>JAOYRS010000011.1:3111008-3576008 GCA_032432895.1 Dryadula phaetusa | reverse complement strand
TCCAAGACTGTGTAAATTTTGTAAAAAACATGAAGCTTACCTCAGTAAATTATAGGCATCAAAATTGTGTAATTTATAACGAATTATCACGAAAATCGCGTAATTTTCACGATAAATAAGGACTGAAAACAGAAAAAGAGCCTACCTCACCGTTCGGTGTCAATTTTGGCGCAGTGTTGCCACTTTCCAAGGATAAATTTTGAATTTATTATTTACAATAATTCAAGTGAAGCAATTCGACTTCAATAATAATCAAATCATTATATGTATACAAAGCTATAATATCTGCTAGAATTTTTAAGACTATAAATTACAAAAACGTTTTACTAAATATATCTCACATTGATTAATTAATAATTTATTTTATGTCCATTAGATAAATTACTTAGTCAGTTAGGTAAATTCTATACTTATGAATGTTAAACATCTTTGACGATTTAAACAAATCCAAACTTATATTGAATATGCATCTTGCTGATATCATATGCTGCTGCTTGCTGATAGCAATTATTTAAATCATATAAAATTATTTTCATGCTTACTATTTATCACGATAGTATTCATTTATTAACTTGAAATTAATGATGTTTAAAAAATGAATTTATACGAGAAATTTATAATTATTTAAAATTGACATTACTGATATGCAACTTTTGCTTGTATTATTAATATTTATTTAGTTTTATTTTTTTAAAAATTTGTTTCGAATAAAATATGAATGTTTCTAAACGAAACTATAATTTTATTAGGCGCGTTTATTTTCTTAAAGTTGGTAAATGTTATTGATCGCTAGCCAAATACATCGTTCTCATTCGCTCCTGAAGTGTGTGTATCGTGCATCCTTGTCGACGCCGAGCCATGCCATTGACCTCATAGACGCTTCTCGCTCCTTATTGGCCAGTGTCAAAGAAGGGATGAAATTGTCCGCAAAAAAGCGCGTCTCTTTGCCGTTAGCCAACATGACGGCATAGTTCGCGCCGACTCATCATACGCCCTCTTTCATTCTTCTGCATTTGGCATTCGGCATTGAAGGTCGTGTATAGGCCTTAGGTTTTAGTTTATTGTTACTTTAAGTCTAAATATAGTAATAATAATAATGGCTAATAACGATAATTTTGCACAAGACGTTACTGAAAATCAAGTGAATGGCAATGCAGAAAATGGTGGAGGCGATGGCCAAGAGCATAACAGTGCCGACGCCCCGGGACGCGATGACGACAGGTAAAACCATTTCTATGTATTTATCGATAATATAATGGAGCATTTCAATATATTTTTAAGTAATACTTTAAATATTTAATTTTAAATTAGTTTTTTGCGTTGTAAATTTGTTTTCACAGTAATTATTCGCTTGCCGCAATGGCGGCGTCGGTCCGGCATATTATCATTATCGGCATTCTAATCTACTTTAATCCATGAGGTTTATTCAAAATTCAATCCTTTTACTCTTGCAGCGGGTTCTTCGCGTTTTAAATTAAGTCATCAATGTCGTAGTTCTTATTTCAGATAAATTCCAGGTTACCAAATGTTAAATTTATTTTGTAGCCGCTCGACGCAAAATGGCGTCACTCGCGCGTCACTCTTATTTGACGCCGGCGCGGTCCCGTTATTGATTTTCGCACGTTTAGTTATTTTTTTTAATGGATGTTACGGTCAAAGCTCGGGCGTGGACCGCGTTAGCTTGCAAGATTTCAAATCGGTGGTAGTGCATACGGCGCTGCACGGCGCCGCGGTCAGTTTGGAGCGCTACTAACGCCCTGTCTCTCTGCAGGTGTGAGCCTGCGCCGCCGCCGCCGCAGCCGCCGGAGGACGTCATGGTATATATCCGCAAGGGCTCACACTAAAGTAAAACAACGACCAAACTGACTAGATTGTCTCGGCCACTTAACTTTGGGCCCTGTTCACACTTGCCAATTTCAAATCTTGCGATATCACTGTAACATTCTTGTTTTCATTTCTCGTTGTCTTTGATAATGTTAAATTTTGCAGTTTAATTTTTGTAACTTACAGGTTTCTGAATTTATTTTGCTGCAGTGCTTGGAGTTTGTTTTTAACAAAAAAGTAGCTGTAAAGTAGCTGTACTGTAAACAAGTACTGCATAGTGTTAATTTTAATTAAATTGTAATTTAAGTCAGTTTCTTTATCGAGGCAAATGACTTTCATGTTTTTTCCCATTTTAATAATATTATTATATGTTTACAGAAAACTTTTTGTTGGAGGTTTGAGCTGGGAAACAACAGATAGTAAGTACACATAGATATTGTGGTATTTGTTAAAGTTCAATTCAAAATGATGAACATATCAGTTCTGCTTCTGAAATAATTTGAAGTCAACATACCCACGATACTGAACACTTCTAAACAATGCTACTTAGTGTTTTGTTTGTGACACTTTTACATTGGTAATATTTCTTTTGCAGAGGAATTACGTGATCACTTCAGTGCATATGGAGAAATTGAAAGTATCAATGTCAAGACAGATCCTAACACCGGACGGTCACGGGGATTTGCATTCATTGTTTTTAAGGCACCTGACTCCATCGATAAGGTGATGGCTGCCGGGGACCACACCATCAACAACAAAAAAGTAGACCCTAAGAAAGCCAAGGCAAGGCATGGGAAAATATTTGTTGGTGGACTCAGCAGTGAAATTTCTGATGATGAAATTAAGAACTTCTTCAGTAATTTTGGAGCAGTAAGTATATTTGAATTATTTACACTATCGCTTTTTAAGCAATTTTTTGTGTGATGACAATTCCGGTTTTGGTGAGATGAAAATGTTCTAGAATCGCTATGTAGATGACTCCGGGCCACTGATGATGAATATTATGACCCTAAAATAAATTAAATAATGTACACACTTTTGACACACTGTTTTCATTACTTACAGGTAATAGATGTTGAGATGCCCTTCGACAAGACAAAGAACCAAAGGAAAGGTTTCTGTTTCATCACATTTGAATCTGAGCAAGTTGTCAATGAGCTGCTTAAAACTCCCAAACAGACTATCGGCGGAAAGGAGGTGGGTACCGCGCATGCGTTTATGTTTTCAAATATTGTTGATATTGATTATTGACATTTGATAATGGATAATAATGAGTGATGTCATTGTCGCAGGTGGACGTGAAGCGAGCAACACCGAAGCCCGACGGTCCCGGAGGCATGGGCGGTCGGGGAGGCCGCGGCGGAAGGGGCGCGCGCGGGGGACGGGGCGGCCGCGGGGGCTACGGCGGACAGGGCGCGTGGAGCAACCAGGGCTACGGCGGCTACGGCTACGGGCAGGGCGGCTACGGCGGGGGATACGACGGCTACGGCTACGGCGGATACGGATACGACAGCTACGGGGGCTACGGCGGATACGATTACTCCGGATACCCGAATTACGGTAAACGCGGCAAGCAGCACTAGCGCGTCGGCCCGGCCGGCCCGCTCCGACACATTACCTCGACTGATGTTACCTGATGTAGAGTAGACGTAGAGTAAGGCGGCGGGCGGCGGCGCGGTCCGTCGCCGCCCGCCGCGCTAGGTTAGCGTAGTGGGGCCGCCTCCGTCCTTGAGCGTCGACGTCGCGTCAACCTTAGGTGTATGTCTTAGTGTGTAGAAAATATTTATTTTTCTATTATAACTGCGTATTTACATTGATATTCTATCGAGATAATGTGTAGTGAATGTCGTCGGGGCGACGGTGTATACGCTGTGTCGTATCCCAAGCGGAGTGTAATATTTCTGAGAGATCATTTTATTTGCATTATTTAGTTTATTCCACTGATTTGCATCACTGTTGCGCGAGTGCCCACGCAGCTAGATCACTCTTTATCATTGTTTCACTAGGTACTATGTTTGTACATATATGTTACCGCCTTACGTTTTATAAGTGTTCATTTGTAATACCACTTTTGACATATGTAGCAATGTCGCCCGAGTTTTATTTGTTTTGGTATTTTTATTTTACCTATTAACGCTCTCGCCACATGCTACATTTGGGTAATTGGGGTAATATATGGAGAGACATTGTGAAAGTGATAAAGATATGATGAAGCTTTGAATAAAGCACTGTTACCAAAAATCAATGTGTTTCCATATATACCCCGCCCTGACCCAACCCTCTACCCTCGCCCCTCCCCACCCCGCTACCCGTCTTCCCGCTCCCGCCCGCCGCCACTAACACGCATGACGCGGGAGGCTCCCTCCGCCGACACCCGCCACCGCCACCTGCCACATGCCACCACTGCAGTACTATTACTACACATTTGTTTGTTTTTAATAATGAAACAGTCTTGCTTACAAGTGATTACAGATAAACTGAGTATTAGTGATTACTTAATAACAACTTAATTTCGACTTGAAGGTTACATTAATTTTGAATTATTTTGATGGAATTAATTAAATAGTAGACTATAATTAATTTTTGAATATTATTATTACAAAACATATGTTGACATAGTAGAATATCAATACTAATTGATTGGATTTGATGACGAATCAGAGTTGAACATACAAACTAGTGTATATGTAGCAAAGCAAGAGCGAGAGCGGCGAGGTGCTAGCTAGCTAGCGGGTGTGATTAACGAGTGTGTGTTGCGGGCAGACTACGGCGGGTACGGAGGGTACGAGGGCGGCTACGGCGCGCGCGCGGCTCCACGCGGGAAAGGTACCTACCCTCTGCCCGCCAGCGCGGACTGGCGCGCACGCGTACAGACGTTTTGGAGTGCCAAAACGTTTGGTACTCGATTATCATCATTTAGTTAGCACTTTGTCGTAGTGACGCTGATCACGGCTGTGTCCAAGTAACCGGTAGTTGCAAGTCATTCATTAGTAACCGTGTGAGATGACACGTGGTCAGTGCGAGTCGGGACTTGTTAAATTTGACTTGCACTTGGTAGTAAATTAGCATTTAAATTTTTAATAGAGCATTTAAATTTTTAATAAGCAGTGTCATCTCGCACGTGGTTCGCATTACGCGACTGCGCTTTACGCGTATTTTGCTCAAACTAGATAGAAGTAGCTCCATTAGCTTGCGTAGTGTCGCCCGAGAGTAGGCATCTCATACTATGTTAACATGTCTTGATCATCATCCATTAAACGCTAATTGCGTAAAGATACGCTTACACTTAATCGCTAAGCATTTCCGAGACATTCGGTTTAATAATATACTGTGAATTCTTTCGTCAAAACGTACGGCACGAGGGCAACTCTCATGATGTATAAGATTTAACACGAGTCAAAATTAAAATGATCCCTCCGAAACGTTATTCCAAATTGAACGCCGCCGCGCCGCCGGCCCGGCTTGCGGTTTTCCCGTTACGTGTGAGCGTACCGTTACCCGATGATACTCGCATGACTAACTCGACTCGCCGCAAAACCTGTTTTTGCAATGTAATTGTCTGTCAGATTGTGTGTACTTGATTCCATACTCGACATAACGAAACGACCGACTAACTAGAGATACTAATTTGATGATGCATTAGTGATACATGTTAGTGTGAGACGTGTGCGTACGCGGTGGGTACAAGTGGGCGTGTGTTGCAGCAGGCTACCAGGGCGGCAAGCAGCGCGGCGGCGGCGGCGGCCGCGCCAACCAGAGGCACCAGCCCTACTAGACACGCACCAGTACCTGCCGATAGTCATCTCAGTCCAATAGTAAGGTGAATATGCCACTTGATGTCGGCATACACATTTATTTAAACCCTGCGAGTCTCATTGTAATATTATAAATTAAATATCTAGAGCCAGGATTTTCAATTTTGAGTACCTGAAATATGTACTCGTACATGATGGAAATTGTCGAAAATACGCTCACGCTTGCTTGTTGCTACACGCGCTTAGCGTAGAGCTCGGTAGACGTCTGTTGGAGAGCTCCTCGGAGCAGAGTGCCTGATGCGGCGGTCGCTTGTTGCAGGTTAAGCAATCGGTCGCGCGTCCCCCGCGCCGCCGCCCGCCGCCCGCGGCCCGCAGCGCCGCAGCCCGCAGCCCGCAGGCAGCAGCCGCCAGCCAGCCGCCCGCAGCCGCCGGCAGCCGCGCCGGGGACGCGCTATTCCATTCCACATTAATTTAAGAAATCTTTTTAAGAACATTTTAAGGATAAAAGTACGCGATGTGCGACGCGGCCGCCCGGGAGCGGCCCTCGCGCTTATTTAATATAATATAGTATGGATTTATAGATTAACTCGAGTATTATTGCTGATTAGATTCAATTTGACATTATAGTATCGAATTCTTACCTTTTGAACTGATTCTTAGAGTAATAATTATACAGAGCTTAACGATAATGTGTAGTAATAGCGGCGTCCGCAGCGTGTGTGTGTGCCTGTGCGCGTGTGTGTGTGCGTGCGTGTGTGAGTCGAGCGGGCCACTCCACTCCGCGATGAAGAGAAGGATCTCATTGCAAACAAACGTTGTAGATTTGTATTCATTTGGAGAAGATGCGGAACAAGAAACAGATCAGAATCATGTATTTTATACAGAGCGGCGTGTCCGCCCTCCGCCCTCCGCCCTCGGAGAGGCGAGGCGAGGCGCGAGGCGGCGCGCCCGTAGTGTAAGGATCACACATGAACAAACTACTGATATACGATTGTGTATGTCCGAATAAAACTATGTGTAAATAAAATGTTGACTTTTTGTGTAACTACATGGGTGTTTGTTGTTGGTGGGGCTTCGTCGCCGCCATGCCGCCATCCCGCCATCCCGCCACGCGCGTCGTAGCGCAACGTTACTTACCGTGTATTGATTGTTGTATTTGTGTTATGACAATGATTGAAATACAAATTAAGCCTAAGTACTTTCTAACTTAAGATGTCGAAATAAATATGGTAACAATATTGTCTTGCTCTCTTCTAAATTGATATTTTATATGTAACAAGAGTCCCCAGTTTCTTTTTGTTTTTTTATATTGAATTATTTTACTCTAAACCTGATCCTTAAATTACCTCAAAATATACACTAAACTCGATTTGAATGGCATACAAATATTTTACTACAAGTAATATAATAAAAATACAATTTGAAACATTACATTTTCATAAAAATTATGAATTTAATTCTTGTTGTTTAAGTTTCCAATCGCGTCATCTGAATTCTATTTTGAAACAAATGGCGAGATTTGAAGAAGTAACTATCGCGCACAACGCGGACACGAGCACTAGTCGAGTTTAACTTTAGGCCAGAATGAACACTGCGCGTTGACATATATTTAAATAAATTTAATATTATTTAAACAAATTAAAGCTTCGAACTATATATATATACTGTAATAGTACAGTTGCTTTATAATGGGTTTTAAGTTTCTCAGTTTTATATTTGTCTTAAGAATGTCACTATAATAAAATATTTTTAATTTGTCAGTACCTCAAAAATGGATTTAATTTTAAAGTTATTAACTTGGCCATTTTTAAAATAGATTAGGCCAAGATCTGTTGTAGTGATGTCGGTTAATCTTGTACAAAGTGTAAAAAGGCTGAAGATTTTTATCGCCATTTGATAATAACTATATATTCGTAACATTTAATAAAAATATGATTTTTGTATAACTTATACCGGGGACAATAATTATATCCATTTTTTAATATTTTGTAAATAAAATCGGGATCTACAGAAGAAATTCAAGAGTATCAAAACATTTGTCACTGATCGTCTTCCATGATGTTTCAATAAAAGAAAATTATTTTCTTCAATAAAATATTTTATGCAGTAGAAAAATGACTATTTATGAACAAAAGTAGCGTAGATTAGTTCATAATAGGAATGTGTATTTTTTTGTCATATATAAAAAATCATCGATAAATGAAAAGAGAAAAATTATAATAAAAATCGAAAAATTGTTAACGTACACATCCTATTGGCATTTTAATTACAAGCCGTATCGCGCGATGTCATGGCGAGTAACACTGATACAGATTAAAACAAAACTTTGATTTGATTCATTAAATAAGTATCTCATTTTATCAACTAATACGATTATTTTCTGGGAGTTTAAAATCTATGTCATCTCAATTTATACACTGGAAATTATTTTAAATTAAAGTAAAAAACTTGAGATACAAAAACGTTATAAATGTGTACAGGGAAGTAACACCAAGAGCACATCTCTTGCTAGTACAACGTACTATGTCGTGTGACATGTAGATGGCTCTGCGAGGTGACTCGTAAGTTGGAAAAAAACAATCTTAGTTGATTTCATTAAATATATATATATCATTTCATAGTTGTAATATTCTTAATTTTTAAATGGTGTTCTACATATTTGAGGATATATCTTGGAAGGCGTTGGTCGATCGATCATTCACGTGAATCGAAAATTACGATGAATGTTGCACATTACGTGCGTTGTTCACAGTTGTAACGAGATTTATAATAGAATAGAGAATACACATTCGATATATAGTATCTATATATCGAATGATATTTTTTCAATAATATTAGCAAAGGTGATGTATTTCTTGGTGTTAGGAACGCGTTTACATTTAATTTAATCAGTGGTCGGCTGTCGGCTGTCGGCTGCGGGGCTGCCGTCAGCAGGGCTGCGCGCTGGATGTGGCGTGCAGGACGTCCAGCGTGTTGCACAGAGCTCGGTAGTTCACCTGGAGGAAATTACATTGTACCTACTGCGTAGTATTTTATACGCTATTGGGAATCTATTTTTTTAGCCTATTACCAAATTCAACAGAATTTCATTGTCAGAATAAACAATGGTCCATTTGCTTTACTGTTATACATTACGAAGTCGAACAACTAGCTCATTTCACTGTTATAAATTAATATGCCTAACGAATTTACAAGTGAACTGTTACTCTGAAACATGATGGAACCTATTGGAACATATTGTCCAATACAAGTGTCCGGCTGAGCAGAGAAATAGAGTGAATGAGTGAGTTACCTCCTCGTTGCCGTGCTGGCGGCAGCTGAAGCACTTGTAGAGCAGGTCCCGCTCGCGCGACGACAGCAGATTGAGCACGTCGCTGCGCGCCAGCGCGCGCTCCAGCAGCCCGCGCGACACGCGCCCGCTGTTGCTGCGGTCCGACTCCTGGGCGGAGCGCGGAATGGCCGTTGTAGTAAATGTGTACTAATGTGCTTGTGTACATTGGGAAAGGACAGGTTTTATTATCGATACATCTCGATTTAATGTGTCTTTTCGATCCTTCCGTCAATTTTATAGGTGTAGAGTACCGAGCAACGGAGCGCTGAATGTCAGGCCGTTACCTTGAAAACGTCGTGCAGATTGGAAGTGCGGTCGGGGAATTTGGCGAGTTTGTCGAGCGCCTTGGACAGCAGCGCGCGCTCGTCGTAGTCGAGGTGTGCGGGCGGCGCGGGCGGCGGCGGCGCGGCGTGCGGCAGCGGCGCCAGCAGCGGCGCGCGCTCCAGCCCGCCCTGCGTCAGCGCGCCGCCCGTCGACTCGCAGAAGCGCTGGTACTCCACCAGCTGCCGCCGCCCCGGCGCGCTGAACCTGTACACGCAACACACTCACCGCGCTAATCCTACGAGTATAAACTGCTGATTTTATACTGTATAATTTTGTAATATTGAAAAATCTTATCAGCTTTAGTCAAGATTTGACGAAAGTTTGTTTGTTCGTTTCAGAAATAAATGAACCGCGTATTGACCGAGCAGATCAAGAAAAGTCATTACACAAAACGGGAATTTGATGCTGACTAACAGTTTTCTTAAATTTGAAACACCTGAAACTATAACAGATCGTCCGTGACCTCGGACCGACAATGAGCGACATTAAAAAGCAAACGACGCGCGCGGGAGTAGGAGGTGCGTCTCACACTTCCATGAGCGTGTCGAGCTCGAGCGGGTGCAGCGGCAGCGCGGCGGCGGCCAGCGCGCGCTGGAACTGCGCCCGCGTGACGGTGCCGGAGCGCGCGCGGTCGAACTGCTGCAGGAACTCCTGCGGCCGCACGCCCTCGCGCACCATCTGCACTCACGTACAATCACTTTGGTTTGTCATCTCTAGAATTAGTACTAACACATACGCATATGTTTTCATTAGCTGTGTTTGTTTTTTTTTATTTATTTTATTATTATAATCCAGCTGTTTGCCTCGTTTTACTTAGTTGTACTACCGTAGATATTGTTGTACTTATGTATGTACCTTCCCCTTGATCTTGGCGAGTATCTGCACGATGTCGCTGAGCGCGGCGGCGGGCGGCGCGCGCGAGGCGGCGCGCAGCGCGGGCGCCGGCGCGGCGGGCGGCGGCTCCGCCAGCTCCGGCGACGCCTCCAGCTGCGGGGTCACGTGTACAGTGCTACGCGGCCGCTGGACACTTTCGCGGCGGCCGAAATGCTCATTAATTGTTTGCAATTGGTGTGTAAGAATAATAATTAATTTTGATGTGTTTACTAATAGACCTATAAACGCAGTTGCTCATAATGGTACTGTACTATAAGCGTGTTGGTACTTGTGCAGTAACAGGTGAGCTCGTGGTCGATTTAATATTTTTGTGCTATATTCATAAAGTGTACAAAAATATAAAAGGCGCGACCTCGTCGAGCAGCGCGTAGTAGTCGACGCCGACGTGGTCGCGGTAGCGCGCCTCCAGCGCGGCGGCGGCGTCGCCCGTCACGCCCAGCGCGCCCGCCACGCGCTCGAACTGCGCGCGCGACACGTGGCCCGTGCCGCGCCTGTCGGGACGGACACACGGAAGGTAACGACTGCCTTACAAAATGCTTAAAACTCTAGGGCGTCATGTATTATCAGTATCGTGAGTTTGGTAGAGAGCATTTACTTATCGTGGTCTCTGAACATCGGCCTGAGGTCGAGGGAGCGCTCGCTGCAGCGCGCGCGCACGCGCTCCAGCACGTCGAGCGCCGCCCCATCCGCCGCCGTGTCCGCGCTCGCACCCGCCCCCGCCCCCGCCCCCGCCACCGCCAGCCCTGCGCCCGGCGTCACCGCGGGATGCTTCTCTAATTCCTTTATTGTGAACACTACGAAAGTATTGCTTAATCAGAAGTCAGGTTTCATTATCTACGTCGAATGTATTAAAAAAATAGCTTTACGCCTTATCCCATATTATTAGGAGTGACAGTCATCATAATTTAATGTACAGAACCCCGTCGACCGATTTCCTCTCGGAACGTAGACTTCTGACTCGGACGTATTTAGTTGCGAATTAAATACCGCGCTTTGTCTAACTAGAATGAAGCAAAAAAATAGTTTTTTTAAACAACCATCCCACCGAGAGGGACGATAATAAGAATGATTTGGTTTATGATTGAAGAAACAGTGGCACTCGCCCTGGTCGCAGTCGTCCTCGAAGGTGCGCCAGCAGACGCGCGCGGGGTCGGCCGCGTCCGCGTAGCAGCGCGCGAGGCGGCGCGCGTCCGCCGGCGACAGCGCGGCGCCGAGCCCCGCCGCGTCCAGCGCGCGCACGAACTGCTGCGCCGACACGCGCCCGCCGTTCAGCGGGTCGTAGTCCTACACACACACACACACACACACATCATGAACAGCAAAATATACTACTTAGACAGCGTCTCTGGAGACTCACCCTAAAGAACTCCGACACGCGCACGCGTCGCTCCAGCACGTGTCGCTGCACGCGCAGCATGAGGTCCACGAGGTCGGGCGCGGGCGCGGAGGCGGGCGCGGGGGCGGACGCGGGCGCGGGCGGGTGCGGCAGCGGCTGCGTCGGAGACGGCCGCGTGTCTATCATGGCTTGCGGGTGTTGGTATTCCTGAAGAGGAAGACGAAGCAAATAATATTATGTTCACAATAAGCCAACGGATGTCTTTTTATATCTTAAAAAATATGCTAATTTAAAAAGTAAAGTACAATAAAAATAAAATATTTACGTGTAAATCTTATGTCTGAAAAGTGTACATAACACGTGTCTACACATACAGTTGATGGTTATTGTAAGTAAAAATAATATATTTACTTCAATAAACAATAAAAAATTTGATGCAAACTACGTAAATTAATGCACAATAATTACGACCACAATAATAATAGAATTTCTGGTTAATATTTTTATTAAGAATACTTAGTACCGGTCCGAGTCCTTGAATGCCCTCTTTCTTGACCGCCTCGATCTCCCTAAGGAATTCCACGTAGTCGATGGTGTAGGAGTCCTTGATGTAGCGGCGCACGAGCAGGTTGAAGTCCTCCGGCGACACCAACACGCCCACGAAATTCAGGATACGCGCGAAGTGGGCGAATGTGATGCGACCGTCGTTCTTAGCCACCTGCAGATGTAAAAGAGTATTGTATACATATTTAAAAGTTACAACATTTGAAAATTTAATCTCACATTATTTAAAGGTCAACGCGGCGCAGTGGGGACTGAATGAACGAAAACACGATTGGTAACGGATTCGATTCGCACTCTCGGCAAGCGAAGAAATAGTATCTCAATACTATGCTGCCTCTAAGTCGGCCATTTCTTTTTTTTAATTTAGTAAGTAGACGAGGATGTGAGTAGTGGGGATACCAGTTCGTAGTCCTGGAAGTACGGCCGGAAGGGTATGTCGCGCTGCGCGATGGTGGCGAGCAGGCAGCACAGGCGGCGCGCCTGCCACGCGTCGAGGCGGCGGCAGCGCGGCGGCGGCGGCGGCGGGCACGCCTCCAGCGCGCACTCCGCCGACGAGCGCGCCGCCCCGCCCGCGTCTGCGTTGCGGAGGAATGGAATTATAGATGGACAAGATACACCACTATTACCGCACTCATTTTTTCAGTTATTTTTTATATATTTTATATATAGATAATCTCGCATTAAATTTTACTGAAAAAAGTAAAAGAGGGGCAAGCTAGTCTACGTAAAGTACAATTATCATAAACAACATATATTATGCACAAGTAATCGGCTAACAACAATATTTTGTTACTTATGCATTTTTATTGCTTTTGCTGAAATATACAACTTGTGTATACCTAGTATTCCGATTACACGCCATCTATGCACGATGGTAAGGATCCAAATAAATTGTAACTCCATATAAGGCGAAAAAAAAATGATTATACTAATTTATTTTGAAATTTCGATTTCATTAAAACTATAGAAAAATTGAATTATAAATTGTTTATATCTCAAGGTGTAAAATTTACAAACTTTCCTGAAAGAATTTAAACTCAAGATTTTAATCTTGAGTTTAAAGTTTCAGGAATTTCATATTTTATTAGGAAAAGTATATTAATCTATCCAATAACACTATACTGTTGTTGATGTGTAGAGTTGAGAGCTTTTGATTCTCGGAAGACTAATCGATTACCAATCAGCTGTAAATCTATAGTAAATTACATTTGAAAAAGTTACATTTGAAGAAAGCAACTGTTTCTCGCCAGTTCTGAGCAGAACTGCCCTCCGAGCTGGCGGTGGTATCTACTAGAACAAAACAACTGACAATACAAGCACTTTTGTGTTTGTTAAGAGTTTAAAAGTGCTCGTAATGAAGAATCGAGAATATTTTGATTTGGTTTACATAAATTTTATTAAATATGACATTGAATAAAGCTAGAAATTAATAATTTATATCCAATTCGAGATTGCCGTCGACCTTCGATTATTGCTTTTCTCTCGATTGTCCTCCGATGTGCATTCCAATTCGAATTTTCCATGTGAAATTTTTTCGTCGATGATTGCAGCTATCCGATGGTTTCGTTTTACGTAGAATGTTGAAAAAAAAACCTAATTTATAAATACAAACAACTTACAAAATTACATTTTAAACTGTTTTCAATAAAGAAAAAAACTTTTGCGCTACTCGTTATCAGCAACCAGAAATTTAGTGAAATCCAAATAGTTTGAAATTAAAAGACAACGTGCATACTGTGTACTTACTGCAAACTTTAAGAGTTCAAATTCACATTTGCATATAAAATACAATCCTAATTTCTATCTGTCCTCCGAATACCAGATTGGTTGTAAAGGTTCATAATGCCATATGAACCTTTACAACCAATGGTTATTACCAAGCTTCTTTACCAATACAATGGATTGCTACGTCAAGTTGAACGATATCAAGTTTTGAATTAGATTTGATTAGTTGCTTTAGGGCGTTAGTGACTTGTGTTTAATTGACAAAGTCGTAAACTGCATACTAAGTTAGGTTCATGAATAAGATATTAAATTATTTCTAATACTGAAAGATGAAATATAAATCTAAAAATTGTGTGCAATTTTGAGTGACGAGAAGAAAATCAACTTCTAAATGTTATACTAACGTAATTTCAGAAATTTTAAATAGCTTTTAAGCTTAACAATTTGCTAGATAGAAAAGGTATCGACTGACCGTTTCAGTTAATACAAAAATCGGCGTTCAATCGTTATTAATATGACCATAGCTTATACGAGTAAAAAGTAAATTTTCCACGCGAAATGCGCTGTTGAATAGGAACATTCGAACTACGATATTATTGTACCGTCTCTTTCAGTTAATTATGTAACTATGATAAGAGGTAAACATTAAACTACGTCGCTAGCTTTGTTCGTGATTTCAAGCTCTATATCCGTCATCTGTAAGGCTGTTTGGCAAACGTCCGTAACGGTGAACCTTAGTGATCCAACAACTATATCATTAGGCTTCTCACTATTTGCCAATAGTATTTATCTTAAGTAGTTAGAAGAATTTAATGGTAAGTTCACTTTGTTTCTTTTTTCTAGTTTTAGCGGTTGAAAGGAAGTATGAATAATTAAATATTAAGTGTAAATAATTATCGATGCTGGAGGAAAATCACATAAAACACGTAAAAAGTATGAGGCTCCCCGAAAGGCGTGTATGAAACCTCTTCATAACTGTCGACGAGGTGAAAGAAGTATGCAAGGACAGTAGCCCCCTGACGATCCCGCTAGGGATAAATGTGAACCTAAAAAAAATTAACTCAACTTTCTGGTAATGTTACATGCTTAATTATATTCTCATTTGAGTGCCTACAGATACTTTTAGTTTTTAAAATTACTAAATTTTAAAATATCTATCTATACGTATAATAAAAGAGTAGAAAAGTCGATTCTGTCCATGAAAAATTTGTCAAAAATTTAAATTGTATATGTTAACAAATAGGTAATAGACGCTGAAAAACCACCACCGCGTAAAAACTACATTACTAGACAGAATTAAACGAATTTTGGCAATAGCTTATAGTCCAGAGGTACATACAGGATAGTTTTCATCTTAATATTTATAGTAGTTTTCGTATAAAAAATGAAATTCACAAATTTTTTTCCACACTGATAACCAAGGGATAGACGCTAATGTTGTTTAGCATGTTGATAGCTTAAAGCTTGGAGCATCATATTTAATAATTTAATGCTTATATTCAATGTAATTTCTATTGGAAAAATAAAAAAACCAAATTTCAATATAAATATAGCTTGCAAAATCTTTCTAATCCCACATAGTAATGTTATCAAAAGTATTAAAAATTAAGCTTCACGCTTTTATCCCGCATAGCAGGGTAGACAGAAAGTACCTAGTGTCAACACACTCCGTACTTCGCTTTCCACCGAAGTCGAAACATTGCGTGTTGAGTGGTGGAATTCAACGCCGCACTTTGTCTTACCAGAGCGAAGAAGTGAAAATAATTTAAATATAATCACTCCCCCGAGTGGGGATCGAACCCACAACCGATCGCGTTACAGTCAGACGCTGTCCCACTGCGCCACGACCGGCCTCGGAAAATTAAGATATATTTACAAATATTTCATAACATCCAAATAATTGATTTTAAATATTAATATTTGTTCAATCCACAGAGTAAGCACCGTCTACACTTTGTTGTCAAATTTGTTTGAAAATTTTACCCACTTCTGAAAATGATACAATAGTTTAACCGAGTTTGTTTGTTTACGTTGTGTTTAGCTTTACTAAATCTTTACGGGAGAATATATTCATAAAGCGGGACACAACACCACATCTAGTAGTAGTATAGCAAAGTAACATTAATTTATTATGAATAAAAATAATCATCTTACACATATGTATAATGAGGCCGGTCGTGGCGCAGTGTAATAGCGTTTGACTGCAAACGCGATCGGTTGTGGGTTCGATCCCCACTCGAGGGATTATTTTAAAATTATTTTCACGTCCTCGCTCTGGTAAGACAAAGTGCGGCATTGAGTTCCATCACTCATCACGCAATGTCTCGAATTCGGTGGAAAGCGAAGTATGACTCCATACGTCTTGACATCCCGCATAGCAGGGTAGACAGACAGCACCTAGTGGTGCTGTCTGTCTACCCTGCTATGCGGGATACAAGCGTGAAGCTAAAAAGAAATGTATAATCAATGTGTTCAATTAAGCAATTAAGGGTCTATTTCATCTAAAATTAAGATTCACTTAATTTTGTGTCCATTAACAAGGGGAGTCATGATCCTTACCCAAAAAGTTTATTTTCTCGAAACTTATCTTATATACTTATTGCTGTGCATAAGTTGTCTTAGATTAAATATTATACTTTTTTCACATTTTTTTTAATATTATAAATAATAAAAAACGGGAAGATAATTTCGAGGGTGGTTTTTTATGCCAACTTCTCAATTGACACATATTGAAAAATATACTATATTCATTTATTAGTTAATTGTTACATATAAAAGTTACACAGACAATGATTCAGAGGAGCACAGTTAAAAAAATAAAAACTAAGTACATAGATATATATTTACTATTTTTAAAGTGTTATTCCACACTTAGGATTAGAAAACATTTTTGAAAAACGTATAAAAATTTAAACGCAGCGGGATTCGAACCCTCGCCTCTCGGAATAGCAATCTCTCTTGTTAAACGATTATTTCTTAATAATCTTTAAGTAGTAGAAATTTGTAAAAATCTCTCTACAGAGATGCTTACAACATAAATAAGTTGTAATAAAACGTATAAGAACTAATTTTAATTTATAAATTCTGTTAATACAAGATTTTGACAGTCAATAATGTATGTTATGGATGTCATTAGATGTCATTAGGCCGTATGAATGTCAAATTAGTATTATTGTATATTAGTTTTATATAGTCTGTACCGTGTAGTCTTAATCTTACAATGTGCATTATATAGTAACAGTGTTATTTAACTTCTGTTTAGCTGTTGGACCCTTTCACATCACATTGCAGTATAATTTCATACTATAAAACAAAGGTGCGTCTGTTGTCGGTGCGCTTAGATCTTCCAAACTACGTAACGGATTTTAACACGTGAAGTCATATGTGGATGGGTAAATTCACAGGTGGACCATGATGGAATATCGAGTAAAATCACATGTGGACCATGGTATCATATGTGAATGGGTGAAGTCACTTGTGAATTATGATATTATATGTGAATGATATCATATGAGAATGAGTGAAATCACATGTGGACCATGGTATCATATGAGAATGGGTGAAATCACATGTGGACCATGGTATCATATGAGAATGGGTGAAATCACATGTGGACCATGGTATCATATGTGAATGGGTGAAATCAGATGTGGACCATGGTATCATATGTGGAGGAGTAAAATCACATGTGGACCATGGTATCATATGAGAATGGGTGAAATCACATGTGGATCATGGTATCATATGAGAATGGGTGAAATCAGATGTGGACCATGGTATCATATGTGAATGGGTGAAATCAGATGTGGACCATGGTATCATATGTGGAGGAGTAAAATCACATGTGGACAATGGTATCATACATGCATGGGTGAAATGACATGTGGACCACGGTATCATATGTGTAGGAGTAAAATCATATGAGGACCATGGTGGCATGTGCGGATGAGTGAAATCACCTGTAGATGGTGGTGACGTATGTGGGTGAGGGAAATCACATATGGATCATGATATCTCGCAAGAAGAAGCATTATAAATATTGTTTATATGAAGCATTTCAAATTTTGGCAAAGTCTATAATTTAAGCAAGAACTCGTGCAGGCAAAAAACAGTTTATTTAGTCATGCAATAATTTACAGAAATAGTTACAGTATGTAATAAGTTTAAGTAATATGCTTTTGACATATCGAAAATATGTAGTTTATGAATATAAACAGTAATAACTATGATATTCCTTACAAAATTAGACAAAAAAATAGCCACGTCCCTTAACTTTCGATAGTTTCATTTTGTTACGAAATTTTTGAATTTTAAATATCATAAAATCAATAATAATAATATGTTCATAATAATTTAATAAGTTGCTAGTTGACATTATATGATGAACTGGTACCTTCCCCGTGTATGACCTGGCACAGCTGGTGGTAGAGCACGCGGCCGTCCTGCGCCCGGAAGTAGTCCGCCAGCTGCGCGATCTCGTCCTCCGACAGACCTATCACGGAGCGCAGCGGGCCCGCGAGCACCGACACGAATTTAGACTCTGTTCACATAAAATTCTGGCGTTATTATATGACACACAATAGACTGCGCACAGGAAACTATTGGACGTCGAAACCATAGGGTTGGCTTATACATATGTTTCTTGGAGTGTGACGAAGTGCACTGAGGAGCTTCTCCTGATAAAAAATGGAATTATAAGTGTTGTAATCGATGCAAATGATGTAGAGAGCGGGTTTATAACTTATTATATGGTAAGGGACTACACATATTCCAGACTGCCTTGTTTGTTTATTTTGAAGCATGTCCAACTTCCAATTCAACAGGGATGGCAATAAGATCTTAATTTTAATACTCAAATAAATATTAGAATTACCCTATACGAATACAACGGAATATATTCAAACTTTAAAGAAACCGCCGTTTTAATTTTGGCAATAAAAAAAAACATATAACATATCGTGTTTAAAATTCTTTTTGCGTTATTATAGTACTTTATTTAACAGAAAATGTAATTAGTGCGATAATAGTAGAAGATTAAAACAGCAGCAATTGTAAATTAAACTAAAATAAAATATTTAACTCTTGCGTGGTTAAGCAACAATAAATAACATGAATATTTAGGTTTAAAATGTTAAAATGTATACTGAGACTATGATTTTATATCACACTTTAAAGGAATAAAGTAGACACTAATTATGAGATGGCAAAATAAAATGGTACCTGTTAAAATACACTCTTCCACGTAAAATAGTGTATCCAATTTTTACTTAAAAAAAGATAAAATTACTTAATAAGTAATACCATATGATAATTAAAAATTACTTAGAAAGCTATAATAAAAAAGTACTAAGTATATGTATATACTTTATACGGATAGAATTTTTCAAGGTGTTCCTTAGGCGATACAACTTTCTAATTTAGTAATAAAAAAGATCTAATGTCAACAATATTAAAATTTGCAAAGAATATATGTGTGTACCAGAAATGAGAGAGTTTCCCTCAGGGTCCAGCGGTCGGTACCAGTCCCACAGGTTGAGTCCGACGCGGAACACCGCCGCGCGGATCTTGTTGCAAGTTTTCCACACATCCGCCAGGCGTACGATCTAAGCAACAATTATGCCGTATAAAATTAATACAAATAAATGTCCATTTTTAAAAGTATCATTACATTAATTTAATATATTTATTCGTATTATTCTATTAGAGTGATGCTAATATACATTTATTTTTTCTTTGAATAATGCTATTTGCAATATTAGGTGGAATTACGAATTTTTTCGAGAGGGCGGAAAGACGAGCAAACTCAGAATAAAACATATTTCAACGCACAGTAGTACACATCTGTTATCAGGTAATGTTATCGATAAATTTGTAGGTTGGTTGGTTGGTTGGTTCTTAGCTTATGGCAATAAATTTGTAATTAAGTTCTTTAATAACTTAATTTAAGGTTAGTTTCTTGAAATAGAACTACAAGTACCGTATCATGCATCCTGATATGTAAACAACGTTTGTCCTTTGTTCTAACACGAAAATTAACCTCTGTATTTTAAAATTTAATAACAGAATTACATAATAAGCAAAAGGAAAATTTTCCAATGACAGAAATATTTACATTTATATGCAAAATAAAATCTTAAATTATAATAATAGACGTGAAATTGACAGAGAATGACAAATCATCTTCAAAAAAGGAATTATTGATTCACGATGGTTTACAATTTTTATAACATAAGTAACAATAAATACAAGTCTAAAATTATATAATTGATATTTGGGTTTAAAATTAATAAAATAAAATAAATTATTTTTTAATTTAAAATGTATGGTTCACATATTTTCTTAACAAAAACCGCAAATTTAAAAAAAAACGCGTAAAATGACAGGAAGTCATACCATTTGAGCGGGAAATACAAAAATATAGCTGTATGAGTACGTTAACATTTGAAAAATTATATAATAATAAAGTATAGCGTACTTTGAAAAAAAATAAACTATGTAATATATTTTATTTTAGAGTAATTCATTTTGATTTGGAGAAAAGATTAAAAATTTAAAAGTTTTTAAACTCTTTTAATTACGTTCATAGCATAAAACCACGCAGGTAATATTTTTACATTTTTATGTCATCTACAGGGTCAATACTTCTTGAAATTCCCTTGATCCACTTGTTTTAGTCGTAAAATATGAACGAATTTTAATATTTGTATATTCGAGTAATGCAATTGATTATTTTAAAATAATGACTAGTATATAAGACAAATTGCCTATATAGAATTGACTTACAAATTTAAATGGTTTCCTAAATACATTAATTATTTGTAACAAAGCAACCTTCAAATGCTATTTTTATCGCACCACAGAGGGCTACCATTAGGGCTCTTGTCAATCAATTTGTCAATGGGAATGCGAGTCGTACCTTTCTGTCACGACCTCAGGCTTATCTTATGTTAACAAGAATCCTTAGCTTTATATATTATACAGGTCCGGTCACACGGGGCTCACGTTTGTAAGCTCCAGTTGAAAATGAGTAATGTACAGGGTGCAGTGCGTGGGTGTTCCGCGTGAAGGCAGGCAGCGGGCGGCAGGCGGTGGGAGGTTCGAGGCATGCGCGGTGGCGGGCGAGCTCGGCGGTGAACCAATGACGTCAGGGGATCGATCGCGGCGCCGCGCGGTGTCACTCGGGGCACAGGGCACGGGGCACGGGCAGGATGTCGACGCCGCGGGTTGCATAACGGGACACGGTACTTTGCTTTCATGTCGGAGGCCGCACACGCGCGCACATGTGCGGGCTAAGCTTCAGGACCAGGAACAGCCCTTCGCAGAAGACCTCTCTCCGATGGGGCGACAGCTGCCGGCCTAGCGCGCCCCGCTAACCCCAGCTACCCGCGACCCGCGAGTGACATAACGATAGTGTTTAGATTATATATTTTATGATGGAATATTATTATACTGGCCGATGCTACTTGCAATAGACGTTTGCTGCGTGTGAGGAGAATTTTAAAGGGCTTTACATTACAAGTGAGTAGCTCTAGCTTTGTGAAGCTGCAGCCCGTAGCGGCGTAGCGGCGTAGCGGTGTAGCGGTGTAGCGGTGTAGCATGACCTTTACACATTTGTAGGTGTATATGTGGGATGTGGGTTGATGTTAACCGGAACTCAAATTATTTCACTTCAGTCTAGTTATATACGTATTAATACAAATATAAGACATATTTGAATTTAAAAAAAAATGTTTGTACGAGTATATAATACAAAAATATATTGAATTATTTAGTTATAATAAATTATAGGCTATTGTAAATAGATATCAATTTAACATACCTTTCATTAATGTGTGAGCTTCAAGTTTACATGTGAGTTTTAAGTAATTACTTCTGCATCTATATATTTCTATTATTGCCAGAACATCGAAAATGATCAACGTATGGGGCGTGATCTCCATCGTCCTGTTCTACGTGCTGATCCTGGCCGTGGGCATATGGGCGGGGCGCAAGAAGCCGCCCGGCAACGACTCCGAGGAGGAGGTCATGCTGGCCGGCAGGTCCATCGGACTCTTCGTCGGCATATTTACTATGACAGGTGAGATCGCACGTGGTTCAAGCCACTCACATGTGCACATCATACTTACAACTCTAGCCGTATATATGAATGATGTGTCCTATTCATAAGTAGTATTTTAAAGTGTTCTAGAAAATATTTTATATTTTACAATTATGAGAGTAAAGAATATTTGTAAATAAATATAAATTATATAAATTGCAAGCAATTTCAGTATTTTCAGCCTATTATTATATACTGTATATTTAAATACGTTTAAATTTTGAATGCATCATATGCCACTATATTTCCTATTTATAATGTCTTTAAATAGACCGCTTTTATAATTTTAAATGAATTTAAATTTAAATGTACCATATCGACTGTGGCTACCTAGACATAAAAGCTAACTTGAAATTCTGAAGTTTCCAAATCCGGAACAGGTTTTCCTGACTTTCAGCAAAGCGTTATTAAACAACTATCAATCGTTATTTGCGACTTTAACTTTACGTGGAAGCAACTTATTTTATTTTGACTGAAGTATTAAATATTTGAACTATTATAAAACGACGGAGCTGAGTTGAGGCCGGTCTACGCGCAGCGTCTGATAATGAACGCGATCGGTTGTGGGTTCAATTCTTACTTCCTCAACTTCCTCGCTCTGGTAAGACAAAGTGCGGCGTTAAGTCACTCAGTACGCAATGTCTCGAATTCGCTGGAAAGCGGAGCGCGGAGTGTCTTGACATTAGGTTATTTCTGTCTACTTTGCTATGTGGGATAAAACAAACGGTGAAGCTAAAAAAATATAAAATCAGAACAAAACTAATTTAGGCTCATGATATTCATTTCAATATTTAAATAATAATGAATTATTAGACGACTCAGAAAGATGAGTAATTGCAAACTTTTTAATTTTTTTATTATATTTGTGGATCATTATATAGAATGATTTAATAGAACTACGAAAATTGAATGAGTTGTTAATCGTTTTTGATATATTATAATTATAAATACAAAGGTATGCGGATGATCTTTTTCCTTTTCCAATATTATTTCATTCGTTTTTGCCACACACACACGTTAAAGAATCCTGTAAATTGAATAGTGTGGAAATACTTATACTTAACTAATGCAGTATAGGCTAGCTTATTTAATGTCAAAAGTTACTAAAGGAAAGTTTTAAAATTACAGTAGAAATTTGAATTTTGGCCTTATAAGTGTAACATTAAATGTACAATAATAGCTTTTATCCCGCATAGCGTACAACAGTAGACAGGTGTTAAAACACTCCGTATTCTACATTCCGCCGCATTTGAGACATTGAGTGGCAGAATACATCTCTCCACTTGGTCTTAACAGGGTGAGGAAATGAAAATAGTTCACATATAATCATTTCCCCCAGTAGGAATCGAACTTACGACTGATCGTTTCTTCAGTCAAACTGTCCCACTGCGGTATGACCTAATGCCATGAGACTTCATGGCATTTACTGAAAGAGAAATGAAATAATAAATATTAATTAAGTTTTTAAATAAAATATTTTGATATTATTTTAAATTTTGGAATCCATCATCTCATATTTGAATTTACCAATTGCTCATAGTTTATTATAATAGATAGTAACTGAACATAAATTTGACGCGTGTAGCGACATGGGTGGGCGGTGGGTACATCAACGGCACCGCGGAGGCGATCTACACCTCCGGCCTCGTGTGGTGTCAGGCGCCCTTCGGGTACGCTCTGTCGCTTGTATTTGGTGAGTATCCTTAGAAAAAAAACAGCTAAGAGTAAGTAGAGAGAAAAAAATTTACAGAAACTCGGTTATTCACTTCTAGCTAAAACTCGACACGTTATGTGTTGAGTTGCGGCGCTAAACACCGTAATTATTTAAATGCGGCTCTATCTCCTGAGTGGGGAACGAACCAATAATCAACATGTGCACGACTAGTCGGTGCCCCACTGTGCTATGATACTCCTTGTGAGTATTCTTATAAGGAAACCACCAAATGTCATATCAGTTGACAACTTTTGCTTCAAGCTCCAGTCTACCGTAATAACATTAATTATACTTATTTTTTGTATGTCATATTTACAGAGTTGTCACTTACAGAGCGTTCTAATAACGCTTAATTGAAATTAAATAGCGACGTAACTGACATTAAATTTCTTACAATTTATGATGCTTGTGGTTATTTTTCCAACAGGTCGTTTATCACTGTCTTTTCCGATAGAACTGTTGTAGTATGTAAATGTGACGTATGTACGGCAATAGGTTTACATGTGTGCGTATTCATTCTGAATACTTTATGAATGAATAATTTTGAAATCAATATTTATTTAACAATTTCATTAAAGTTAAACAAATAATTTGTTTGTTTGTGAGCAAAAGTAAGTACATACTACTTGCCTAAGCATTAGTACTTATGAAGAACCAAGTGGTAAAACACTCCGTCTAACACTTTCAGCGCATAATGGTAACGTAATGCCTTATTCTGTGAGAATTAAGTCCCAGGGATTAAGTCTATCGTAGCACAGTGGTGCAGGGTCTGACTGTTAACACGGTTGGTTGTGGGTTAATTTCTCACTCAGTTCAGTTGATTTGAAAATATTGAAATTATAATAAATTGGTCGCTCGGGTGAAACAAGGAGCATCTTTGATCTCCGCCACTCGACATGCAATTTCTTAGAACAGGGAGTAAAGAAAGGTGTATATTGACTGGAGATTCTTCTTGACTACCTTGCCAGTGTATCAGTAGTGGATGAAATAATTTAAATATTTCCCAAGTATGATTTGAACTCAAAACCTACACATGTACATACAGACATCTCATCTGATCCGCGATGACGTAATTTAATATAAGATAAAAAAAGCGTTTTTATGAAAGCAGCATCAGCGCGTGCCGATGTGGAGAGCCTCTCGACACATATTTAGGTTTAACGAGGCCTCCTCAACTGCCACTCCACTATTACAGCCCACGGGCCGCTGCTCCGCCACGCCACGTATAATTGTGAGATTTACGCTAATTGACAAACTCACTCGTTACTGTTGGTTTGTTACAGCTTAATTCATTATTATTATTTTTTAATTAAATTTCTCTTAAATATCTAGAAAAAAATTACCACATTTATCATTTAAATATATTGACATTTTCTTTATAAAATTGGCAGTATTATAGCAATTTCAAGTTTTCTAGGAAACACGTCCTTACACTAATTGTATAAGATTGGAGTCTCCAGCAGTTGTCATAATTTTTAGGATGAAGATATTACACAACTTTGAGTTTAATTTAAAAATATGGTGGAAAAGGGATTTTTCATTCCAAAGTCTCGTCTTTATCAATTCTAAAAAAAATCTTTCGTGAAAAAATCGTTTTACTGGCAAGTAAAAGAAAAGCTACGAGTTACGCCTCTTAAAAACCTTTGCAATGAATTCTCGGTATGAATAACAAGCGTTCTGCAGCTTTTGCTTGTTAATCACAGTTGTTGGGCCTTCGGCACACGTTTAGACCAGACTCAACATGTCAGAAGCTGTACCTTGGTTAACATTAAGTTCGTTATCGTTAAGCGCCGACAGCAATTTGACAGGGTTAGACGTTATTTAATGCAAAGATGCGACAGTAATCACTGCAATTTTTATATATTTCTTTTATATAAAGTGGCTATTTATGAGATGAGGAGAATTTTTAATTGTAGGTTATTTATATAGGTGGGGTCTTAAGATACATTTTATACTTTATATATATTTATTGACAAAGTAAATTATAGTGTGTGTTTGTGTGTAGGCGGCATCTTCTTCGCGAACCCGATGCGCAAGCAGGGCTACGTGACGATGCTGGACCCGCTGCAGGACTCGTTCGGAAGCCGCATGGGCGGGCTGCTGTTCCTGCCCGCGCTCTGCGGGGAGGTGTTCTGGGCGGCCGGCATACTCGCCGCCCTGGGTGAGTTGCCTTTCCTATATACTGCTCCAACTTGAATAGCTTATAGTGTTCTGTTCAATTTCAAAGGTTTCAAAATCTCTTATTTTTTAATGTAATGTAGTAAGAAAAGTTTTGCTCAGCGAGGCTTATTCAAAAATATAAAACTTAATATGAGCGTTAGTAATATTTATTTTACTACTCTTTGTGGTTGCCTTGATTTATTTAAAAAAAAATGTTCTTAAAATTTTATATATTTTATATATAAAAGATAATTTGAGTTTAATTAAGTTTTTGCTAGCATGCGGTATTTTGAAAGTTTTTAAAAGATTTTAAAACACAGATTTCCCAAAGAGTGGAATCCAAACATTGCATACACGCTTTGACTCCGAGCACTTTAAAACTTAAAGCTTATAATGCCAAAAGCAAACGTGCGCCGATGAACACTACTGTAGGATAGACTTTCAGTACGATTGGTTGTGGGGTCGAGTCGTGGGATTCGAACCCAAAACAAATTTTTGTTTGTTGTTTGTTGTCAATGTTTTCAATTTCCGGCGCTAAACACTCACTGGAGAGTCTTGACACTGGATTATCTCTGTCTATTTGCTATACGGAACGTAATCATTTTTTTCCTTATAGATATCTTTTACAGTTTGTTTAAATATAAAGTTATTTCTGTATATATTTAATATATTGGACTAAAGAACGGCTTTTCAGTATGTGATAACCGAGCATCCATTTGTGTATTGCGCTCTACAGATCGGAGCGTGTGCACGTTGATTAGAACACGGCATGGCCGATATGATCGATGTATTCTGTGTTGACGACCTTTAGACAATTTATACAAATTGTATACTATTACATTTCATTGCTCAGTAGATACATGAAAAGCGTTTTAATTAAATTAACTCGCTTTATTATTGAAGTTCCTTATAATGTTTCTACCGTGTGACCTTTTCAACATTAAGTTTCTTCAAGTGGTCGGTCGCGGCGCAGTGTGACAGTGTCTGGCTGTAAACGCGATCGATTGTGGGTTCGATTCCCTTGGGAGAATGATTATATTTAATTTTTTTTCTCTTCCTCACTCTGATAAGTCAAATCGTGATTTTGAGTTCTACGACTCAATACGCAATGTCTTGAATTCGGCGGAAAGAGGTATACGGAGTGTGTTGACACTATGTACTACCTATATATGGTACAGTACGATATGGGTTAAAAGCGTGAAGCTAAAGTTAAGACTTACGAAAATTTTTAGCACCGAGTGTAAATGCATTTAAATACTTCTAGGATCATCTTTTATATGAATTTTATATGAATGAATATTTTTTTGCCAAATATAAGCACAAATCATGTTCGTCTTTATTCGTTTTTGTTGTTTTATAACTAATTTATCTCTTTAAGGCTGACTTAAGAGGTGAAATAATAAATATGTACTATAATCCGATCAGCAGAGTGCTAGCACCGCTATGCGCCGAGACATTGGTCTGTTGCAACTTATATAAATAACTTATAAATCAATAAGCCGTCTGGCTCGTACGTTGGATACCTTTTCTTATAACTTTAGGTTTTCGTGACATCTGTTATTTATAAGCGAACTTTGGATAATTCCCTAAAAAGAATCGAAGTGTTAATTTTCTAATCCTTTTTGCCATTTGACATCAGAAGTGAAAAATACAATTATAATTATTGTATTCTTTGTTATACTGTGTCGGATTTTACTTTTCTAATAATAGTAACAGAATAAAATTAAAATATGTCATATACAGACATATGATCCTATACAATCAATATGAACATATAACGAAATAAGAGAATAAAGAGAGATAGTGCAAGTTACGAGTGTATTGTACGTTTTTTTTCAGTTAACAGTTTTATGTATCTGAGAAAAGTACATAAAGCCTTGAGATGTTTCACTCCGCTGTCAACTGTCCGCCATTTCAAGATATCTTCAAGATCTTCAAGATGTGTCTTTAGGAATCTTAAATTAGACTGTAACACATAATAACATATGAGGCCGGTCGTTGCGCAGTGGGACAGCGTCTGATTGGAAACACGATCAGTAGTGGGTTCGATATTCATTTGGAGAATGATTGTATTTAAATTATTTTCATATCCCCGCTCTTTTAAGACAAAACGTTGAGTTACGGCGTTGAGTTACGTCATTTATCACGCTATGTCTTGAATTTAGCGGAAAGTGGAGTACTGTATATATATATATATATATATATATATATACATATATATATACATATACATATATATATATATATATATATGTATATGTATATATATATGTATATATATATATATATATATATATATATACAGTACTCCACTTTCCGCTAAATTCAAGACATAGCGTGATAAATGACGTAACTCAACGCCGTAACTCAACGTTTTGTCTTAAAAGAGCGGGGATATGAAAATAATTTAAATACAATCATTCTCCAAATGAATATCGAACCCACTACTGATCGTGTTTCCAATCAGACGCTGTCCCACTGCGCAACGACCGGCCTCATATGTTATTATGTGTTACAGTCTAATTTAAGATTCCTAAAGACACATCTTGAAGATCTTGAAGATATCTTGAAATGGCGGACAGTTGACAGCGGAGTGAAACATCTCAAGGCTTTATGTACTTTTCAATCTTTATTTGATAGGATTTTATGCTATTTATGATTTAAACAAAATATCGTTCAAATGACCGCCACGACTTTTTTGCACTGGTGAATACGATCGGTCCATTTTTCGATGACTCGGTGCAGCATTTCGGCTGGTATGGCCGCTATAGTCGCTCGAATGTTGCGTTCAAGGTCTTGAATCGTAGCTGGTTTATTGGCATATACTTGAGATTTAACATACCTCTATAAAAAATAGTCCAAGGGTGTTACATCGCGTGATCTTGGTGGTCAATTGTGACGACCGTTGCGAGAAATAACCGACTCACCAAACTTATCACAAAATAAATCCATCGTGACGGTCGCAGGACGTGTTGCACCATCTTGTTGAAAATAAATGTCGTCCGATCGATCGATCGATCGATTTCATACACTTCAGGAAAAAAAAAATCGTTCAACATGTCACGATAACGGTCGCCATTGACAGTAACAGTACGGCCTTCGTCGTTTTTGAAAAAGTACGGGCCAATGATTCCACCATATCATAATCCGCACCAAACAGTCAATTTTTCAGGATGTAATGGTGTTTCATGAACCACTCTTGGATTTGACTCACTCCAGTAACGACAATTCTGTTTGTTCACATAACCATTGAGCCAAGAGTGAGCCTCATCTGAAAAGATGATTTTCCTATGAAATTCGGTGTCCGTTTCCATCATTTCAAGCGTCCAATCAGCAAATTCACGACGTAATCGATGGTCTGCAGGCTTGAGTTCTTGTGCCAACACAATCTTGTATGGATGTAGGCCAAGATCCATACGTAAAATTCGCCAAGTTGTCATTCTGGATAAGCCCAATTCTTGTGCACGTCGTGGAACGGAAACATTTTGATTTTCTTCGACACTGGCTGATACGGCGCCAATATTTTCTTCACTACGGCCTGTCCGTTGTCGTGTTGGTGGTCTACTATCGTGCAAAGAATATTCACTTACCAGTTTTTGGATTATGCGACGTATAGCGAGCTCAGACGGTGCACCATGACGCCCATATTTAGCACGAAATGCTCTTTGAGTGGAGACAATACTTCTCGAATTTTGATAGAAAATTTGTACAATTTCCAAACGTTGAGGTAGCGTGAACTTGTTCATGATTAAATGGCAAACATTACTGAACACAAAACAACACAAATGTCAAATGTTAAACAACTAAGACTATATATATATATATATATATATATATATATATATATATATATATATATATATTCATATTGTGATTAATAATAATATAATAATAATAACTTTATTATTTCTCTCACATTGATTGACAGTAGGTAGGTACATTTCAAATTATTGAGTATTTTAGCTAGTTTTAGAGACATATCTATGTATGAGACTGGCGTCTGTACTAAGAGACCTGTGTTACAGATTACCAGCCTCTCCCACACTGGACCAAGTGGATATTAGTAAAATATATTAAGTTCAACCACTTTATAGTAGAAGATTTTCGGTATCATCATAATTTAGCGACCTTAGCCAAATTGTAGTAGCTTTTTTACAATTAAATTTGTGAGTTAAAACATTTAAATTTATTTATTGATTTTATTATACAAGTAACTTCTTAGGAAGCCGTAAAGTCTAGGAGATGAGATTGTCGACCAGTGGATGCGGGAGCGACAGACAGTATGTTTACGTCACTTGTCCAAGCTAATTGAGGGATTATACATAGTTAAATTGCGAGCGTTGTCTTAAGATAGAGAATGAAAAGTTCCTAGCAGTAAGAACCTCAGCAAGAGCGTACAAATCCTTTGTAGGACAGCGGAACGAGAGGGAATGGCTTACTTTCTATACTCATATAAGACGTAATGCCATTATAATATTTCATTCACTCAACAGTGTTGATTTCAATTCGTTTTAGTACAATAATTCGATAAAAATGTTTACATTTTCAAAAGCTTATTTCATTGAGTAATAAGCTCGGATTATATTTGTATGCAAATGTTACAACATCACAACAGCGTTCTGCTAACATTAGTTTTGTTAAACACACCTAATAAATGTGTATTGCGCTGGCCTTTCGTAATATGGACATTGTTTAACGTTCCTTACTTGTTTTCAAAATAAAAAAGTACCGTTGACATTAGCCAATGGTAGATATTTACATGCGTTGGTTAGGTATGGGGGTTCAATTCTCTTTCACGTAATTCTCTTCTAAGTCTACTACCAGCTGCGTCGAAATTCTTATACGTTTTGTTACAACTTATTTATGTTGTTAGCATCTCTGTATAGAGATTTTTACAAATTTCTACTACTTGAAGATTATTAAGAAATAATCATTTAACAAGAGAGATTGCTATTTTATTTTAATATTTACTATTTTTAAAGTGTTATTCCACACTTAGGATTAGAAAACATTTTTGAAAAAACGTATAAAAATTTCGACGCAGCTGGTAGTAGAACGCATGGCTTAGCGGTCAGAGCGCTTGAACGGTATCCAAGAGGCACAGGTTTGAATCCCGCTGCGTTCAAAAAATTTTTATACGTTTTTTCAAAATTTTTTTCTAATCCTAAGTGTGGAATAACACTTTAAAAATAGTAAACACTAAGTTACTTGATGTCTACTTCACAAACACGTATTATTTAATAAATGTCAAAACCAAATATGATATTTCTTTATAATAATTATAATTTTTTTACAATTCCTTTGGTTAAAGTACAGACACACAGTACTGTTGTTATTGTATAGTTTCGTTTGTAAGATGCTATCTAAATGTATAAAACATACCGTAGTCTAGTAAGCGAACTCTATCCAGACGGCGGGCGTCTATTATGTAACAGTGGCCACTGGCTGCATGTCGGAGCAGGTATTGCTCGTTGGTAGTGGCATTAGACTATTTACATATATACTTATAATACAAGAAATATGTTCTACACTTATATTTAATATAAAGGATATGAGAATTTGTAAGAGAAAATAGTTAAATTATAAATTTATATAACATTTAAAAATGTATAGGTAGATATAATAGTTGGGAGCTCTTAAGCTCATCATATTCGTTAAACAATGGGTTCCGGTTAATAAATATAGCTTAATATACATATTATTCAGTTAAAAAGAATAGAATTCATATTTTGTTAGTCGAAATAATTTCCTGTAAGAAAATACTCATATATGTACGGGGCGATTCAGGGTCACATGGCACTTGACGACGATACCGCTTGTGTTGTTATTTTTGTATATTTACTTTTATAATAATAAGTAAGCAATTGGCCGGTTAGGTAAGATAACGTACAGCTTCCTGTTTCACTAACATCAACACGATCTATCTATGTAGTTGAAGGGTGGAGAAAATAGAGAATTTATTTTGCATACGACATTTGTAATGAAAACTTACATTTGTTAAAATTGTCCTAGTTTGAAAAAGATATTATACATTATTTTTATTTATTACTATCAAGTATAATTAAAAAATAATATTAAGCCATACAAAAAACCACTTAGGTTTATCTCGAGTGCTGTATTCGTCTTAATTTTACAATATTAATCTTTTTTTTATTAATTTTTTTTGAAAAAACGTATAAAAATGATTTCTAATTCTAAGTGTGGAATAACACTTTAAAAATAGTAAATATAATATTAATCTTATATAATATTCTATTAACCGTTATTACCGTATAATATTATCTTAGCTATATGTTGAGCGAGGCGTACATAGGTACGTCCTGGTGCGCTTACTGTATTTACTTTAAGCTGTTTAAGTTACTAAATTATAACTTTATTGTAAAGATGTGTGTTATGATAATTTCTTTTAATATTAATTATATGATATTATTATAAATACGCTTACTTATAAATACGTTTAATACGTTTAATACGTAACTGTGACGTAACAGGTTTCCTGAGTAAAGTTGACGTGAATTGAGATACGAGATTACCATTTGTTCCGTCTGTACGTAATTTGAAATGTAAAGGATGGGTTTCCCTCAGGCGCGGCGCATCGTTCTCACATTGTTAGGCGAGCTCCCTCTCAACTTGAAATATTTACATATATTTGTGTAGAATATATCGGTTTATGTATTTAGTGTTTGAATTAATATTTGTGTATTTCTTTTTTGTTTATTACCATTTTTTTAATATATATATATATATATATATATATATATATATATATATATATATATATATATATATATATATATATATATATATATATATATTGTTATTTTAGAGTAAAGAGTATTGTAAAGTGATGTAATTTGTTCTACCACCCGTTAAACTTAACAGATATTTTTATCGCGGCCTACCTCTCGACCCAATTCCCAATTAAATTCACAGATCAAGTTGGAAATGGTATCTATTTTAAATTAGATGATACCGAATATAAAACTTGTGTGCTTTTAGGAAAATTTAAAACCGATCAACTTAAATCATGCTGAATATAAAAAATACAACAAAGACGCTACAGGTTCCTTACTTCTTATATATGTGCGTTATAGGGGCACCTTCAATATTTAATATTTGCTCCAAGCCTTTTCGTGTCGATCCGCAAGTGATGTGGTATTTCTAAGTTAATGAAAGCGTTTGAGTGACGTGACGAGGGTCACGCTTGTGACGCGCTGGTGGCGTGACAGAAACACGTGTACCGCTACATTTCACTATGTGTAATATTTTTCTCTATTATATAAATTAATGGGATTTCCATTGATTATACATAAACTCTACGTTTACGAATGCCATAACCTCTGCGTGTTAGTTTATTTCGATGTATAAAATATTAGTAGCAGCTGCTGTTCTGTACGTTAAGGTTACTAAAATACTTGTTCCACCTGAGGGCTAATCGTACGGAACCAGGTCGAGGTTAAATAATTTTTGAACGCCCGAACAATTTCTTATATACCACGTGCTAGAGAATTATATAAATGTATTCAAGTCTTAAAACCATTATATTTTTAGTATCCCTATTTACTACGTATATAATGGGACCTTTTATAATAGAAGAATTTTATTTTTATTATATTCCTCTATCTAGTCTATTCAAGTAGTTATCTATTGAAAAATTTTTAAAAAAGAAATGAATTGTATATTCATTTCTTATATTTACTATTTTTAAAGTGTTATTCCAAACTTAGGATTAGAAAACATTTTTGAAAACAAAAACGTATAAGAATTTCGACGCAGCTGGTAGTAAAACGCATGGCTTAGCGGTCAGAGCGCTTGGACGGTATCCAAGCGGCGCGGGTTCGAATCCCGCTGCGTTCAAATTTTTAAACGTTTTTTAAAAATTGGAAATCAAATTGATTTTTTGTTAATTTTTCTCTATCATACAGATCTTCTTTGTCCCTTTTTCCTTTGTATTCAGTTTTACGTTTTACGTCATCATGACAGTCTAAAAGCGTACTGCTTTAATGCAATTATTTACACAATGATGTTACATTCAAATTTAATATTCAAATATTTCCAGAACTCGCTGTATTTGCAAATTTGCATACACTATGCATAATAATATTATTTTTGAATTTGATTTAATTACATTTTCAGCATTAAAGTGATTAAAACGTAGAATATATTAAATTGTTCTACTTTTATTTATGAGTGAGTCGTTCCTCAGCGATGACGGATGAGGGAGTGATCACAGAAAGTTTCTCTGACAGCTTTTTACTAAAGTAAAAAAATATTTGAGGCCGGTCGTGGCGAAGTGGGACAGCGTCTAACTAAGCACTCGAGGGAGTGATTATATTAATGAAAAAAAAAAATCACTTCCGCACTCTGGTAAGATAGAGCGCGGCGTTCAGTTCCATCACTCAACACGCAATGTCTTGAATATGGTGGAAAGCGAAGTTTGAAGTGTGTTGATACTTGGTACTTTCTGTCTACTTTGCTATGTAGATAGGAGGAGGATAAAAGCGTGAAGAAAGTGACAAAAGAAATTATTTAAAATGTCAATTGATTACATTTGTTTTTGTTAACTTATGATATGAAATCGTTATAGATATACAAATGCTAATTGTCCAAGAATTCAAGTCAAAATTGAAAGTAAATTGACGTTGGTGCGATACTAGAAAAGTTTTTTCCTTGTGGTGAGAAGGGGTAGAATACTATTTCCCTCCGTTGCTGGGTCGAGCGTCCCGTAAGAAACGGGTATCCCAATAATTTGGTGGGAGGAGGTTAATCCTCCCACTGGCTCGCGACCACTGTCATGATAAACACAATCCGCCAAATATCTGATGGTGTACTTCGGTTCGATGTTATATAAGCCAGCTTTCTTTCACTTGCATCCTAAGGCCGGCTACACTTGTAGATGTCTAGACTAGACTACAAATTGTAGATGTCCATGAGCCAAAGTGACAACTTACCCTCAGATGGCAGAGAAAAAGAGCGACGTTGAGTTCCATCACTCAACACGCAATGTCTCGAATTCGGTGGAAAACGAAGTGTGGAGTGTGTTGACACTAGGTACTTTCTGTCTACCCTGCTATGCGGGATATATATACATATAAATATATGTATATGTACGTTAGGGTCTATACTACATTTTTGTCATATGATGGATGTCGCAGGTATTCATCAATTAATCAAGTAAATGGATCGTCAACACTCACCGTGTACAACATTGACAGTTATATGGAACGCTTGTGGTGAAACATTCATTCCCATTAACATGCGGTCGCAATGTTTTAGTTCCCGTTTGCTTCTTCAAAACGTCTATTTTTGTTCCTGTTATTTTCCTCTCATATAATGTAGTAAATGTATAAACCAATTACTGTAATGTAAAAATACGACGAAATATTTTTATAAAAATATATCTGGTCAATAATACTATATATTGTATAGATAATGTTTAAAATTTGAACGAAGCGGGGTTCGAACCCGCGTCTTTTGGACGATCAGACTGTCCATCAGAGCGCTTGGATGTTCACTAATCTTAAGTGGGATTAACATTTTAAAATAATAAAATTGGTATTTATGTGTTTAATTACAATAATGGAGAGTCAAAACATTTAAATTCCAAAAATATTAACTCAGCGGTGACCTGAGGGTGACATATTAAGTGTTTATTATTATTCTATTCTATTTATAAACAAAAATTCAGAGTTGTTACTGTTTTGTTATTTCATTCCAGTAAAAATATGTGTAATTAATTAATATTTAGATGTATCGGACATCGAAACCCAAATATTCTAAGAGATGCTTAAAACTTATTTTTAATAAACCTAACCGTGTTTTATTAAGGTTAGTGCTGAAAAATTAAGCCACATATAATAGACATCAACATCTTTAGTTTAGGCTCCATGTACGAAGGTGTCGGGCGGAGTGCTCTACCGCTCAGAACGCAGTGGCTCAAATGGCTCGCAAGTCACAGCTTGTTCTTCGTAGCATGTGTAAATGTACGTCTGTTGCGTTCCGCCGCCTCGAATATTCAATAGGTTTTCTTGCCTTTTACTCAACTCTATGATCAGCCCCTTATTTATATAATATAGTAAAAGCGCACTTTTCCATCGTGCTTGTTTGATGTTCCATTTGAAGCAGGTTGTTCGTACAATTTTATTTTTTATGGGTATAAAATGATGATGACGCAAATATTCATTTTCTATGTTTAACGTCAAGTATTTATGTATTAAAATATTTTTATCCTATTTTGTTCACTAAAAAAAACGTATTTCTTTTTAAATGTTGTTTCTAATCAATAGTGTGGAATAATACTTTAAAGATAGACAAATGAAATGAAAACATAAAGAGTTTGAAATAGCTTTAAGACTGCGAGCATTTGCCTTAGGCCTGTACTATGTCAATTGACGTAAAGAGGAAATAGTAAATTATAATTGTTTAATATTGGCCATACTCTAATTGTACTGGTGTACATAGGAGCGACGCTAGCCGTCATCATCGACATGGACCACCGCACCTCGGTCATATTCAGCGCCTGCGTCGCGGTGTTCTACACGCTGTTCGGCGGACTGTACTCCGTCGCGTACACTGACGTCATTCAGCTGTTCTGCATCTTCATCGGCCTGTGGATGTGCATTCCCTTCGCGTGGGCCAACGAGCACGTGAAGCCGCTCAGCTCCATGGAGGTGGACTGGATAGGGGAAGTCGACCCTGACTATTACTGGTACTACGTCGATTACGGCCTCTTATTAGTCTTTGGAGGGATCCCGTGGCAGGTGAGATATGTTTATTATTTAAATAATTGTTACAAATTATTAAAAATTAAATGTTGAATTTCTTTACTTATATATATATATATATATATATATATATATATATATATATATATATATATATATATATATATATATATGGGCAGACTTTAATAGAGATTGTGTAAGTCTAATAAATCTATTTTTTTTGTTATAGATAAAGTATTACTCTTCAAATAAATATGTTCAAAAAGTGTGACTAGTAAAATTCATGTTCTTAACAAGTTGCCGCCTAATCCATGTTATAAGCTAAAATTTATTGTGTAAAATCACAAAATATATTCTTGACATGTCTGCCTACTTTTTTGGTCTACCTGTGACCACAGATTACTGTAAAATGTTCCAAACATCGAGTTTTCAAAAACGTATTTTCGAATGCCAAAATATACCAGTAATAGTATAGCTATGCCATTATTTCGTTTCAAACAGGTGATTAGTTGGTTATCTTGGTAATTTCTTAATAACTGAGTAAGTAAGAGCGAGCGTGTGTGCGTAGGTGTACTTCCAGCGCGTGCTGAGCAGCAAGACGGCGGGGCGCGCGCAGGTGCTGTCCTACGTGGCGGCCATCGGCTGCATCTTCATGGCCATCCCGCCCGTGCTCATCGGCGCCATCGCCAAGGGCACCGGTCTGTATACATCTCGCGCTTTATCGTATTGAGAATACTACGAAATAACACTTTAGTATACACTCGTAAAAAATATTTTTAACAGTAACATCGTAAGAACTCGATTTTTCTGTTAAAATGTTTCATGTTTAAAATATATTTATCAACAATACTGAATATAACAATCGCGTTCTATAGTACAGTTGAGTTTAATTTTTCGAGCGAAACGGCTCAATCCACAAGAAGTGGCTCAGTCGGTCGTCAATGAGGCGAGCTGAGCGCACAGTCGAGTGTGTCCCGCACGCAGCGTGGAACGAGACGGGCTACCGCGGGCAGCTGAGCGCCGCGGGAGAGCTCACGGCGGACCAGACGTCCATGATCCTGCCGCTGGTGCTGCAGTACCTCACGCCCGACTTCGTGTCGTTCTTCGGGCTGGGCGCGGTGTCCGCCGCCGTCATGTCGTCCGCCGACTCCAGCGTGCTCAGCGCCTCCTCCATGTTCGCGCGGTACGTCTCCACGATGACACATGTCACAATTCTGCCGCTTAATTAAAATTTCTGTATTTTCATATACTTTCAACATTTCAGAACATAGTGTTTTATTTAAAATTACTTAAAATATTTTAAGTAATTTTAAATATAAAAGACTGGTACGGCGAAGAGGTTTCAAAAAAATGTAGGCAATTGTCCAATTTGAACGAGATATTTTATTCAATTCATTTTGAAATCCAACACAGCCGGGAAGCTCGCTGTAAAGGGAAACCTAACAATTTCTTCTACTTAATTTATTATGAAAAGTGGAAGCCGGATTTACGAAACTGGGTACAGCGAGTTACCTGAGAACGGGAGCGGGAAACCTTGTTACCGGCATTTGAATTCATTGAAATATAAATAGTAGTAAGCTTTTAAATAAAATCCTAAGTCTTCGTTAATGATATTTAAAGATTTATTTGACTCAAATATTTTTAAAAACCTATTTGAGATAAATAAATATTTACTTATCTATCCTAAACATAGCGTACTGTTGAGGCCTTACTTTTAGACTGAAAATAACAAAATAATATTGTTATTCTACGTATATCTAAAATAATAAGGCCCAAACACACAATGGTAACACCTCCAAGGACTAGTGGCAACGCGAAGGTAACACGAGCCGTGTGCACACACACAGGAACGTGTACAAGCTGATCTTCAGACAGAACGCCTCCGAGATGGAGATCATCTGGGTGATGCGCGTCAGCATCCTCGTGGTGGGAGTGCTGTCCACCGTCATGGCGCTCACCATACCCTCTATATACGGCTTGTGGTAAGTTACTTCATGCTTAACAAACTATTATCAGTGACTCTGTCATCTCTAGTATAGTCATCGTGGCAAAGTGGCGCAGCATCTGACTGTTAAAAGTGTGTTTGATCTCTACTCGGAGAAATTATAATATTTAATTATAAAATGGAGTGCTCTGACACTAGGTTCACTCTGACCTGCTATGTGAGAGAAAGCGCAATATAATAAAAAAAATCAATCATTTAAGCCCTGCAAGTAGTAGACAGTTTGAGTGTATGGTGTGTGTGGTATTTCACGGTACACACAATAAATGTGAGTCAGATCTCCAAGGGAGAGAATAACTTTCAAAACTTCTTGATAATATGTAATACAACATATCGTTTCGTTGAGTTCCACACACTCAATGTTATCCGAAAAACAGAGAGTGGAATATCCTTACAGCCAGCCTACTGGGATGCCGGTTACGCGTGAAGCGAGACAAAAAGAGTTAATTATAACAAAAATTTGTCCGCGGCGCGATTCAAACTCGCGACTCTTGGATACCGACCAAGCGCTCTGACAGCTAAGCCATGCGTTCTACTTCAAAGAGTCGCAGGTTCGAATTTCGCAACATTCAAATTTTTAAACGTTTTTTTTCAAAAAGGTTTTCTAATCCTAATTCCCCATAACACTTTAAAAATAGTATATATATAAAAATGCACTCGTACATTCATAAGTCAATTAGTTGTCTTAGCTCATTCTTATTGCGGACATTTGAATTATTGTTATTTAAAATATAAAACTATAATATTTCCGTTTCAGTCTATAAAATAGACAGAAAAGTTGTGAACAAGATTTATATATATATATATATATATATATATATATATATATATATATATATATATATATATATATATATATATATATATATATATATATATACAAACGTATAAATGTAAAGCAATTCAGTGTATGAAGGTATCAATGTACCCGTTAGTACCAGATCGCTTATTAGTTTATCCGTTGCGTCACTAGCAAAAACGTTTTATAGACCATTGTGCGATCTAGTGCATTTCGTAACGCGTAATGATTGCGGTGCGTGATTTATATTCGAAGGGCTGCGTCTTGTCCGTCTGGCACAGTTCTGTGGTACGTCTGCATGTGTGTTATAGTCGATACGAATCTTCGATCTGATGTAAAAATGACTTATCTTGTTAATACGAATACCGCACTGTTAGTTTTAGATTTCATTTTATAAAAATATACTGTAAACGCGACCGCTTGTGGGTTAGATTACCCGGGGAAGTGACTATATTTAAATTATTTTCACTTCCACGCTCTGGTAAGACAAAGTGCGGCGTTAAGTTCTACCACTCAACACGCAATGTCTCGAATTCAATTTGTTTACCTTGCTATGTGGGATAAAAGCGTGTAGAGAAAAAAAAATAAAAACTCTGGTCATTTTCCCTTAAAAGTATGGTTTTAATACTGGGTATTAAATTAAAATTTTGAATTTCAATGTACTTACATCCTTATACCGATATGTATAGATGAAAAAAGTATACAAGCTTAATTTATATTTCAGTGTAATTTTTTTAAATTTTTTTTAGGCTTCACGCTTTTATCCCGCATAGCAGGGTAGACAGAAAGTACCTAGTGTCAAAACACTCTGTACTTCGCTTTCCACCGAATTCGAGACATTGCGTGTTGATTGGTGGAACTCAACGCCGCATTTTGTCTTGTTAAAATAACCATCAAAAACCCTATTGCTATAACGAAAAGTAACTGAGCATTTTTAACATTATCTTGGTAATGATCACAAGCACACGTACCACTAATGACGGCCACACAACACACTTCGCGTCGGATTTGCCTAATTTATCTTTATTCGGGTAAATGAGTGAATCGTGGAAGCTGTTGCCGCAATCCGCAATTATACAACTGTGCCTCGTGAACATATAAATGTATATATAATTTGTAAACATTTACGTTATTATATATTAGAATAATCTAAAAACGCCTATATATATATATAATCTATTAAATATATAAGAATAATATTAGGATAGCCACAGAGTCAACCTAGTGTCAAGACACTTCGCTTGATTGCTTTCCGTCATACATCGAGATATTTTTTTTATAACTCAATAGAAGTGGCATAAACTTAATAAGATCTTTGATTTTCGCGATTTTTATACATTTTAAATGAAACTTTTTTAACCGGATTAATCGCGTATATTTTAGACCCGTGACCACGGACTACTGTAAAGTGTTCGAAACGTCAGGTGTCCAAAAATGTATTTAATACCAAAATATACGCGATTAATCCGGTTAAAATAGTTTCATTTAAAATGGCATAAACTTGTCGAAATGATTGTATTTACTATTTTTACACTTATACAGATGACACGTGCGAAAAGTTAAGCTTTTATACATGACTGGCAATTCAACACAAGTCAACAGTTTTAGTACTATTATATAAACATTAATATGACCCCCGTACAGGATTAGAACCTGCGACGTCGTGAACAGAAGTTGTTATAGTCACACTTCCTACTAACTTGCGATACCAATTTATTTATGTGTATAAGTTAATGAAAAATTTCGAATATATATTTGTTTAAACATTAATATATTTATGAGACCAGTCGTTTCGCAGTAGGACAACGTTAGACTGTAAATGCGATCGGTTATGGGTTCGATTCCTATTTAGGGAGTGATTATATTTAAATAATTTTCATTCCTAGCTCGGCTAAAATAATCCAACAACGTGTCGAATTCTGCGGAAAGCGAAGTTCGGAGCGTCTTTACATTACCTAGTTTAATTTAAAGCTAAAACTTAAAATTAATATAACAATAGCTCTGTAGAGCGTATTACTTTAGGGAATACTAAACGCGGCAAATGGACGTATATTAAACAACAGTTAATCTTATATTATATTTACCAGTAAATATAATTACTTTGATTAACTAGAGTGATATATTATGCGGATAGTAATAAATTATATGCGTTATAGATAAGAGAGGATGCAGATACTGTCCATATATACACTACTTTATCGCATTTGGTATGAATGGCAACAATAGACTTTTTTCCGGATAGTAGGAGTCTGAGAAGCTATGATATGTCAGGCATAAAGGAACTAGTGTCAAGTTGCGTCTTGACACTCCAGAAAAGAGAGAAGTGTCTCTCTGTTGAACAGAGAGAACTATCTCTCTCAATGTCAAGAAACTGCTTGACACTAAGTATCTAAATACGTTGCACTATCCGTTTAAATTCGGATCGTTGAGTGATGGATCACAAAGCCGCGCTTTGTATAACCAGAATGGATTGTAATTCTTTATAGTCTCTTCTTGTAGTCTTTCATATTGAATGCTACTTAGATAGCTGGAAAGATTTATTAACACCCATATTCAGTTTTATTACGTAATTTTAAAAGCCTACCTACAAATATACCTAAATATATTTTGGCTCCCAGAGTAGTATATCAGTGTACGTTATGTTTCTTAAAATATATATTTTTAATTACCTATTCAAATGAAAATAAATAGTCTTTCGTCCTATAAAACAGAAGGCTTATAATAGACATTGGTTTAAACGAGATTATTCCACTGTGTGTTTTGGATCTCACAGAATACAATGTAAATGTATCGAATTTAATTTAAACCAGATTAAGTTGAGTGGTATAGTTTACTTAGGACCCAGTGGCGAGAGATGTACTCGCACACCACCACTGAAGTGTGTGAAGATTGGTAGGCTTCATCGTTTATTGTCTTAATCCTTTTCTATGTGTTAATTAAATTTTGTTTCAATATTTATTAAATTAAAATAAATATGTGCGGATGATGAGGCCGATCGTGGCGCAGTGGAACAGAGTCTGACTGTAAACGCGATCGGTTGGGGGTTCGATTCTCTCGTGGGAATGATTATATTTAAAATGAGTTCCATTCCCTCGCTCTGGTAAGACAAAGCAGGGCGTTGAGTTTCGCCATTGAATACACAATGTCTCAAATTCGGCGGAAAGCAGGGTACAGTGTCTTGACACTAGGGTACATCTTGTCTAGTCTGTTATACGAGATAAGAAGTGTGAAGAAGGCGAGTATATTTATTATGGAGCGTTTGTAATAACTCTATATTTTAATACGTAAATTAAATTTCGTGAAAATTAAATAATAACAAATACGTCTTTTGTAATATTTTCTTTAAATTTTATGTTCATGAATAATTCCAATTATTATACAACATAATTAGACACGAAGCTGCGTCTTGAGTGACGGAACAATAAAAGATATTATATAGAACAAAGATTGAAGTCACAACCCTCAAGCAAAAATATTTCTAGCGCGTGTAAGCTGATATAAGTTAACTTTAAATAACTTGTGTCTACTAGAAAATAATATTAAAAAAACAATTGTCTTTATAAAATTGTATCGTATATATGTAGCGTTATCTATATTAATTTAATTGCTTTAAATAAATGATTATCGAGGTACTTTCTAGTACAAACACTAACAGTCCACGCAGACTCGTCCAGAAAACCCTCTCAAACAAAATATAATTGTATTTACAGCGAGAAATTCACGTTGAACAAAACTGAAACTCAATTGTAAAATATAATTTTCTTTTCTCAGTTTCAACGTTTTAAAATGTTTGTTTTATTAATTAAAACGGTTTGTTTGATATTTGGAAAGAAATTTACATTATTATGTTACAAGCGCTAATGATATGCTTATACTTTAATATTCTATATTATAGTTTCACGCTTTCTATCCCGCACAGCAGGGCAGACAGAAAGTAAATAGTGTCAAGACACTCCGTGCTTCGCTTTCCACCGAATTCACGACATTGCGTGTTGAGAAGTGGAACTCAATGCCACATCTTATAGTGATATTTATTATCATTAAAATAATGTTAATTAACATTTAATATCGTATCCAGTGAGATTTCCGGTAATTTCTGGAATACGCAAAGAGAATCTAGCATTAAGTCACTCATTCTTGATTTTTCGTACATTTAGTGACATTGTGTGGTGGATGTTGTCATCTTAAACTTTGAAACCAGAATGGCGGCCTCTTCATCCGTGTTCTCCTCTTCTAACCATTCCTTCGTCACTCATCTCCTCGACGTGTCCAAATCAACTTTAAACAACTAAAATTCCCTTGCAGGTCGATGTGCTCCGACTTAGTCTACGTAATCCTCTTCCCGCAACTGCTCATGGTGGTGCATTTTAAGAAATACTGCAATACCTACGGGTCTCTCGCCGCGTACATTGTCGCGTTGTTGGTGCGACTCTCCGGCGGAGAGAAGTTGCTGGGGCTGCCGGCCTTGATCCACTACCCAGGGTGGGACCCCAAGGAGGAAGTCCAGCTGTTCCCCTTCAGGACTCTGGCAATGGTGCTGTCGTTGTTCACGCTGGCCTTCATCTCATGGCTGTCTGTGTAAGTCTATTTTACTTATAACTATTTATAAATACGATGCAGATTGGTATAGACACTACATGTAATAAAAATAACTACGAAAATCGGTCAATTTAAAAATATAATTTAAGTGTACGTTTTTGTATCATTTTAGTGATCATAGGTGAAATCTTAAGAAATAACTTAAGATTTCAAAGAAGATTTATACGAACGAAATAACACGTTGCGAGTGTTTACTATTTTCTAATAATTTAAAAAAAAATGATTGAACTGAAATTAAATATAAACCTTTTAAATAGTGTCGTGTGTTAGTTCCATATAAAGTTTTTCCAAAGCATATATACTACATATAATAGAGAAGTGTTACTTGCACGAGTAGGCCCAAGGTCTAGATACTTGCCCTTTGAGACGAGAGCCACTAGTGGCTAGAGCTCGCGTGTGCTGGCGTCGGGCACATCGAATAAAAACTTATTTTCAGCCTAATATTCATTCAGTTACAGCAGTGAGGGATTAATTATAATATTTAAGTTATTGAAAAATAATAACATACTAATTTTGAGCATTTTGTGCTTACCAATCAATATAACATATATATGGATAAGACTCTATGCATTTTTACGTCAATGATTAGATAAGACAAGGAGGAAATCAATATTTTTCATAATTATCGTTAGAAATACTTCGAATATTACGACTTGTAATGGCAACGAGTATATTACGATATTTACTATTTTTAAAGTGTTATTCCACATTTAAGATTAGAAGACATTTTTGAAAAAACGTATAAAAATTTGAACGCAGCAGGATTCGAACCCGCGCCTCTTGGATACCGTCCAAGCTCTCTGACCGCTTAGCCATGCGTTCTATTACCAGCTGCATCGAAATTCTTATACGTTTGTATAATACGCCTCAATGGCCATTGGTAGAACTTAATGCACACAAATCCATATTATTTTGTGAGTTTACATTTTTATTCCTGTCTCTCTATAGCTAATAGGAGACTCGGTAATTAATACGATATTTAAAATACTTAAAAGTGAACATTTGATATTGTTAGTTAAATGCATAACATTATAAGATGCACATACAAGTAACATGAAATAATCTTTACAATTGGTGGATTTCCGATCTATTTTAAAATTTTGCAAACGAAATAAACCATTCGAAATGGTGAAGCTAGTATAAAAAATAATAGAATTTAAATCCGAACTGTAGTACGAGTAAATATGCAGTTCAATGGAGTCTCCGCCAGACGCAGTCCACGTCCGTCCGCGCTCAACGTATTTCAATTTCCAATTGTGAATAAAAACGCCGCTCGCCCGTCGCTCTCGACCTAACTGCCTGCAAGCTGTTTCATTTGGAGGGGATTTCTTTGTTTAATTCCTTTCTGAAAAATCTTTGTAGCTTTATATATTTATTTTTAGCTTCACGCTTTTTATCCCGCATAGCAGGCTAGACAGAAAGCACTGAGTGTCAAGACACTCCGTACTTCGCTTGCCACCGAATTTCAGTCAAGTCAAGACATTGCGTGTTGAGTGGTGGAACTCAATACCGCATTTTCTCTTAACCAGAGTGAGGAAGTGAAAATAATCTCCCCCGAGTTGGGATCGAACCCACAACCGATCACGTTTACAGTCAGACACTGTCGAACGGCACCTCGGCCGGTCTATATTTCAATCCATTCTATATTTATAGTTTGAATTATAATAAAATTAAAAGGGCCAACTATACCACCAACCACCGCCACCAAACTGTACCAAAATGTAAAAGAATAATGCTTCTTTAGTTGATGTGTGATATATTGATTATATTACATTTTGTTACTTTCAGTTCTTTACGCTTTAATAAGCTTTTGTTATCTTATGGACTTGTTGTTTCATAACACATTAAACGTTTTAAATTAAACTATTTTAAATCAATCAAGTATATATTGGTATACGAAAATACTTTTATTAAAACCCCATGTGTAGAACTCCAGTTGTAGCCATGGACTACTGTAATGTACAGTAGTCCATGGCTACAACTGGAGTAAGTCTATCTGCGACTATGAAATTTCATCTAAAATATATATGAATATCACGAAATTCAAAGATCTTGTTACATTTTAAACAGTTTATTAGAACCGCTACAAGAACAATAAATACAATAACAAATAACATATTTATCCAACACGCGCTCCATGCACGGTGATAAATGCTTCATACAGATGCCGTTGTTTGGCCGCGAGCGACAATCCGTATTCACATATTCAAATGAGCGGCGCGCACTGACACTATTAGCATGGCAATAGCGAGCTGCAGTCGGACACACACACGATCGTGACTGAACGCGGCTCATGGAAAGCGAATGCCACGCGCGTGATAACCGCATCTACGTCATCTACATTTGTGCTACATGATCCGTTTTTGTAGCTTCACGCTTTTATCCCGTATAGCCGTTTAGACAGAAATTGCCTACTGTCAAAACACTCCGTACTTTTCTTTCCATCGAATTCGAGACATTGCGTGTTGAGCGGTGGAATTCAACGCTGCAGTTTGTCTTAACAGAGCGAGGAAGTGGAAATGATTTGAATATAATCACGACCCCTAGAAGGAATCGAATCCATAAATATAATATAACTAAGCTGATGAAATATGATAAAAATTAACTGATTTTCTGAAAAGTTTTTTTTAGTTTTGTTTCATATCTAGCATTGCTCCACTGAGTTTGACTTGCTTACTAAAATTGCTGCCAGGCTTGCCTCCTTCAGTTACTTTCGCGTTTAATTTTATTCAAAAAATACAACAGATAGGTATATAGGTAATTCATTTTAACTGCTTTTATTAAGCGGATCCAACAGATGTGTCAAATATCATAAAACCTGAATTTTGAAACCATTTTGAATCATTTTGAATCGTGTATTATCAACGTTATCGTGTATTTGCACCATTTTGAATCTTGTATTATCAACCGATTGGGTTGAAATGTTGTATACAGGTTTATTTTAAATGATAATGTAATTATATATCAAAGTGGTCCTTTGTTCAAAATGGCGGACGCACCGAAATGGCGGGTTATAAATGTTGGTACAACTCACTCGACCTAAGTATATCATGAAAGAAAGCAAGTAACTTGTAGAGGTCAAATACATTATAAAACTTGTTAAAAAATATTTTTTATTTTTTTTTATTAATTAGATAAAGTACTAGCGTTAAAGGTTAAATAATAAATGAATTACTACTCTTGTGGCGGAGCTAACAAACATTTAAAATATCGTTTGTCTTTTGGTATTTCACAATAAATATCAGGGTTTCTGTAAAATGTTATACAAGGCCTCCTGTATAATTTGTTGGACTACTTAAGAAAGCTTAATCGATTTTCAGGTAGCTATTTATTGGACAAAAAGCCTTTACGACAATAACGTTCCTTTTTATATAAAGTATAGTAGTAGTAGAATAAAAAAAAATAACAGAGAGACAGTGTCGTATGGTGTGTGATGACTTACCACGTACACGTCTGTCATCAGGTTCCTGTTCAACTCGGGCTACCTGAGCCCCGAATCCGACTACTTCAACTGCGTGGTGAACATCCCCGAGGACATCAGGCGCGTGGACGAGCCGTCGGAGGCCGGCGAACAGATGTCTGTGCTGGGCGGAGTCCCGGGGCGCCTCTACGGCGCCGCCGACACGCTGGTGGGGCCCGACGAGAAGTGCGGCCGCATCAACCCCGCGCTGGAGCCCGACGACCTCGACGACCCCAACGACGGGCCCGCGCCGGCGCCTCTGCAGCCCTTCGGCAAGCAGACCGCTTTCTGAGACGACTTTTACTATTACTAATCGTAATCGGCTTCGGCGAGGGCCCTCACTAGTGGGTTATTTCATTATTATTTCTCAAGTGTCTTTCTTAGAGTTTAAGTCGAGATGTTCATCGACCGCCACTTCAGATGCGTCCTCGCGCCGAATTCCGACATTTTAACAACAATAAAGACAAATCATGGGGTCCGGTGAGTGCGAGGAGTGTGCAGTCCGTACGAACCGAAGGTATTTCTGAAGACGTAGCTCCGTAAGTAAAGCAATAGTTAGACGAGTGGAGAGATGTTATTTTGTAGCTGATGTACCTAATGTAATGCAACGCATACATATCAAATATTGTGACATATACTGTATGTTAGAGGAGATATATTATATTATATTTAAATGCGTTATTTATAAAGAGATTCCTTATTTAAGTCAATTAATGTAGGACACCGCGCGGCGAGACGAGAGGTCGCGGCTTACGGCCGTACGTGACGTGTGTGTGACGCCACCGTGACGTGTGTATGACGCGACCGAACCGCCGCGTCAGGAATATCTATCTACACGAAAGCTTCTAAAGCAAAATGTTATATCTAAAGATCTATTTTTATTTTCTTATTATAATACGAAAGATATTATAAATCACGTGTTGTTGGTTTTTATATGAGGTTTTATAGTTTATTTACATGAATCTATTCGAGGTGTAGTCTGCGTGTTGTTTAGAGATGTACTTGTACTAGCGCGCTGTAGCGGCACTCAGCTAGGGGAGGCGCTTCATAACGTCGGCTGGTTTCCGTTTCAATTGGAAACACACAAACAAACAAACACATCTTGTATATAAGTGACTTAATGGAATGAAATTTTTGAATATATATTTAAAGTTGAACTTAATATTAAAAGTGAATTTAACGTGTTTTGATCAACAGTTGTTTCGCTGATATTATGAATAACCCTTTAGTCGTAGGTTCTGTGTCTCGGTGTTCAAGTTGTATTGGTGTCCCCCGACCTCGCCACTCCATCCCGAACGACTTGACTTTGAAATTGACAAAAATATTATTACAAGCTTCTGTTCAAAACGTTGAAAAGTTAAACATATCAAAAAATATACAACAAAACAAACGTTTTGCAGACAAATTAAAGTATTTGTTTTGTAACATTTGACTCAAGTCGTTCATTGTGACCTGCAACCTTAAAAATGTAATTTTAGTATATGATCGGGGCTTTTCCTAAGAGTTTATAATGCAATCATAATTATATATATAGATGTAATACGTATACCTTGTTGTGATACACTCACCTGCCTGATACTTCGCGAAGACTCTGGACATATCATTACGTGACTTATATTAAACTATACTATACTATACTATACTACGCTATACTATACTGTACTATAGTTGTACGTACATATCGTATGTTAGTGATATAGTAACGAATACATATCAAGTAAGTTTAAGGTAGCTGTTAGTATTGTTGTTCTTGTTCGTCGCGTGCTAATGTCATTGCATACGTAGTCCTGCGCACGTACAGATGTATGATCATTTCATAGTATGTATACATTTAAATTGTTCCATCTCACGTTGTTCGGTACATAATTTATTTTGGCCGTTATATCTAAATACAATTTTATCGAAGACGAAATATTTTATTTTTGTATGTAGTGTTGCGTCAGTGTACATACATGCTATGTATATTTGTATAAATATGGAACTAAGGTTAATCCGCTTGTTATAATTTGTAAGTAGATAATTAATTTCCGTAGTGCTAGGTGATGCTCACTCAGCGGCCATGTCGGTGTGCGATGACGTTAGGAAGGGGCGGGTCCACTGTTAGAGTAGTTGTACCTACTATTGACTTATTCCTAGTTCTTGTTGAATATTGAATGTAAATGTGTAACGTTGTGACTCAGCAGCATCCTGCGACCTAAATAAAACATATAGTACGTTGGTGGGCTCCTTTGTTTTACTCTTCTCCCTTTCATTCCTTTTTTTCATATAAAAAGGCTACTTACTAGATTCGTCCTTTTTTATATAAATAATTAAAATAGATTCATATTTTGTACTTTCTTAATCTTATTTTTATATTATTATATGTAATATCATAGATATTAAACAGTAATACAGGGACAACCTAGTGTCAAGACACTCCGTTGACTTCTTCCCGCACGAAATCTAGACATTACGTGCTGAGTTGCAAACTCAACGCCGCGCTGTCTCATCAGAGCGGAGCAATGGAAATGAACTTTAAATATAATCAGTTCCCCGAAAGAGGATCGAACCCACGAACACTGTTCTATTAAATAAAACATTATAACTGAAGATATTTTCTTGTAAGAGGATACAGAATATATTAATTGGTATTTTATTATCATAAATTAATATTATTTTTATATTTAATCTAGTCTGATTGTAGATGTGATTCAATCCGGTTGCGGGTTCAATCCCCGCTCAGGGAAAGTATTAAGATTCCATATTCTAGTTACTATGAGTGCAGCGTTGAGTTTCGTTATATTGTAGACATTGGAAATCATATGAATTTGTGTGGTGGAAATGAAAGTCATTTTTAATTATTTACAATATTTTATTTATACAAAATAATTTTTACTTAACACTACAAGTTTGTACACATTCTTTGTTACGTATTAAATATATCTTAATTAATTAATTTGTTGAATCAGCGTTGAAATTGTTTAAGTAAATTTATAAAATCACATCCAAGTAACACGTTAATGTTATCAATAAAATAGAATTTGTTAAAATATAAGAAGAACATTATGATATGCATTTTTTTTTTAAATTTCATAGATGGTAACTATTTAATACTGTTTCTACACCTACTGACACATAGATATTTATAAGCATCATATGCTTAATAGGCAGTTATCCAAATCTAAGTAGAAAAAACTACTTTAGTATACATAGCCACCGCTCGAGTCATAGCCCTGATTGATGGTGGCTGGTACGCCGCTTGGATAACCACCTCCTGAACCTCCTGAAGAATAACCTCCCGAACCTCCTGATGAATAACCTCCAGATCCCCCAGAAGGATATCCACCTGATCCTCCTGAAGAGTACCCGCCTGATCCTCCCGAAGAATATCCTCCTGATCCACCAGACGAGAAACCACCTGAGGAATGTTTGCCAGAGCTGTAACCACCTGACGAACCACCTGATGAATATCCACCAGATCCACCGCCGAATGAATGACCACCACCAGAAGAATAACCACCAGATCCGCTAGAACTATGACCACCTGAAGAGTAACCAGAAGACCCACCACTGGGAGCACCGTAAGAACTGGATGGAGCTCCGTAGCTGCTAGAGGGAGCGGGTGCCGGAGCACCATAGCTTGATGAAGGACCTGAAGCTGGTGCGCCGTAGCTGGAAGATGGGGCACTTCCACTGAATCCACTGCTACTGAAACCACTGCTACCAAAACTGCTACCACCAAAACCGCTGCTGCCATGACTTGAGCTTCCACCTGAAGATGGGGCGCCGTATGAGGATGAAGGGACTGGGGCACCATATGAATCCGAGGGAGAGGGAGCGCCATAAGAACTTGAGAGACCACCACCTGAACCAAAAGAGCCACCTGAGGACGGTGCACCGTATGTAGACGATAAACCGCCAGACCCAAAGGAACTAGAACCGTGAGATCCTGAAGATGGAGCACCGTATGATGATGATAGTCCACCAGATCCGAAGGAGCTAGAGCCATGAGAGCCTGATGATGGGGCACCATAGGAAGAGGAAATTCCACTTGAGCCGCCGAATGAACCACTTGAACCATGTGAAGATGGGGCTCCGTAAGACGATGAAAGGCCAGGACCGTGTGAGCCTCCTGAGGAAGGAGCACCGTATGAAGATGATGGTGCGCCGTATGAGCTGGAGATACCGCCGCCGGAGCCATGCGAACCAGAACCAGACGAATGGCCTGAGCCAAATGAACTACTTCCAGATCCAAATGATGGGGCGCCATAGGAGCTAGAGGGAGCACCGTATGTACTGGATGGAGCCCCGTAAGAGCTAGATGGCTTAGAACCACCAAAAGAGCTTGAACCTCCGAATGAGCTTGAGCCTCCAAAAGAACTTGAGCTCTTTCCAGGAGCGCCATAAACTGTAGATGGTCCAGTAGGAACGCCGTAGCTGGTCGCAGGAGGTCTGGGTGCGCCGTAGCTACTTGAAGGTTTTGGCGGGCCGTAGCTCGATGAAGGACGGGAAGGAGGTCCGTATGAGTTAGACGGTGGTCCATAACTGCTCGATGGGCGCGATGGGGGTCCATATTTAGAAGATGGGCGCGGTGGTCCGTAGGATGATGAGGGTCGTCCGCCACCACCGGATGGAGGACCGTAGGATGAACTCAAAGGAGCTGCAAACAACGGTATGGCTACTTAATTCATATTTCGTCATCTGTTCTTATTTACAAGCATTATAAAAATCTGTTATATAGTAAGTTTTTATAATTGTCTAACCTTTAATGTCTCTAAGTAAAACGGTAAATAGATATTTGACCTAGTTAGATGACACTGTCATATTTCACACCAAACATCTAACATTAATTGTATAACTTTTCAACGTTGCATACTTGTATAGTGTTTGCTTGGCCATACATTTCATAATCACAGCAGGTAACAATTTCACCAAGTTATTTTCACTTACTTGACTAAACGCCAAGGAATCGGAAAATTATTGCTTTCCAAACATACGGAGAGTATGGTTAAATAGCTTCACTATAATACTAAAAATACATGTGTAAGACTTACCATCACGCTTTTTATGTTTCGCCGGAGTGGCCGCCGCAAGGGAGACCGTCGCCGCCACCGCCACCGCCAGGAGCTACGGGACAACACATATCGTTCAGTATACGTTGTATATATTAGGACCACCGATGTACTTATTGTATTAAACTTCTCTATTTAACAATTGTTTTTTTTACCCTTTACATAAAAGCATTTAAATTAAATTAAATTAATTATAATTACATTAAATAACCATAAGCAACTTAATAAGGACAAAATTACTTGTTTTAATTTAGCGTTCCTGAAAAAACTAAATTCGCTTTCAGAGAAATAAAATAAATAGAAAAACATGTTTTGTATTTATAGAGATCTCTTGGATACCAAGAGGCCCAAGCGCTCGCTGACTGCTAAGCCATGCGTTCTACTACCAGCTGCGTCGAAATTATTATACGTTTTGTTACAACTTATTTATGTTGTTAGCATCTCTGTAGAGAGATTTTTACAAATTTCTACTATTTAAAGATTATTAAGAAATAATCGTTTAACAAGACAGATGTATTTAAATATTTACTATTAAAAAAAATTATACGTTTTTTCAAAAATGTTTAAACATTTTAAAAATAGTAAATATTAGAATTTATTAGTTAGCATATTTTTAAATATAATTTTTCCCCCGAGTATGGATCGAACTTACAACTATCGATTTAACAATTAGGCACTGTTCCACTGCGACACAGTGGTCCCTCACCTTATCCTAGTTACATCAATCTAAATACATCAGCGCGCAGTCGACACTCATTTCTAAGTGAGTTGCGAAGTCGATAGCTAGCAATGAGATGTGGCAACACGAAAATGCCGCGTACACATAAAATATCCATTTGTATGTATAAGGAATACGACGCGGGCCTGTATTGCGGACACGGTCAATGTCGCTTAGTGCATACTTAGAGGAAAGCTAGGCATTTTATACAGCCTTTATATTAGAAGATTAACTAACGATTTTACTTATTTACTTTTTTACTCCGTTTTTTGCATATGGTTGGTCAAAGGGAGCGCAGTATCAGGATGAGTGGCGAAGTTTAACACCGTGCTCTGTCTGATCAGGGCGGAATAGTTTATTTAATCATTCTTCAAAATGAAATTCGAATCCACAACCGTTTGCGTTTACAATCACTGCACTACCGGTATTAATATACATACAAACATTTATGTGAAATTTAATTTATATAAAGACGTATACAGGGACTATAGGGATTGGCGCTCCGTTGTGTCTGACTACGCCGTCAGGGATGCAGCGTAAAGCTAAAAAAATACTCCTCGTATCGAGTATTGTTATAACTATAGTCTATGGTAAAACATTTTATTCTGCTGACTATTTCTCAGGAACAACAACAGAAAAAGCAAAGCTTAAAATTTAACATTTCATTTACAGCTTTTGAGGGCAGTCGTAGCGCAGTGCGTCTGACAACGTCTGACTGTATACGCGATCGGTTGTGGGTTCGATCCCCACTCGGCTGAGTGATTATATTTAAATTATGGCCAACTCCTCGCTCTGGCAAGACAAAGTGCAGCGTTGAGTTCCACCACTCAACACGCAATGTCTCGAATTCGGTGGAAAGAGAAGTATGGAGTGTCGTGACACTAGCTACTTTCTGTCTACCCTGCTAACGGGATAGTAAGCGTGAAGCTAAATAAAATTACAGCTTAAACGGCAACTTTCAGTAGAGCACGTTGTTCAATATACCATTGTATTTATCACAAATAACTTCTATTATTTCCGCCACCAACCGCGATTACAACAATACACATGTATTATCATTAATTAATGAGATTAAAATTATGTTCAATGTTTCATACCATCGCAGTAATTTATACATATATTTAAATATTTGTATTCCAATAAAATATCGTTATTTACGTACGTTCTATGTATTTATTGGTTCACAAGCACGGCGTTAGGTTTCGTCACTCAACTCACAACCTCTAAAATTCAGGTTGAAAGTGTTTATCGAAGTGTCTTAACTCTGGAAACTAGGTTATCTCTTATTACCATGGCATGAAAAGGCTTAAAATTATTTTATCATACATCCTTTTATTTGTTTCTATATCATTTCCGAACAGTTTACTTTTTTATTCTGTTCAGGGTGTAGGGTTGTAGGGTGAGGGATTTGGGTACAATTTTCCACCTTGGGAGTGATTTCTTTTCCCATATATAACTAAATCAAGTGCGGCGTTAGGTTTCGCTATCTAAAATGCAAATGCTTACATTTAAAATATGTGTATTTCTAAGTTATAATTGAAAATTTTAACTTAAAAATACACGTATTCTTTTCCGTACAAACTTAAAGTAGAGCAAATTTCACACTTCTCAGATCGCATAATTTTAGAAAAAAAAAGGGTTGAAAGTCTGTTCACATATTGTTACATGGTCGTAGATGATAAAACAAAAGCAGGACAATATCCTATTGTTACCACACACGTAGAGCCACTACTAAATATTAGATGCACTAGCAACACGTTCACTTTCTTTATTACATAAGTACATAAATACATATGTATGTATATATATATATATATATATATATATATATATATATATATATATATATATATATATATATATATATATATATACATACACTCGTTCAGACGGTACTTTATTAAAATATATTTAATTGAGGTTTCAAAGTGTTAATGACAAATTACATCTTTCGTAACGGCACTACGCCGCGCCACTCCACGCCGCGCCGGGCTCGTGGACCTTATTATTTTTGCATATATTTGAAATTATTTTTAATTTTTGTTACACGTTTGTTACGTAACTTAATGAATGTTGTGATTGTATAAATGTATAGGTGTGCAATATTGTGCAATATTCTGGTATAAGACGTTTGTATTATGTTAGTTTTACGGTATGAAGTATCACTTGATGCTAAGCTCTGCCCAGGGTCTGGATCACCCTGGGGGCTGGATAGTAAGTAGATACACTGGATGCTTTAAAGTCAATATTATTTAATTGGATTTTTTTTTATTTTTGTTTTCAACACAAGCTATATTCAGTGTTTCAAAGTGTATGTCAGTTCTTGTGTTTTCCCCTTTGCATTATTAAATAGTTTTAATACTCATTAGAGAAAATAAACAACCAAAATGTATATATGACTGACAGAACTGACAGTGGGTTCATATTTCAGTTGGAATATATTATACATATTAATGTTAAGGCAGATATCTTATCAGGTACAAAGATTGAGGACGCGGCGTAAGGCGCCAGATCAATGAAGTCGTCCTGATATTGGTAAGAGGTTAATGGTTGTGTCTATTTTTTATTTTTTTTATGCAAGTTTATATTCCAGAAAGATCTTTACAGAAAAAAAAATTGATAATTAAAAATTAAGTAAAAAAAAACAATCACAAAATATTTAAAAAGCATTAGAAAAGCAATAAAGCTTTCTACTAACTATATAAATTTCTTTTATATGTACGTACTTGTGAATAATTGGAAAGTGATTGAGAGAAACAGTATTATTAGAATTCAAGTAGCGTCAAAGATAAAACGAGAGGAGATCCAGCGAATGGCAATTTTACCTAGAAACGCTTATTTGACTTCATCTGTGTATTCCATACGCGCTGATTCCGGACAAGCGCGTGACGCACCGCCAGACAACTTTCGAGTAATATACATATATATGTATTTATTATTCATTAAGTGTATACTAGCTATAATAATTTACTTCGTTTAAATTAAATGTATGTTTTAGGAATACTATGACTGGCTTTGGTCTTAGTTTAAATGGTTGATGTATTTTTTTTTATTTTTACATACAATCATATCAGTCGGGGCCGGTCGTGGCGCAGTGGGACAGCGTCTGACTGTAAACGCGATAGGTTGTGGGTTCGATCTCCACTCGGGGGAGTGATTATATTTAAATAACTTTCGCTTCTTCGCTCTGGCAACACAAGGTTGCGGTGTTGAGTTCCGCCACTCAACACTCTATGTTTTGAATTCAGCGAAAACTGCAGTACAGAGTGTCCTTACACTAGGTACTTCCTGTCTTACCTTGCTATGCGAGATAAAAGTGTGACTCTAAATAGTTATAAAAAAATATAATTATACAGAAAAAATTAGAAAACACCACCCCAAACCGGAGTTCGAACCTAAGTACATTTAGAACCTAACCTTATAAAGTAAACACAACGAAGCAATTAGCTCTCATTTTATATGCAATACGAGTATAGCGTAGAAAACGTAACGGACCGCTTTGCTTTAATGCAAGAAATAATGAACATCTAACGACCGAGTCGAATATTTGTATAATAAATGTGAACTTTTGAGAAAATGCAACATTCATAAGACATTTGATCAACGCCACGTTACATATTCAGTTGAATACAAAATTGAACGAAATATAGAATTTTTAAGTTATCTTATATGTAAGAAAATGAGAATGAAGCGAATTTCGATTTTTATGCTCATTTTCTGATATGAAATATTAAAGGCTCAGTATGATATGAGTGTCGGTTCGGTTCTCGCGCGAGGGAATGTTTCTTTTTGTATAATTGTAGACTTTGTGCATTGATTCGATTTTTATGGTTAGTTAGTGAGTGTAACTATGTAATTTAAATATTTTACTGATACTATTGGAAAAAAGAACATTTTTATTCTAAGAAAGTACAAGACCGACTCACTGCTGTATACAGTGTACAGTCAGACGGAGGCAGCCAGCTTATTATTGCATGCAAATTTTATTGCCTCCCACTCCTCGCAAGAGCGCAGCAGTTCCCTCCGCTACATTACCTTTGCTTTCTTAAAATGGTATCTTGCATTTAGCGTTCAAAAAATATTTAAAAAACGTTTCTTTCAGCTCAATTTTTTATATATTCTAATGATCTAAATGTAATCCGAATGTAATTTGTATATGTTTTTTTAACTTCACGCTTTTATCCCGCATAGTAAGACAGACAGAAAGTACCTAGTGTTAAGACACTTCGTACTTCGCTTTCCACCGAATTCGAGACATTGCGTGATGAGTGGTGGAACTTAACGCCGTACTTTGTCTTACCAGAGCGAGGAAGTGGAAATAATTTAAACATAATCACTCCCCCGAATGGGCATCGAACCCACAACCGATCGCGTTTACAGTCACACGCTGTCCCACTGCGCTACGACCAGCCTCTATTTATAGTATGTAACGGCGATCTGCTTGTTGTCAAATAATAAGTAGTAGAAGAAGTAGCGTTACGTAACGCGTGTTGAGTGGTGGAGCTCAACGCCGCACTTTGCCCAACCAGAGAGAGTAAGTGAAAATAATTTTAAGTATAATGATTCGCTCGAGTGGGGATCGAACTCACAACCGGTAGCGTTTACAGTCAGACGCTGTCACACTGCGCCACGACCGGCCTCATAAAACTATTGTGGATATAAACTTAAGATATAAATATTTTATTTATATACGAGTAAGTACTTCCCTGGATTGGTTTGTGAATGACCGAATGCGGAAGAAGGCAATGTATGCACTACGTATAGTACAATAACTTTACAAATCAACAAAAGCAATAATCCAGATAAAGTGTGCGTGAATTATAAATTCAATTCCATTTTTTAATTTTCTTAACTTAAATTTGATAGATATCGGGGAGATTATTAACAAAATAGTTTTATATACTATATACTTAGTATATAAAAGATATAAAAACACAGTGTATTCAAACATCTTTACTAGTTTCAGAAGACTAATATAAGAGGAAGAAAAAATATCATAAAAAACAATATAATCTAGTTGAGATCAGCCATTTCCGATACAACAAATGATTTCAATAGACAAACTGCCCCCGCGTCCGCGCGCGCGCAGGCGCAGCGGGCTCTCATTACAAAGCGATTACTTGGTATCCCACGCTTAGGTCGAGAACGTTTAGACGGCATTATGGCTGTTTCACGCCATTCATCCCACAATGCTATCTGCGGAGATTTACTCAAATGTATAATGTTGCAAATTCTATTTGCACAGCGTTACCGGTACTCGGGGACAGAACAATACGGTGTAGCGGTGGCCATTGTGGGTCGTTCCCGTGTGAGCTAACGCCTCTGCAGCTTGCTTGATCTTTGATCTCATTTACTAACATAATTGTAGTATCATTGTTTTTGTAGAGTTTAAAAGATAGTCATTATATGAACATTTAATATTGCCGGGAATATTGAAAGATAAGACACTTTGTTAACACTTGTGTTTAAAGCGATTTGTTTACATACACTATAGTGCTGGGTTGGAATCAAAGTGGTTTGATCTAGGCATATTCTGTAAATATTCCTATCATAATACAATATAGAATAACACAATTAAAAATATAACGCCATTCCCCTCCACTAGCTTCCTGTTTTCTCTCAATCAGCTACATGTTTAGTTGTGTAACGACGTTTGAACTGATACATCATTTAATCCACAAATTTCCTCAATCAGCCGCCAACAAAAAGCAGCTCGATCGACACTCAGTGCAGCCAACCTGTCATACAAATTCTCACGAGTTCATTAACGAGCGAGCGTTAGGAAGCAATAAAGGCGCGTGTGTGTCGCGTCCTCACTCGCGGAACACAATACTGTCACTTTCCAATATCATCTCGTGCTTCCTCGCGTTGCGTCACCACTCAGAGGCTAGGAAAATATCAAAAAAAATACTTAAATATACACCTCTTCTAATTGTAGTTTCACTATTCAAATGTTTCAAACTATTATTGTTATGTTTAAGTGATTGAAAGAGATTGTATGTTTAATATCGAGTTGAAGAAAGTCTATCTAAGTAATATGAATGATTTCACCATTTTAGATAGAGCGCAGCGTTGAGTTACGTTTTCCAATATACAATGTCTGTAAAATGAACAGAGGTTTGAGAACAGATTGACTTATTGTAATTTTATAAATGTGTTTTGTGCTTAAAATGACAACCTGCTTTCGTTAAAAAAATTCTTACGATGTGAATACATATATGCATAATACTCCCATAAAGTTCGGAATGTAACAGATATTATTTAACAACTGGGTCGCTACGATCAAATACGTGAAATAAATTTATTATTTAAACGATAATACATTTGTCACTTTTTAAAGCCTCTTCGATGGCAAATTCCCACTGCCATGAATCATCAAGGTAACTCCATATATTTTCCCGTAGTCACAGAAAATATCAAAACATTGTATTCTCCACTTCTTGCATTATAAGTGGCGAAACACAACGCCGCAATTCGTCTTACTGGAATGGGAATACGAAAACAACTTCAATATAATCATTATAAACAAACATTAATACGTCTTTATAGTTAATAAATATGTATGAGAAAATATTTTAATTTAATACAAAACCATATTACATAATATAAGTCACGCGCACGGAAAAAGTAAAAGTGGCGACGTTAGTTCCAACGAGCTTTACCATCGATGTTATTGCTACTTATAACAAATGATTTGTTCATATTAAAGTCGCAATGTATGTGTGTTATTTTATTCTATTTCAACTAGATTATGAAACGCTTATGGCCTTTTTTTTAATAGTTTAATTTGTAACTCTAATTTTATTTGTGTTAAATTATAATTTGTTTGATAAACATTAGTAGAGAATACGAAAATAATTCTAGGATGAGGTAAGAATTATATTAGAATATTTTTTTTTAGATACCTAATCTATTTACTTTAATCGCATCGAACTGTTAACTACCGTAGTCGAAGCTGCCGATGTAAGAAACGTGACCGCATGTACAATGAAAATAAAAATTACAGCGTAACTTAACACCGTAAAATTTGGCCTTATATAAGGAAAATATAATAATTAAAAAACGAACAAAATTAAATATACAAAATTTTCAATAGAAGTTGGAAAAATAACCTTTTTTTTTATATTTTGAGCTTCCTATTTTTATCCCGCATGGTAATGTAGACACAACGTACCTAGTGTCAAGATACATCACTTACCGCCGAATTCGAGATATTGCGTGTTGAGTGGCGGAACTCAACGCCGCACTTTACTTTACCATTGTAAAGAATTTTTTAGTGGTAATCAACCCTACAACCGATCGCGTTTAGTCAGACGCCACACTGCGCCACGACCGCCCTCTAAAATTAACTCAATTACGTATTATATAACGATTCTACTTGAGATCAATACATTATATTTTGAAATGCAAAGGCTAATGGATTCTCTAGACCTGTACAATAGTCATAGTTAGGTGGTGATGTAATTGTAAATGTGAACTCCGACCTAAAACTTTTTCTCTCACGATATATATCCATCAAATCTTTAAGAAGTTTTGCTTGGAACCACAAAGAGAAGAATCATTTAAGAAAATATATCTTACTTATTATAAAACTGAAGCTTACGACATCATATTTGTTAGACGTTCTATCGAATGCAATATTTCTTTACATACAAAAATTTACTCAAGGAGAAATGGGTATGTACAATAAGTAAACAATATGAACAGATTTGCCTTAACGATCATTTGCGAGCGTGAAACAATATTATAATTTAAAAATATAAACTGTTTGCTTTAAATAATTTTAAAATAATAAATTTTAAAAGGAATTATAAAAGAGCGATTTCATATTTTACACAAACTATTATAATAAAGAAGGCTCCTCTCCACTGTTTATGATAATATAAATAGCAACACGACCGTAGTATCCTCCGGCGGAAGCACCGGAAGTTGTGAATATTACCGTAACAGGGCATTAAAAATGTGAAGTTTTGTTTGAAAACACGATAATTAAAGCTTTAAAAAGTTCCACGCATATCCTGTGTAGCGTATCATTCAAAAACCGGATGCTAATCGTTACCATGTAGAATATATATATATATATATATATATATATATATATATATATATATATATATATATATATATATATATATATATATAACTTAGTGTCTTAAAAATGAGCAGAATTTGGATAACTCAGTCACTTACCGCTAGACTGCAAGTATCTCAACCTTTTTCGTTCTAATGTGGAAAGACAGTTGTGGAAAAACAGTTTTATTCGAAGGCTTATAATTTTTATGTAACGTATCCTCTAGCGGAAACATAATCCTTTGCTTATAAATCAAACGCCCACAACAGCTGAAGTAATAACCTCCCGTCCACATAATTGCTACTTGCTATCTCAGTGCTCGAGCTTCACGAACTATTTGTGTACTTAGATATATGTAGTTAGAAATATTACTTTTTTAAACCAAAAATTCCCATTATATATCCAATCCTATATTTTTGAGTTATAGTTGCATTAAGTACATATTAATATCGATTATATTATATACATTTATATTTTCATTATATTTAGTGGCAGGTTTATTGATTCATCAAAAAACTTTTTGTAAGGCACTTGGAGTTTTAGACTACAGTGTCTCACTTTATATGGGATAGTTCTAACTAAAACTACCGAGGAGATTCCAGCCAGCTAGCTCCTCTAAGCAGAATTTCCCTCAGAATTGGTCGGTAGTTTCTAGTGGGATTGACAATACTGACATTTTTATAATAATTGAGGTTACGAAAGTCTTTATAATAACTTATTTCGTTTTTTCTTTAGCTTCACGCTTTTCCGCCTAGCAGGTTAGACAGAAAGTACCTAGTGTGAAGACACTCCATACCTCGCTTTCCTCAGTGGAAATTCGAGACTTTGCGAGTTGAGTGGTGAAACTCAACGCCTCACTGTCTTATCAGAGCGAGGAAGTGCAAATAATTTAAATATAATCACTCCTCCAGTGGCGATCTAACACACAACCGGTTGCGTTTACAGTTAGACGCTGTCACACTGCGCCAAGCCCTCAGTTTATTTCTATGAAGACTATTTTAATATTATCTACCTTCTTTGCCATATATCAATTATTTTTAATTAATCATTAAGCAAACTCATTTTAATAAAGCCACGATGTCGATGCAATTTGTATGACAAAAGCTCTTAATGTAATTTAACTAAAATACATGTCACATGGAATGAGAACGACCGACATCGTTATTTGAAATCGAGCTTTGAAAGCTTTCAAAGGGATTCGATATGCATTCATTCACTCAGTTAATTTGTTTCCTGAGTTAAACGTGAAATGTTTTGTTCTAAATATAATTAATAAAGAAAAAAGAATGGGGACAAAAGTGACATTTTAAAAGGATTAATAAACTAAATAGTAAAAATTATTCTAAACGAAATTACTAATTTAGTCTGCAAATAATTATTTTTATCCTAAAATCTACGGGGATATATAGGTTATTAGGTTAACAGCTTAGCTGATGAAGCATATCACGTCATTATAATATATATTTAATTGCAAAGGCATAATATTGTGTGAATTGTTTACAATAAATCAGTTATAAAATGGATAAATATTAAGTTTTTCAATACTAATTTTACATGATTGTTGATATTTTAAAGGAAACCATTTAACAAGATCAATTGCGCGGTGAAAAGTCATTATCTCCTTGTACCTACTTTGGTATTCGTGCTCTCGGGCCTTACAATCAAATTAAAATATATACTTAGTTTGTTTATTGATTTTAAATTAAATAGATATTTGTATATTTATAATTAATATAAAACGATATCAATAGTATGAGACGCTCTCTGTTGTGCCTTTGGGCTTGTTAATAGAAAAATCAATACATCTAACCGATCTCCATACTTTGCCAATTAAAAATATAACAAAAATAATTACTTAGTATATGTATATATGAGACGCAACAGGAAATGCCTAGACGCAAAGTATTACAAAATTCTCTCATTAAAATTAATTATCTTAATTTCACGGTACAAACAATGCGCTAGAACAAAAGTAGCGTACGAGCATTTATTTGATGTGACAAATGTAACGTAATGCGCATTGTTGGCTTACACGTAGCAGTTACGTGGATTGGTCGGCTTTGTTGTTATTTAAAAAAAAATTAAAATATTCAAGCAATTTGGATTAGCGCGATGAGACTTTTATCAACTTTGCTTACTTTCCATGTATTAGTGAAGTGAGAATCGTTTGTTGAAGCAATTTTTTCTCTATGTAGTGTTTTTGGGACAAGAGGCGAAACTCAACGCCGTGTTCTAATCTCAATAGAGAGAATTAATGATAATAATTTCAATAAACAGCTTTGGTGTGTCTTGACACCAGTGCAGTCTATTAAGATAAAAGCATGAAGTACCTAACTTAAGTATTAAAATAAATACTAAAATTTCCAATAACCCAGGTTCAAATCCAATTGCTAATGTCATATCCAATTTTAGAATAATTGTGTATGTGTAGTGAGGCTCTTACAGCAAGTATAGTTCCGCGGTCGCGGTCGGTGTCAGTCGCAGGTTGCGTCATGCGGAAACGGCCTTGACCCTCTTGAAAGCTTTCTATTTACATACTCGTATATCGTCTTACTCCATCTCGCTTACTTTGTTAATATATTTGAAACATAGAGTATTGTTCCATATTTCTTTATTTGTATTGCAAATAATTAATTTTAAATGAAAACCTGATTTGTTTTAAACTTAACTTGCTCTTGGCAGGAAATTGAAATTAATGTTCGTTAAAATTAATATTATGCGAATAAATAATTATTTAAATAATCTTAACATTTGTTGCAACTAAATTCCAATATACAGGAAAACTAAATAAATAATTGTTTAAAATTTTTGAGCAAAATGTCCTCTCTCTAAATACTTATTATTTCATCATCATTAACTTCTTTGAGTTTTTATATCGTTATTATGCTGTCGATTAAGCTTGAAATTCTACTTCTTGCCTTTAAATCTTCATGAAAAATTACAAAAACATTTCAATTAATAATTTAATTCACCCTAATGTATCCATATACATTTGTGTACAATCTTCATACATTATTAGGAAAATGCCTAACCTGGCCTAACCAGAACCACCTTAGCAGAGGCCAAATGAGCGTACGGGTCACCTGGTAAGTGATCACCAAGGGAAACCTCATGCAACATCAGGGCTTCAGTTACGTTGCCGGCCTTTGAGATGTAAGTAAGTGCGCTTTTTAAAGATACCCATGTCGTATCGACCTGAACACATTGCCACACTTCTTTGAACTTGGCACACAAGTGTGAGTTTAAGGGGCCCCTTTAAAATACCCATCAACGTTCACCTTTAGCTCCTCTCTATGCATTACCATACCTCAAACTGTTTGTCAATAGATGTTATAACGTTGTTAATAACGTTGTTAATAGATGATATAACGTTGTCCAAAGTTTATACGTCCACAACTTTCAGAGCAACCTCTTAACATGTGTTACATTACAATCCCTTACATAACGGCTCGCGGCCGAATAATAGGCGGAGTAATGATAAAATCTAAATGTCAATGATCATTACACTGGGAACATAAAAGTTTGTTGTTTTTTTGTTTTGCTCAAGACGTTTCGACATTTCCTTTTTTATGTTTTTACGCAATTTCTTATATATTACAGAATTTAGCGACAAGACTCTCTGGAAGTAAATTTTACTTTATAATTATGGCTATATACTGGTTTTATTCCAGGTGGAGGGACGATCTGATTAAGTTCACCAGAAGCCGATGGATACGGGAAGCCCAGGATCTGTTGTGGATTAGAATTTTTGGTGGAGGCCGATGGGCGTTATAGAGCTAAGAAAGACAGAAAGAACAAACTAGATTTGAAGTTGTTTAATATATTGTGTAAATTCCATCTCCATTATTGTTAGATTTCGAAAAGGGTAGTTTTTTTCTTTCTTTAATATTATTATTGATACAATTTTCTTTCTTACTATTTAATTACTACTTACCTAATACTAGTTTTTGATAATATAGGATATTCAAACATATGCGTCACGAGCTGTATGCCGAATCTAACCAGACTATGCTAAGATATTATAGTTAGTTAGGCATGCAAAGATAACACCTAAGTTTAAGATAGATGGATAGTTTCCATATAGCAGATGTGATAAACGAGAAATTTGTATCAACACGCTCCTCTCTCGCCCCGAAATCAAGACATTGTGTATTAAATAGCAGAACTCAACGCCGCACTTTGTCATGAAATAATTGGAAATAATTAATATAAATGAAATGAGAATCGAATCCGCCACCAACGACCACAATCAAGAATTGTAACATTGCGCTTAGATGGTCTCTAAGATACTCGTATTCCTTAAATAGGAATAAATCCTCCAGCCAGATATGAACCAAGTACTTTCACTTTACCTGTAAACTACGCCACTATACACTCATATTTAAGTAATTACTTTCCACTAGACCAAATTGATAGAACAAATAACGATTATTTTTTTTAATAAACATTAAAAGAAACGTTTTAAAGTAATGAAACGTACCGCTCATTGCAATTTCAATAAACCGTCGACCGTTACGTCATGTTATATTTTATATGTACACGTGAGGTCATGATATGGAAATTTCTTTAACACCGTCATATTTTGATGAAAGTTGAGAGGTTTTTGTTGGAAAATGATTATTTTATATTCATTTGTTTGTATAATGCATGAGGCTAGAAAGTGCGACATTGTCAGACTGTAAACACGATTGGTTGTGGGTTCGATTCTCATTCGGGAGATAGATTGTATTTAAAATTTCCTTTCATTTCTCCGCTCTGGTGAGACACAACCCAGCGTTTACGATTTCGAATTGTAAACTTGATTATTTTGACACAAAGATTTTTTCTGATTATTCTGCTATGCGGGATAAGGCATGTTTAAAAACATTATTATATTATATTGGTTAACACATAAGCCGGTCGTAGCGCAATAACAGTGTCTGACTGTAAGCGCGACCGGTTGTGGGTTCGATCCCCATTAGGGGGAGTGATTGTATTTAAATTATTTTCACTTCCTCGCTCTGGTAACGATAAAGAGCGGTGTTGAGCTCCACCACTCAACACGCAATGTCTCGAAAAGCGAAGTACGAAGTATGTTGACACTAGGTACTTTCTGTCTGATGTGCGGGATAAAAGCGTGAAGTTGAAAAAAAGCACATATATATTGCGGGTCAGAGGTCGGCATACTAGGTGTTATTTATTGATAGCAGTTAGTAGCGCGGTAATTAGTTTTATGCATTTGGGTTCATCCTACCTGAGTCTTCTATAAAAAGGTCTTTTTAGATCTTTGATTTCTGCGATTTCAACAAATTTAAATGAAACTCTTTTAAACGGATTAATCGCTTATATTTTGGTATTTGAAAATACATGTTTTGGAAACTTAACGTTACGAATATTAAAATGTAAAATAGTAAAATAAAAATTACATTCGAAACGTCAGGTTTCCAAATGTATTTTTAAATACTAAAATATACGAAATTAATCCTTTTAAAATAGTTTCATTTATAAATATTCTACAGCATTATAATTATGTTTGTGAGTTGTAAGTAAGACATATGATACAAACACAAATATTTCGTCGTATTATCACAGCTGAGCAAAACAATGTTCCTAAGCGACCCTAGTACTCGAGTACGGTCTGTGACGCAACCGCGGTGACGTAACCACTCGCGACGACGACCTTACTGCCTATAAAATGTTAGAATTTCCATTTTAGCATGCTTTTTAGCGAGATTTAACTAAAACATGTTTAATTATATAATTGGAATCTTATAGTTAAGTTTGCTAACATATTTAGTTTTCAATTTTTTTATATATTTTAAGTAAAACTATTTTAAACAACATTTTTGATAAAATGTATAAAAATTTTAACGCAGCGGGATTTGAACCCGCACCTCTTGGATACCGCCCAAGCACTCTGACCTCTAAGCCATGCGTTCTGTATGTTTTCTAATTCTAAGTGTGAAATAACACTTTAAAAATAGTAAATATTTTAAATAAACTGTAGATTTTTTTACTCAATAATTTGTATCTGTGACTACGGAATACTGTTACGTTGGTAACGTTCACTTTCCTTAAGTGTATGTCGTAAACCAAAATAAATGCGATTAAAATAGAGGCCGTTCGTGGCGCAGTGGGACAGCGTTTGAACGTGAATGCGACCGGTCTTGGGTTCGATTCCCACTTGAGGAGCCGATTATATTAAAATTATTTTCACTTTTCACAGAGCGGGGCTCTGGGGTTTGCCGCTTCTTTATACAAAGTGCGGCGTTGAGTTCCATCACTCAACACGCAGTGTATCGATTTCGATGGAAAGTGAAGTACGGAGTGTCTTGACACTAGGTATTTTCAATCTCTGATAAAAGCGTGAAAAACAAAACAAAAAAATATGTTTTCCATACTTTTGTAAATTTTTAAATGACGCACTGCAAGGAGCAACACGTAAAAGTTTTTAATTCACATCGCATACAATTAATCCCTACTCCATACAAAAATGTTGAAATTACGTAAAAATAAGACCTAACAAGTAAAATTTTTGCCTATTTAGTATGTAATGAAGAAGCCAAGTTAATATATCACCCAAACTTAAACTCTTGTGACTTTTAAGCTAAGCTATTTTCGTTCAAGAACTCCGATAGCTGTTTGCACCGTGTTATAAATATTTATGACGATCATTCGATACGCGAGTGTTACTCCTTGAGTCCTTTGTTTAAATGTTTGTATTAAAATGTATATTATTCCATAAATCCTATTTACTTGTATCTAAGATATATTGATTAATATATATTTACTATATAACTTAATTGCTAACAATGTAAATAAGTTATAAAAAAACGTATAAGAATTTCGATAGAACGTATGACGCACGCGGTCAAGGCGCTTGGACGGTATCCAAGAGGTGCCGGTTAAAATACCGCTGATTTTCAAAAAAAAATAGTTATCTTAAGTGTGGAATAACGCTTTAAAGATGTCTTTATAAATCAATATAAGTGTATTAAATTTCTATATGCTTTTTCTTCAAGATAAGAGTGTTTTGACACTACTTTCTTTCTGAAAACACTGTTCTTTGAAATCGTGATATAGTGAGTTTTATATGTTAGTATTGTTTGCTAATACTGTGTAGACTAATTGAGAATATATAGAATTAATACATATTTTTACGATCTTGATTTAAATTTAAGTTGACACACTGTCAATTTTCAATATACTTTCGTATATCAACCAAAGATAAAGATTTTCCATTTTTTTTATTAAAGTAACGATTAAGAGATATGGTTTTTACTTTTTAAGGCAAAATTTAAAATTGCATGCATATCTGATCCAGAGAGACTAACTAAAAAAACCTATACATACACTCACACACACACACATATATACATATACATATACATATACATATACATATACATATATATATATATATATATATATATATATAATTTTTTTTAAGTTTAATATTATTTTGTGTAACGACACCTCCATACTCGTGTAGTGAGAGCGGAAACGGGTTTTTGTGGTGAATCATTGTATTCCAAATTTTTTTACATCTTTTACTTTTGCTTACTTAATATTAGTGTAAAATATGCAGTGTCGTAGGTCAGATTATTAATTGGATTGGTCATAGGTTCAATTCTCACTAGGGGGAATGATTAGTATTGCGCGCAAAATCAATAAGCGGAGTCTCTACACTAGGTCTTGTGCCTTATTATGTATGTAGAAATGAGCGTGAAGTCATTTTTTATAAAAAAACAAATAGCAAAATGACGCGCTGGTCTATTGATTTTCTAAAAAAATCTTAAACTATTATTATTACCTCTTCTTAAATCATATGCTTACACAATGATCACTTTTCATAGTACTAATACAGAGAAAGAGAGAGAGAGAGAGAAGGAGAGAGAGAAATATGTCATATATTAATATTCCCCCGAGCGGAAATCGGGAACCTACGACCGATACATAGCTGTCAACTGTTACTTTTCATACAAACATAATGAACACAAATGCATGTAAATAATGAAGACATTTCCCGCTGCGACTGCAAAGTGGAGGACAAAACCATGATATGGGAGTAGAGCACTCGTTTTCTCGCGGAACGCGTAAACTAGAATTCACATTGTTCTTAAGTGAAATAAAGAAAATAAAAACAACTTGTGACGAAACACGAGACGCACTTCAATACGAACGCCCGTAAGATTACCAACATTTCATATATATACACTTTAATTAGAATTTATTCGGTAACCGTGATATCTTTCTAGTGACTATACTTTTTAATGCATCTGTTCTTCAAAAAAAATTCAATTAATTATTCCTCTGGGTTCCTTACAGAGTGTATAGGTTCATATTAGCTAATTTTAGCCAAGTTGCAGTAGTTTCGGTTTTACGTTAATATCGAATTCGAATATACATAATATAAGTTACGTTTCGTACAAAAGCATATTTTTAAAATAAAACTCAGTATGAAAGGTAATTTTATACAAAAGTAAGGTTGTTTCACTTTCATGAGGTAACTGTACTGTACTATACTGTACTGTACTGTGCTGTACTGTACTGTACTGTACTGTACTGTTCATGTTGCAAGAGTACAGCTTCATTATTATTAAAGAGTATAGCCGGTTACAATCTAAAATACGTATAATTAGTATGAATTAATGAAAGTGCGCCCGCATTTGATGCAATTATAGATTTTAAGTAGAAAGTTTAGTTTCCGGTTGGCTGTCCTTGACACCAGCTAGTACGTACGGACGTACATGCCAATTACACAATTACACGATGCAAAGTGGTCATTTCTTTATATAGTGATCGAATTCTCTGTAATTTTTTGTATAGAGAAAAAGATAGATCAGTCCCAGAATATTTTATAGTTATATATATATAGTTTGAAAAACTTATACAAATATATGCATAATGTGTTAAATTATTAATTAAAATTTTTTTCCTTCTAGAAATATAATTTACACTTTCACTAATTGATGTTAAAAGAATTTATTTCTATTTTTTTGTGAACATCAAAGTAAGATTATGAGTAATGTTGTTAACTGAATTAATTTAAATTAATTATCCATAGGTATAATAAATTGTTTGCTTTACAAACATAATTGTAATTTTTTAGGTAAAGTTATTCACTTTTTGATATAATACGGTTGGATGTCCTACTACAGTGTCTAACAGTAAATGCGAATGGTCGTGGGTTCGATTCTTCGTCCTGTGAAGATAAAGCGCGTCGTTGAAGATGAAAAGCAATCAATTGAGTAGAGAGTATATATGTATGAGAGTTGAGAGTATATATATATATATATATATATATATATATATATATATATATATATATATATATATATATATATATATAGTTCATTAAAGGAAATGATTTACTTACCACTAAACGTAAGTGTGCCATATTGCAGATCGACTTCTGGAAATAAAAATGATTAAATTATTAAATTATTTACCCAAAAAATCATATATATTTAATAAAAACTATAATTAAAGTACATCGTCAATGTTCTTTCATATTTTCCCAACCTTTCATATTCGCCCGTCTTCACTGCGTTATATTTTTTAAAAAAATTGTGTATTGAACACACAACTGTATCGCTATACTTTTTTTAAAAAATTCGGGACCTGAAACGGCTCGTATTTGAATTTTATATATTTTTGTACATACTGAGAATATTAAAAAATATATCAATAAGTCGTCCTGAATCTTTACTATAATAAGGATAATTCAATTTAATCAAATTAAATTGTTTTTTAAATAAAGACCCCCCAACTAACTAAGGAAATGAAAATGTTCTCAGATAGTCATTTGCCCGCGCGGAAATCGAATCTGCTACCGTGAGCTTAACATTCACAAGCTTCTCTTAAAGCTCAATCAAGTTGCCAACTTCATAATAACTTTAAATTAATAAAAATATTATATAAAAATATAATACAGTTAGTAAAATGAGGTAACTACTGTACTCGCAATTAAAATTATTTTTGTACAAAACAAATGAAACTAACAATTATTTCTGCGGTTTGAAACCGACCAGCGGTTTTGTCAGGATTTTTAATTATATAAATTAAAGCTTCACAATGAGTTTTGTTTATTATGTAATAAATAGCTAAAGGACGGAGAGTGGAGAGAGCCTCTACGAAAAGAGAATGTGACACTTGCCTTTTACGAAAAAAGGCCATAATTGTTTTTTTTATAAATTATTAATTTATATTAAAAGCAAACGCTACATATTAATTTTGAAACGTATAAAAAATCAAATTTAAATCAATAAATTATTATTATTTATACATAATAACAATTTTATTAAATAACTTACCAAATAATTTTAGTATCCAAGAGCACAGTACACAAAACCAACAGCAAGTGCTAAACGAGATAACCGCGACTCCGCGCCGGCACTGTGCGTGACGCTGGCGCATCTTCTCTTTATATAAAAACCCCCACTTTCATCTTAACATTTGATACAAATAATGCTTAATGCTGAAATTCGTAATAAAATATTATGGATTAATAGTTTTTTTATACAATATAATCGTGTTAACTTGCTCGGTTTGGAATTACATCAAAAATTTAATATTTCATTTGGCAACGTGTACATAAAGCAATATGTACATACATGTTCAGTAGAAACAAAAATATTATGGATATATATTATTCATTTTTCTGTATCCACGCCTTTATCTCGCACTGCAGGATGGACAGAAAGTACCTGTTAAGACACTCCGTACTCCGTTTTTTATGTATTAATAAATTATATTCTGGTTCTAGGTTCAGGTAATAAATAAATAGAAATTGTATTTTTAAAATATTTTCCTTATATTTGGGTTATTTTAACAATACAGCGTTGATATACGTAATTCTTTAAGCATATTGTATCATAAAATTGTTAAAAAAAACTTTTATAAGTAGAGTTTTTTGTGAATAAATAAAAATATAATAATTAAAATCATTTCTTCACAAACTGTTTAAAAAGAGAAGGGAAGGGGAAATTACACATAAGTCATATTTAATTATATTAATCAACAATACACATAGAACGCTATTTTTACTATAGCATTTCCTTACGTTTTTTTATATAACATAGCATATAACATAACAGGAAGGACCTAGTGTCAAGACACTCTTTACTTCACTTTCCACCGAATTCAAGATATTGCATATTGAGTGGTGTAACCCAATGCCGCACTTTGTCTTACCAGATCGAGGAAGTGAATATAATTTAAACATAATTACTCCCCCGAGTGGAGATCGAACCCACAACCGATTGCGTTTACAGTCAGACGCTGCCCCACTGCGCCACGACCGACCTCAAATCCTTAAGTAATATTTGAACCTAAAATTATCGCGGTACATTCTAATTCTTGAATTTCGGTATGACTTTGTTAGTTCATAAATAAATTTGAAAAGTATAGCGTAGAGGTCACAAGTTAAAATTCCAAATTGTTATATTTAATATGTTATTATATTAATTATTTATATTAAATTATATTAGGTCGATTGTGGCGCAGTGTGACAGCGTCTAACTGTAAACGCAATCGGTTGTGTGTTCGATCCCCACTCGGGGAAGTGATTATATTTAAATTATTTTATCTTTCTCGCTCAGGTAAAAAGACAAAGTACGGCGTCTGTGTCTGATGTCTCGAATTCGTTGGAAAGTGAATTACGGAGTGTATTGACACTAGGTACTTTCTGTCTACCCTGATATGCGGGATAAAAGCGTGAAGCTAAAAAAAATATATTATTTAATTACATTTTGTTATTGTTATCTTAATGACCCCTCTCGAGCTCGCCACACACCGCGACGTGTGCTTCATAATATGTAATTATAACAAATTATTCATACTATAATATATGCATTGCTTTACGCGTATAATTACGTACATATATTTTATAAGGAAAATAAAAAAAATCACATTTTCATTTTCAAGAAGGCCATTAATGTACATCCGTGTTACAGTTTCCCAGACAACATGGACGTGTGCGTCTTTTCCTACAATTTGCCGATTATTTTTTTTATGTTTAAAAAAATAACTTTAATCAAATCATTTAATTTCAATAATAATAATAAAAAAACAGTTTCACGTTTATTCTTCCATAGTAGGGTAGTCAGTGAGAAGCTTATTGCCACGACACTCCGTTCTCTGCTTTCCGATCATAATCAAGACATTGCGTGGCGGCACTCGATGCCATTTCTCTCCTTACCCGAGTACAGGAATAAAAAAAAAAAGATATTATTTTCTTTCTTCATATAATTTGAGAACAGCAAGAATCGAACCCGCTAACTAAGCTTTTTTAATTAATAATAAGCTCGACATTTCATGGATTCACTATTATGAGAGGAGCTTGAAGCAGTCTTTACTTATGAAGCCAGTACCGCCAGATATACGACCTGATCAAATTTTCAAGGATCTATGTAAAAAATATATACTTTACATGTAATAGGTAAAATGTAGAATTCAAGTTTCAATTGACTATTTTTATAGTACTTTAATAAATAATAATAAATAAATAAACCATTATTGCTGAAAACAGTTACATGCCTAAAATTGTATTACATACAAATCTAAAATTTAGTATTTAACTTAAATCCGAGAAATTGATTGCCGGCTTATTATGATCAGCTTGACTTTCGACAAAGACCTCCTCTAGAGCTCTCTATTTAGTTCGTTTCTTTGCAGTACGTATTCTAATCTGGATCATCTGTTTTATATCGTCTTCCCAACGTGTGGCTGGTCTACCTTTGCTCCTTCTACTATCATGCAGGTACAATTCGGTTATTAGTTTTGTGCAACATGGGTCTTGTCTATTTCCATTTCAAAGTTTTGTAAGTAAGTAAGTACTGTTTATATTTTTGAATTAAGTAATGTTTTTTATATTTTTTAATCTAACTATGTCTCTTATATTTATCACATTTCTCTCCTTTCCGTTTCGACACACTTGCATTTTTTAAGTAATTTGTGGTTAGGGGCCCTTGTTTGACATCCCTAGGACAGACAAGGGAGGATACAAAAGTATATAAATAATTTTCTTCTGTTATTGATGGGCATACTCTTGTTCTTCATGATCTCGCTCAGCGACCAGAATCGTTTCCAATAGTTTATTGTTTTTTAGCTACACGCTTTATCTCTGCGGGGTAGTCAGAGAGCACGCTACGGTAATTAGTAACTATTTGTTATTTTTCTTTCCATTTCCTTTTGAATTGTATCTTTTATAGATATTAGCTGACCTAGATACACATGTTCGTTGGTGTATTTTATTCTTGTTAGTTCATCGTTTATACTGAAGTCTCTTCCATCAGAGTTTGTCATCACGTTTGTTTTTGATGTATTTATAGCTAAACCAAATTTCCCGCTTTCATTTGATAATTGTTGGAGCATTTCTTGTAAGCTTTCTGGCGTCTCAGAAAACAGAATTATATCATCTGCAAATCGTAGGTCATTAAATTTTTTTCCATTAATATTAAACCCATTTTTGTTCCATTGGAAATGCGTAAAGACCATTTCTAGAACTGCTGAAAATAATTTTGGTGAAATCAGATTTCCTTGTCTGACGCCTCTGTCAATAGAAAATTCCTCTCCTACTGTTTCCAGATTGATTTGAGCCCTGCTTCGTGAGTGTGATAGTGCTTTACTAATTGTTTATTTTTATTGTGCGAAACATAAAAAAATAAGAATTCTATTATATATGTGTATGTCCCATACAAATATGATTATAATACATAGTTAGTAAAGCAATGGTTACTACAGTTTGATGCTTATGGGTGTGTAGGTTACCTTCTGTGTGTGAACATTAGGCTGTAAGACCTAGTCGTCAACCTGTCACTAACGATAGCTAACAGTTAAAACCTCTGTCATACTATTTGAAGGTGTAACCACAAGGTCGTGGGTGGGTATACCATTAGATTCATCTCAGAGGTCAAAAATCATTTAATTATCTGTAGAATTATTTCAAAATCTGTACGAATAATGGAGAATAGAGTGTCTTGATACTATATTTTTTCTACCTAAACTGCAAACTTTATGTTGAGGTTATGGTGCTGTAATGTAACAGCGCTTGACTATTCACATCATGAATAATTTTTTATTCCGCATAGCAGAAAGTATCTAGTGTCAAAACACTCCGTACTTCGCTTTCCACCGAAGTCCAGACATAGCGTGTTGAGTAGTGGAACTCAACGCCGCACTTTGTCTTTACCAGAACGAGGAACTGAAAATAATTTAAATACAATCACTCCCCCGAGTGGGGATCGAACCCACAACCGGTCGCCTTTACAGTCAGACGCTGTCACACTGCGCTACGACCGGCCTCACTGTGAATCATGTTAAAAGAATTTTTACTTTAACGATCTGATAAGGCAAAGAACGGTGTGAAGTTCCGCCACGCTATGTCTCCAATTAAAAAAAGGGAAAACGGAGTGTCTTGACACTATATTTACACCGATACTTATGTGTACCTAGAAAAAAACTAATTGAAAACATATAAAAAAACGTAAGCGCAGATCAGCAATAAAAAAATACGATCTAAAGAGGTCTCCGGTTTCGAATCTACAAACGTACTGGTGAGACGTGACTGCCTGACCAGTACGCTTGTGGATTCGACACTCACTCGAGGTAATGCTTATTTATAATAAAATTAACTAATGGAGTGTGATATCAATTTACTCCCTTTTGTCTTTCTCCAAAGTCCAATATTTATTGGTGTATAACCATTTTTTTATACTGCATACAAATTAAAAACTTCTTGATAAATAATTATATGACATATTGTACATCTAGATTGCAAAGTACTCAAGTATCAGTTTGAAATCCATACGTATATTTTTAACAATAGTTTATTATTTTCAATAAAAAACTGATATGGAATATTGGGTTTCAAGTATCTTGTATATGAAGGTCATAGTTTGGGAAAGGCTACATGAAATAATACCATATATTATTTATAGCTTACATATATATATATATATATATATATATATATATATATATATATATATATATATATATATATATATATATATATATATATATATATATATATATATATATATATATATATATCTATCTATCTATCGAAGCTCTGTAAAAATATTTTAACATATACTTAAAAAAATTGACCATAATAAAATATGCCTTATTCGAGCCACTAAGAAAATAATAATATTAAAATTGAATATTTTAGTATTTACCTACGTATATGTACATTTACATAAAGTATACTCGCTCGCTTTACAGTGTTCGCCTACTACCTATGAATAACCTACTTTTCGACAGATAACTGTGAAAGCTTCAGTTCAGAAAACCTTTTTATATAAAAGTGGGAATCTGAGAAAGGAGCTTAAGAGCTTTTAAGACGAAAAGTCTCAGAAGATTTCACGCGGACAATGTTTTTATAATTTTATAACATCAAGATAAGGGATGTATTTTCTGATACGTCAGGGAATGCTTGACGTGATTTTCATATTTTAAATCGTAATTTAAGAAAATTATATGTATATAAAGAATAAAAATATATACATATTTGTATTACATGGACAGTAGGGTTCTGTACACAATGTCTCGATTTTGGAAGGATAGCAGCCAACAGAGTGTCTTGACACTAGGTTGTCTCTGCGTATTTTAGAGCACATGAGTTGTTTTTAATTTAATTTAATTTTAATATGCTAGAATTTACAACTTGTAAATTTCTAAGTATTTTTGTGTTTAGTGTTGAGGCTGGTCGTGGTGCAATGGGACAGCGTCTGACTGTAAAAGCGATCAGTCGTGGGTTCGGCCTCCTCCCTTCCAACGGGGGGAATGATAATAATTAAATAATTTTCAATTCCTTGCACTGGTAAGATAAAGCGCGGCGTTCAGTTCTGCCACTCAACTCACGAATTAGGCGGAAAAAATAGTACCGAGTATTTTTCAGGACTATTTTTTCCAGGAGAAACCTGGACCTGGAAACACTGCTGTAGGAAGGCCATTCCACAGTTGTGTGGCTCGTGGAAGGAAATTTCTAAAAAACCACACAGTAGAAGAACGCCACGTATCCAAATAGTAGGGATGGTATTTTAGTGTGTTACATTCTGTGAATCGTGCGTGTGTTTAGTGTATTATGTACTGGTTGAAAAAGTCGGCAGCAGTAACCAGGTCGAATAGTTCTCCAGAACACTCCGCGTGATATATGCGATAGAGAACGCATAACGATAAAACGTCTCTACGCAACGCCAAAGTATCAAGCCCGTCTCAGATTATTGTGTCCCTAACGATCCGAAAGGCTCTCCGTTGCATACGATCAAATGGTTTAAAACTGATGCTTGGGTGCACCAGCCCAGAGATGAGAACAGTACTCCATATGAGGCAGAACCTGGGCCCTATAAAGGCCAAACGGTGCTAAGGCATAAAGTACCGTCTCGCTCTGCCGATTACACCAAGTTTTTTCGAGGCTAACTTGGCCTTGCTTACCAGATGATCGCGATACTGGCAATCACTCGAAACGTTAAGGCTCAATATACTGATATCGGGCGCGGTTTAAAGGGGTATGTCCGAGGAAGGGACATTCTCAAGGGATGCCTCGACGAAAGACACTAGTTGCTTTCAACACTTGTCGACGTTTTCCCGAGATAGACCTGCACGGCCGGTGAAGACGGCGTCCACTGTGCTGTCGTCTGCATAACAATGAGTGCTAGGATCCACTAACAAATGATTGATATGCAGAAGGAACAGTGTAAGGAACAGCACACAGAAGTGAGGAAACTGGCAAATCACTTGCATTATTTCTCAGGAAACCCAAGTTTGGCAAGGAGCGCCCTGTGCGACACTCGATCGAAGGCCTTCCACATGTCTAACTGTCAGGCCCTCTCCCTTGCTTTCAATAGCAGCAGCCCAGCGGTAGGTTAAGTACGCTAGAAAATCACCAGTTTACCGACCATGGCGGAAGCAATATTGACAGTCGCTGAGTAACCGTTGATCCTCTAGATATACCAAGATTTTTCTGTTTATTATGCTCTCCATTATTTTGGAGTGTAGGGAGGTGATAGCGATAGGCCTGTAGTTAGTCGGATAGGAACCATCGCCTTTTTTCGGGATTGGGTGGATTAGGACGTTCTTAAATGTATCAGGGACTACGCCAATTGAATAAGAGTACCGAAATAAATGCGTTACCACCGGTGTCAACTCAGGAGCACATACACGGAGCACTAAGGGAGAAATGCCATCCGGCCCACTCGACTTATCGATGTCCAGAGAAGATAGAGCTCGTCTAACAGCTTTTTGGCTGAACTTATGTCGGGAATCGAGCTCCGCGGAATTGTCGGTGGCGAGGTTCGTCTGTCATCCAAAGTCGAGTTCGAGGCGAAGAGAGCGCCTAGGAGATCGGCTTTCTCTTTCACCGTGTGGACCAGGGTGTCATTCTCTGTGCGCAACGGCGGAAGCCTAGACTGGCCAAAGTTCCCAAGTGTAGCCTTCTAGAGCGCCTATCATGTTACGGACGGGTATTTCTCAAGATTCTCGATTTTAGCGATATGCTCGGACTTTGCATTAATAATTTGTCTCTTAAAGTACTCTGAGGTACGGTTATGCAACCAGAGATAAGATGAGTAAAAGGTACGCACCCCAACCCAATTTGCTGACTTGTAGTGCCAAACGCGACAGGTTGCGAGTGTTCTGTAACTAACACGTTTATTAGTAAACATTTTTGAAAAAACGTATAAAAATTTGAACGCAGCGGGATTCAAACCCGCACCTCTGTTACAACTTATTTATGTTGTTATGAGGTGCTAACAACATAAATAAGTTGTAACAAAACGTATAAGAATTTCGACGCAGCTGGTAGTAGAACGCATGGCTTAGCGGTCAGAACGCTTGGACGGTATCCAAGAGGCGCGGGTTCGAATCCCGCTGCGTTCAAATTTTTATACGTTTTTTCAAAAATGTTTTCTAATCCTAAGTGTGGAATAACACTTTAAAATAGTAAATATTAAAATAAAATAGCAATCTCTCTTGTTAAACGATTATTTCTTAGTAATCTTTAAGTAGCAGAAATTTGTAAAAATCTCTCTACAGAGGTGCTAACAACATAAATAAGTTGTAACAAAAACGTATAAGAATTTCGACGCAGCTGGTAGTAGAACGCATGGCTTAGCGGTCAGAGCGCTTGGACGGTATCCAAGAGGCGCGGGTTCGAATCCCGCTACGTTCAAATTTTTATACGTTTTTTGAAAAATGTTTTCTAATTCTAAGTGTGGAATAACACTTTAAAAATAGTAAACATTTATTAGTCATTACACTCCGCTCCGGCACTACTTAATTCATTCATACCCCCGTGTAGATATCGAACCCACAACGAATCGCATCGACAGTCATACGTGTTCACTATGACACGACGGCAGACTGGATTCTTACCCTAATAAATAATTTTATTTTAATTTTTAATTCTTCTGTTTTTATTTTTAATTCTTCTGTTCCTATTTTAATTTTTAATTTTTCCAACTATTTTAATTTTTAATTCTTCTGTTCCACATGTGAATAGCGTCTTTTTACTATTATGTGTTGGCGAAACGATCTTTTGATAGCCGTATCTGTGAAATTATAGTCTCATATTCTTACAAAGAATGCTTTTTACACTTTAAATCGTATTATTACTCCTGTTTTGTTTTTTGTTGTTGGTCTGTTGTCTTTTATTTAAGTCACGTTAAAAGGATTAATTTTCATTAAATACTCGTGCAAAATATTAAAATATACGGCGAATATTTGATCTTACATTTAATGTTCAGTCCAATAAATATATTTCGTAATATTAAAATATTACGAGTCGTGATAAGCTAAAGTACGGCGTTAAATTCCATGAAATGAACAGTTTATGCTTATAACTTTTATATAAAATTGAAAATAAAATTATATATGAAAGTAGTTCCAGTCTACCTGCGCGACTGCGCATTACTTGAAATTCAGAAAATCGTTAAAAACCCATTCACTTTATTTAGACACGGCATCCGAATGAAATAATTAGATCTCACCGATCTGTTCTTTAGACGTTTGTTACATAAATTCCTTATTCAAATTGATTGGACTACAATAAACCATATATTGAGGAAGAAAATTGTTAGACAACCCTTTTTACAGTTAATATGAAACCAAAACACATTTATATATGTATGTATTTATTCATACATACAATAACTTGAAATGCGGAATTAAACTCCGCCAGTCAACATAAAAGCTTTAAAACGAAAACCAAACTGACTTTACCTGCAGACTAAAAAACATATAAATCGATCACACGCTTATCTTAATCTCGTACATACAAATGTATAGCCTTTTGTTGCACCGCTCACATCGCGTGCGCAGGTTACCCAACGCCGGTACCAGCTACTGTACATCGGTCATTACGATTTTCGTCATATTCAAAATACAAGAAATCAAGGATACATCTACGATTGAATTACTTCATTCTAACAACACATTTAAAATATATAGTGCTTCGATATTGCTTAATGCTTTAGTGGACGGTATCTATACTTTTATAGAGGTATCAGCTGCACGAATTTCCACAAATTACGGGGTTGTGAGAGAGAACCTAGTGTCATGATATTCCGTTCTACACTTTCCGCTCATAATTCATACATTGTTATAATTTTACCTAGTGATAAAACCCTAGTGATAGGTACTTCGCTTGCCATCGAATTCGCAACATTGTGAGTTCTGTAGAGGAATTGAACTCCGCGCTTTGTCTTATGACAGCGAGGAAATAAAAATAATTTAAATATAATCTTACAACCCAGTGGGAACCGAACCCACAAAAAATCACGTTACGGTAGTAACGCAGTGTGACAACGTCTTATTGTAAACGCTATCGGTTGTTGATTCGATTGCGACTCGGGGAAGGGTTTATATTTAAAATCATTTTCACTTTCTCGCTCTGATAAGATAAAGTGCGGCGTTGAGTTCCACCATTCGAAACGGAATGCCTCGAATTCGGTGGAATGCGAAGTACGTCGCGTTTACCGTGTGAGAAATATATCCCGGTATATACTCTTCGACAAAACTAAAACACGAAAGATCTTATAGATACCCTCTATCTTACTTTTACTCAGGAGGAGAAAGAATGTCTGACCAGCCAGGGATGGGGAGGACAGGCAGGCTTGAAGATACCAACAATCCATAAGGCCCTGGGTCTAACCAGCGCTACCGTTGGTGTTGTAAACTATAAATCAGTAAAATTGCAGCTGCATGATAGCGTTTCTCATAACAGCTGCACCTACTACAGTGACTTGAAGATGACGCGGTCAGAAGGCTGATCCGGAATGCAATGAAGGCAAAACGTATAGTGGAATACAATTTACAGATGACCATAAAAGATAGGAACCAGGCGGTCACGTCCTCCACCATAGCGGTCATGTTCTTACTCGCCAAATCCCTCACACCTAGATTAAATCTTCATTATTTAAAAATATGTTTAGTTTTATATATTCAGTATGAAAAACAATTTATATAAATGTACCTCGTAGAATTAAGATCATTTAATTTTGTCAAAAATTTGCTTATATATTTAATATTTATCTATAGTTCTAAGTAGCTGATTATAATTATATGTAAATTAGAAATAAGTAACAACAAGGAAACAAAAAGGTGCAGACCCAGTTTGTACCCATTAAATTTTGTATCATTAAAAATAAAAAAAGTATAAAAAGCATGGAGTGTCTTGACATTAGATACTTTCTGTCTATCGTCCATTTTGGACGGTTTTTTTTTAATATTTATTTTATATATTTTATTTTTGTAAAAATGTACTTATTATATTTCAATATTTATGTTTTTCTTATCCTAAATGGGGAATAACACTTTAAAAATAGTACAATAGTATTACGTACGTCTGTGTAAGGTGTATCGTGTAAGAAGTAACCTGTAATTATGAGAAATTTTATTGCTTTTCAAATTTGTTAACAATGTATGTTACTGTAGTAACACTTTAGCAATCCATCTGGACTGAAGCTGCCATATATATATATATATATATATATATATATATATATATATATATATATATAAGATAGTTTAAGATAGAATTTAATACATATTTATAGTTTGAAATGAAATGTTTATTTTAAGCGGATTAACCGCGTATATTTTGGTCTACCTGTGACCACGGACTAATGTAAAGTGTAGTAAACGTCAGGTTTCCAAAAAATATGTTTCAGAATACCAAAATATACACAATCAATCCAAATCAACAAATTCACAAAAATCCAAAAATTAGTTAGAAAAGATGTTTTTTTAGCTTCACGCTTTTATCCCGCATAGTAGGGTAGACCGAAAGTACCTAGTGTCAACACACTCCGTACTTCGCTTTCCATCAAACCTACGTTATAGTAGGTTAGATCATGAACAGCTTCTTTTTTATACACCTTAAAGGTGCTGGGGTTTGGAAATTGAAAACGAAATGGAAATACAGCGTTGAGTTCCGCAAAAATGTTTCCGCCACTCTATGGCGACATTTAGCAACGCAACATATACAGCTTGAAGAAACAATGTTGAATATATAAGAAATAACATGAAATGTAAATTACATTAAAAAAAACGTAACAAAAATCGCAACCTCACTTTGTTGTTTGTTTCAGACTTAAGCAAGGAAATTTGTCTTTACAAATTGCTCTTTCATCTCATATCACAAAGGAGCCAGTTATGTTCACTTTGATAACTTGAAAAATTTTTTTATACCTCTCTTATCTTTTTAATTCGAGAAACCTTTTGTTTTAGATGTTAAAACATTGCGTTACTATATAGCAAGGGTAAAGAAAAACAACAGTAAATGTATGATTATAATTTTATTTAGAAAAGATTATAATATTTCGGAATTCGAACCCGCGTTGGTAGAAAGCATTCCATAGCGGACAGTGTACTTGGTTTAAATCCAATCCGTCCAGGTTCCATATAAGTGCTTATGATTAGCATAAACCTATTATCGCTTGTATTCACCAAGCTTCATGTAATATGTATTTCTTGTTATCATATCTCATTAGCGGCCTAAGTAAGGCTTATGTATACATATAGTACTGCCAGCACGAATACATTACGAGCATATAATAATAAAGAGCCGTCATCGATGTGAAAAATAATGGAAATTAGCGGGATTTGAACTTGGGTCCTCTTGAATTAAACCTCTAATTGTTTGTGATGAATGAGTATGATCTGTTCATGAGTGGATAAATTTTAAATTGTAAGAAAATCTTTTAATGTGGGCAAATGATTATTTTGTAATATAGTTTATTTTTTTTATTTAGCTTTCTATTGTAAAGACACTCCGTACTTCGCTTTCCACCGAATTCGAGATATTGCGTGTTAAGTGAAACTCAACGCCGCACTTTGTCTTACCAGAGCGAGGAAGCGAAAATAATTTACTCCCTCGAGTAGGAATATAACCCATACCGGTCGCGTTTGTCAGACGCTGTCCCAGTGGGCCACGACTGGCCTCATGCGGCTTTAACAATTTAAAATCATATATTTATATATAGTTGTATTTATATATAGTTGTATTTATATATAGTTGTATTTATATATAGTTGTATTATGAAAACGATGATTTTTAAACGGACAAAGCCAGTAACGTTAGCGTACATTAAAAACCATTATATTACCATGTTCTACAATTAATTTAGCACACTCTTAACGATCCGCTGATGACAGTGCGTTGAGTTACGTCACTTTATCGCCGCGTGTATGGAATATTTGTTAGGCGTTACGTATACTTACATCTGTTCATACGTCCATACGACTGTTTGTTGATGACACAAATAGGAACGCACTAAAGTTTACATCGTTTGCTTTTAGTATCGTTGCCTAACTGAGTGAGAACGTATTTTATTTGTATTTGTTACTATTAACTTATCGTTATCTATTTACCACTTGTTGTTGTAGAAGATAATAATGTTTATAAATATCAGAAGCATGTAATAACATAATAATAATGTATTGATCATATATTTAAGATCAAGAACTCGTTTTTCGAACACTCTACAATAGTACACGATGGCTGGTACACTCGTATTTGAAACGTCGGAGTTTCAAAATTATATTCAAATACTAAAATATAGGCGATTAATACGGTTATAATAATTTCATTTAAAAACTATATAGAGGCAAGACAAAAAAAATTAGTATAAAAATAAAAAAGTAAAATATGTATATGTTAGAATAAATAATGAATAAAGTGGTCATGGTATGAGTGTGACAGCATCTGTGAACGTGATGGTTGGGGATTCGATAATAATTACTTAAAATTTATTTTATTTTTTTTTGCTTTGCAAATATATATCAAAAAGGTTAGTTCTGACACGAGGTTCTATATGTCTGCCGTGGCATGCGAAAAAAGACGTGAGACTGAGACTGTAAACGCGATCTGTTGTGGGTTCGATCCCCACTCGGAGGATTATATTTAAATTATTTTCACTTCCTCGCTGTGGTAAAGCAGCGTTGAGTTCCACCACCCAACATGCAATGTCTCGAATTCGGTGGAAAGCGAAGTACGGAGTGTCTTGACACTAGGTACTTTTGGTCTACCCTGCTAGGCGAGATAAAAGCGTGAAGCAAAAAAAATACCCCTTAATTGTCGCTATCTGTTGTCAGTAGTATGGATCGTAAAATATGAAGTCGATTGAAAAGATAGAAAGTTTACGCTTAGAACATTTTAGTTACTTTAGACCAGAGAGGTCTAAAGTCTAAAGTGACCAGAGAGGAGGAGAGGCCAGGTGACTCATACAAAATGTATGTAACACTACTTTTTTTGCTTGATGGAAAAAACGTATGATGGTTAAAACAGTATGAACTGCAGTTTAGAAGTAAATTGTTAATGATTCAGTGAGATCTCAGTTGAGTAACACAACTTCGCACTTCGGCTAATATTATCCTGGGAATATCAACTCTGCCGGAAGTTTTGCGTCCGCTGTATATCTATGTTTTATGTTCGTCTTCGTATACTAGCTTATTATTTTCGTCTCTCATGCTATATCATGTACTACCTGCTACTTAGCTACCTGCGAGGTTACAAAAGATAAAATTTCTCTATTTTTTCTTTTATCTAATTTTAAGTAACTCAGTTCTCTATTTAACGACGTAAGTGAGGATATAAAATGTGTCAAGCCTGATGTAGTGGTTGGGTTTACTCACTGTATGCTCTCACCGCTGAATGCAGTACACGCCGCTTATTGACAACGGAAATGTGTTCCTTCACTCCAAGTCCGATGCTCCTCTTTGTTTGACTAATATAAACCACAATCACACTCTTGTTTGTATACACCTGCAAAGGGGTATTATTTTTCACTGGTCTCAAGCATGAGGTTTCTTTTTTAGTAGGCCTTAATATAGTTTTAATGGAAACTCTTCCTAAGATGTTGCTTTTCCTGTATATAAATTGTTTCACACGATAGCTATATACATATGTTGATACAAACTCACTGTGGAAGGCATGTTAGTCTTCTCAAGGCGCTGGCGGGTAACAAGCAGCTCATTGTGATGAAGGGTTCACCTGTCAAGGTGGTAAGCTTTCTGAAACAAAGGTTTGCCAACGGCTTAATAACTGTGTCGGGTGATCAATGACTTCATAGAGATATCTGTTGGTTCTCTGATTTTCTGGACACTGTGTGGCCTACTGTGACATTAGGATTCTCTATTACTGAGACATACAGAAAAGCTTAAGAATTATTTACTTGTAATTCTATTATACATTCTTATGCTTCATATTGCTTTTTTTTTCTTAACCATGCATCAAGTGGGCATCAAACACGCAACTATTATTTGTACGAACATTTTCAGTATATTATTTACAAATAGAAAGCATTTCTAGATCTCTCTGTTTTGTCTCCCTGACATTGTCTACTCAAGTATATCCGAGAGATGCGCGAAACTAAACTATGTTGCGCTCTTTAAAGTTTGGAAATTTAATTTCGGTAATAAGGGGTGTGGTTGAAAGCTACCCACATTACAAAACATGTTACAGAAGCTGTTTAATGCTAAGTTATTCAAATTTAATTAGACAACAAATGGTATGTAAATACACTTGCTTCATGTGTCTTACAAAAATGTACATGAATTTTAGATTACTTTCATCAGTTTTACTTTTTTAGCCGCCATTAGTAGACATTAGTAGACATTAGTAGACATTAGTAGACATTAGTAGACATTAGTAGACATTAGTAGACATTAGTAGACATTGCAAGACATTCCGCTCCAATTTGAGATGTAAAGGCGTTTTAGCTTTACGCTTTCATCCCGCATAGCACAATAGACAGGAAGTACCTAGTGGCAAGACACTCCGTACTTCGATCTTTGCTGAATTCGTTTGCAGAAAATATGGAAAAAAAACCAAGATACTCCGAATGCCGCAACAAATTTGAAACATTACGTTTTAAGTATTGGAACTCAAAGCCGCATTTTGCCTTACTAGAGCGAGGAAATGAAAATATTATATATATATATATATATATATATATATATATATATATATATATATATATATATATATATATATATACAAAGTAAAGTAAATACAAAACAAAGTAAACTAAATATTAAAATATTTGTATGAAATATGTGGAAAGTGTTAATACCGCTAATAGAATTAAAGTGATTCGAGTGAAAAGTATGCGGTAATCAATTAGGATTAAAATACTCACAGAAAAACGTGTATTACTTGAGAAAGGTGATAAATAGTTACTATTGGCGTGTATTAAGAAATCGTTTAGAAATATTAAAAAATATACTTTTTTTCATAATATGATACTGTGGAATTTGTTGTTTATATTGAAATGTACGATATATATTAAAATTAATAAAATTAAACAAAATCATCAATCCAAATGGAAATCGTACCCACTACCCATCTTCGGCCAGACGCTGTCTATTGCAATACAATGGTATTTACTAATTATATGTTTAAGTATTTAGCTTATTAATGTAAAGTTTTATGTTAAAAACAAGTAGTAAATACTTGCAAGAACACACTCTCTATGGATTTTTGAAAGAGACTAACGTTCTAGTCCTGAATGATATATTTGTCTTAGGTTCTAACTTAATTAAAATATCAAATCAGGAAGTTTTCGCAGACTTAATTGTTGGCCTTTGGGGTGGAATGGTCCTTAAATGATGACCACGAATAAAATCATTATTGGGCAGCTATACCATGTGGAACACTTGGTCAAGGTCCACGGAAGCCACTGGATCGTGAAGCACAGAACCGATTGTTATGGAAATCGTTGTCATTCGACCAGCAGCAGGTGTCACAAGGTGGCTAAACGGTTCCGACGACGACAACAATATACATATATATTTATATATATATATATATATATATATATATATATATATATATATATATATATATATATATATATATATATATATATATACTCGTAAAAAGCGCTTTTTAATGCTTTCTTAATCAAACCCAAGTTATAATTAACCGAACAATTCACAAAGGTAACAAAGATCACAATCATTTCAAACACAAGCTGTCTCTTTATCACGGTGACATAATATCTGATATAATGAGCACATTACAGACTTTTATTACCTCAGACGTGGAGAGTAATCTTTTCAATTCAACTTCTTACGGTTCGCGGAAGATGCGAGTACAGATGTAATGAAATATAATAATTACTTTTATATAACTATTTATTTGAGTGCGGCAATATGTAACTAATGGACTATAGATTTTTCCACTGTGGTCACGTGTTCGATTTCCGATCTATACTTTCTCGTATTTTTGTTTTCTATTGGAAAATATAACTATAGTAACGCTTTTCGGTAAAATTATATAAAGTAACGTTAACTTCCGGTATATATCATGTAGTGTCTCTAAATAACGGAAAGCAGGAAACACTTATAGCTGTGTGTTTCTTACATATTCCCGAAGACAGTAAATTAAGTTAGATCATTTCTGACACGCTCTTATGTTTCCTTGAACTTACACACTTGTGTGTGAGCTTTTAAGTTTTTATTTGTGTTCTGTAAAAATATTTCTTATCTATAAAAAAAATTAAGGTAATGATAGAGGAAACCTCGACAGGCATCAAACCTGCGACCACGTCACCCGTCGTAGGCGGTGTTAACTGGCACGTGGGTGATTTTTAGAGCCCCAATGTGATTTTAGGTGATATCTCAAGATCAAAGTGTTTCAACCTCGACCTGGTTCGAGATTGTAATTTGAAGTAGTTCCATGGTGTTACGAGAGGGCATTGTGTGATGGGACTATACGTTTGTATGTGACATTAACCTTTGAATTGATGTATGGAGTGATTTTGTATGAGCATGTGAACTTTTGTTTCTTTGATTTGATAAATGTAATAGTATATATAAGTATAATATTAAGATAAGAATTATTTATATGGAAAATGTATGATAGATTTTAGTATATAAGTGTATAATTATAAGAAAGAATTTTAAATATAAAACCCTAGTGGCGTAGTGAGGTTCTGACTGTAAACGTAAGGTGATTGGTGTTGGGTTCGATCGATTATTTCTAATTTCATTAAAGTATGGCAAAGGGGTCGCCAATCAACAGTAAATTTTACGATGATACTAAGTTATTTTTAACTTACCTTACTATGCGAGATGAAGCGTGAAATTAAAAAAAAACATTAAATATGTCAATACATGACAGCCAGCAGACCTCCACTGTTGGACATAACTGTCCCCGGTACTAGTTGGAATCTTGATATTACAATTATACAATAACTGATTATATTTTTTGTATTTATCATATTTTCTTGTAAGGATAACTCAAACTTATCATAGTGGCGCGTTTTATTTCTCTAAATCGCTCACAGAAATATCAATAAATATTTGAATGATATTAAAATCGAACCTACAATCATATATATACCTTCAGATAAGTTCTACTGCACTGAAAGGGAAATATATTTACATATATGTATATGTTCATTATGTGCAAGTCCAGGCTGTCAGAATTAATTCTACTTAAAAATGTTATTTTTTTGGTCTTACAAATGTCTCTCCACCCGATACCTGCTATACTCGTATCGCATCAGCGTTTTTATTCCCGTCCATTTCCCGGATTTTCCCCTACAGCCACTTTTCCTCCCTTGGGCAAATTATCGTACCGGTCGTATATAAACGTATGCCCCAAATACGCAACTTTGTGTTGTTTGCCAGTCTGCAATATTCCGATTCTGGTCACTCTGGCCGAGAACTTCATCGTTAGGGATTTTATCTGTTCAAGAAGTCTTCGTCAGTCGCTTATTTGCTCACATATTAGTTATTAAACAAAAAAAAATGTGTAACCATATACGCACTAAAGTAGCATTCAATCATTGTCCTGGACAGATATAGTCCAGGGAGTATCAAAGAGTAATAGTGTTTAATGACATACTAAAAGTTCGTAGACTGAGGGGTTATATAACAAAAGCAATAACAGTGTATATATTACGTTGTTCCCACAAATGCTCCTCGAGAGACGCATTAAAATATAGCATTTATATATTGCGATAATTTTAATGTATTCAATTTATTTAATCTATCTATAACCTCCAGTGGCGACCACGAACCACTCAACACTCAGTAGGCAGGCATCCAACTACATAGAACGACCTTTTTGATATTCGTCAAATTCTTGGAAAATGCCATCTAGGTTAAGGTTGCAAGTAACCCTTTCATAATGGGGGACCTTACCATTAAAATATTGATAAACTAATCGATACTTAGAAATAATATTTATAAGTCACAATCGACGACGGCTGACAGCAGTCGTGGTTTGAAATCGTACTTAATGAAATGTTTCTTTTTCATGTTAGTTTAGTTTGAAGTAAATTGGTAATATCTTCACGGTTTTTTCTTGAGGTCGATCGTGGCGCAGTGGGACAGCGTCTGACTGCAACCGCAATCGGTTGTGGGTACAATTCCGAATCGGGAATTTCCATTTAATCACTCTGTAAAAACAAAGTGCGGCGTTGAGTTCCGTCACTCAACACTCAATGTCTCGAATTTGACGAAAAACGTACTTTTTGTCTAACCTGCTATGCGAGATAGAAAAGGCCTGAAGTTAAAAAAAAAGAGTAATGTCTTAAAAACTAAACAAAATATACTAAAACATTAAGTTTGGTGTTATTAAGCACAATATTTTCCCTCACAAGAGCCACATGGATTGTCCCATGACCTTCAAAGTAACGTTATAACATCTTAGCCAACAACTAACCATAGTTACATCATTTTATAAGTGACAAAAGGCACAATAAAAGTTTGGTGAAAAATTAATTGCCTTATATAACTTGAAACATAGACCAATGTCGATGTGATAGAACGTAGAGCTTTGTGTATTAGATATGTTAATTTTTGAGGCTATATTGTGTATTCAAATCCGATTAATGGGAACTAATTATCAAGTATTTGTGGCTATCGTCGCGCAGTATTGGTTGTAGGTTCTATTACCATTTGGCGAAATGTTTTGTTTTTTTAAATATTTATTATAATTTATTCATTCTTTTCTCCGCTCTGGTCAGACAAAGCCTGGAGTAGAGGTTATGACCGAGTGTCTTGACACCAGGATGTCTCTGATTACCCTGCTATGAGAGTTGAAGCGTGTATCTGTAAACAATATCAGGCAAAGAATTATAACATTGAGTTCAGTTTCTCAAAATGTGCATAAAATTTTTTTTTTAAATTGTTGTATTTTTGGTCAATTTGTAGGGCAGACAAAGAAAATTTAAATACTGCAATTTGTTATTAATTAGCGCGGCGTTGAATTCCGACAATCAACTAGCAATGTTTCAACACGATTGACGAGTAAGATAGAGAACGAAGTGTTTTGACACTAGGTTCTCACTCATTCATAATCATATTTAGTTACTTATTTAACATAAATAAGCATAGTACAAAATCTTCTCTAGGAGACATGGGAATATCCAATTATAGTAAATACATCCCAATTTCCTCCGAAACCAGTGAGTTACGCATTCCTCACGTGACAGCCCCTATAAATAATAATGACGCATTATATCCCTTTTGGGGAAGTAAGACACCATTGCTTTTGTAAAAGATTTTCTTGGGACAAAACCTAATTTTCTTTATAAAAATATTGTTAGGATTTAACATTTAAGAAAAAAGGAAACCCTATAAGATCACTTTGTTGTGTATCTGTCCGTCTGTCAAGAACCTTTATCTCAGCAATGATTTCCACTTGAAATTCAAACCGTATACCTACTCAGGTAAAAGGGCCCTTGATTTCCTGAAAAACTCAAATTTCTACATTTACTTAAAAAAAATCATGGTCTTTTACATCGCAGAAAACGCGTATTTCAACACTATAAAGAAAATTAGAATTAATAGGATGCTTCCGATTGACCTGAATTTTAGAATTTGGTAGCTAGCATCTATAGGTAGTAGTAGTTCAGGGGGAAATCTGAAAAAAATACACTTGTGATTAAATCCCAAAAAAAAATAATAGTTTTAAAGGAAGGGCAAAACTTGGTATTAAAGTCGATAGTTCTAGAGGTATCAGATGAAAGGGCTTAACGTGCATGTTCTGATATATTCATTTTTTTCAGAAAAAGCTTTAGATTTCCAATTTTGCACAGAACCCTAGGAACTGCCCTACTCGCACTTTAATATAAATTCAAACCTATGACCTTCAGTAGAAGGTTTCTATAATCTAAATCTATGTTAATCTATTAGGTAATCTGTATTGACAACACATACAGAATAGCAATAAAATTGTTTTTACTCCATGTTGAAGTTATACGAGTACAGTCGAGTACAAATTACAATCGATTTATATTCTTAGCTCGCAACTTCTGTTTGTAAGGGGAAATGTACATTTTACGCTTGTTTTTAACATATATATAAATAGTATGAAACACATATTGATATAGTCAGTCAGTCAGCAGCTGTGCGAAGGTTATTGCTTGGAAATCTGTTGGTGGGAAACGATATACGATGTGTTTCCTAAAGTTGAATTAGAAAGTACATTAACACATACTAAGTGAGATCACCAAATCATACAGAGTTTAGAGACCAATAGTGGCGTAGTGGGACAGCGACAGCGTTGCAATAGGTTGCGGGTTCAATTCCCGTTCTGGGGAATGGTTATATCTATATATTATATCCATTTATATATATTTATTTATATTTATATATTTTTAATTGTCTCCATCTGGTAAGACAAAGAGTGGCACTGATTTCCGCAATTCAACACGTAAAGTATCAAAAATGGCGAACAGCAAAGTACAGAGTGTATTGACACTAGCTGTAAAAAAACTAAATTATCGATACGAACTGTTCCCGCGACGTTGTTTGCGTTAATTTTTAATAACTTGCATACTATTTACATCTTTACCTTCCACAGTTTCCATAGAAAGACATAATCCATGGTAATTGTGTTCTTTTAAGAGTTTTAGGTCTATCACTCTTTAGCGTTACTCAGAAGACAATCGTCATGGATTGGTGTCTATATGTAAAATACAAAAAATTTTTTCCATATTTTTTATGGAACATTAAAAATCAAAGAAATAATAACAAAAATGATTTTTAAAATTACATAAATATATGTACTTATAAATGTTAAAGAAAACAGTAGACTGCTCCATAGAAACGGAACGCACGGCATTGTCCGTAATGAGAGAGCGACGTTACGTTAATGGAAGAGAACAGATAACTTGACATGACCGTAATTTATCATTTTAATTTTAATTGGTTTTCATTTCATTATTGAGGTCGATTATGGTGCAGTGGAACAGGGTTTGACTGTAAACGCGATCGGTTGTGGGTTCGATCCCCACTCGGGAGAGTGATTATATTTAAAATTATTTTCGCTTCCTCGCTCTGGTAACACAAAGTGCGGCGTTGAGTTTCACCACTCTGGAATTCGGTGGAAAGCGAAGTACGGAATGTCTTGACACTAGGTACTTTCTGTTTAAACTTCAATGGGATAAAAAGCGTGAAGCTAAAAAAAACATTAATCATTTAAATTAATTTTGAACATTTTTAAATCCTTTATTAATCCTAGGTGTGAAATGACACTAAAAATGATCAAACATCAATCTTACTTATATCTTCCTTACTTAATATTTTTTTTATCTTGGCTTTCCTTTGCAAATATCACGGTGTTGAGTTGCGGAAAACAACGCTGCGTTTTGTAACAGAGTAAATAAACATCCACCGTTCATATTGATTGCGGGTTCAGTTCTTGGTTAAGGTAATTATGTATAATCATAAAACTCTCGTAGAGGATTGACATATCAATATAAGGTTTTTTTACTATCAACTAATTTCTTCACGCTCACCCATCCAATTAAGTGCTGGAGGCAACGTTGCTTAACTTCGTGATAGTAACATTGTTCAAAGCTGCATCATCATTTTTAAGCGTTACGTAACATAACAAATAACATGAAAATTAATTCGAAATGTGCAAATGTGTTAGATAACATCTGAGATCGTCTTTATAAGTGGTTTTATAGCAAACCGTTGTTCTTATAATGATGTATGAAGATGAGAGAGATTTAGAGTGTAAGAAAGTTTTAATTGCTTTATTACTTAATACTAAGTCGTGTAAGGGTGATTTTTTGTTTTTAAAAAATATATATATACGATTTTATGATTCTTTTTATTAGCTTCACGCTTTCATCCCGCATAGCAGGGTAGACAGAAAGTGCCTAGTGTCAAGACACGCCGTACTTCGCTTTCCACCGAATTCGAGACATTGCGTGTTGGGTGGTGGAACTCAATGCCGCTCTTTGTCTTTTACCAGAGCGTGGAAGTGAAAATAATTTAAATATAATCACTCCCCCGAGTGGGGATCGAACCCACAACCGATCGCGTATACAGTCAGACGCTGCCACACTGCGCTACGACCGGCCTCCGGTGATTTTATGAATAATATGCATGTATTCATATTTACGTTATACATAAAATAGAGAAATACTTGCAAGAGTAAGTTATTGTGAATTTAGCAATAGTGAAGTATCTATCTATATATGACAACCTAGTGTCAAGACACTCAGTTGACAGCTTTCCGCCCGCAATCAAGACATTACGCATTGAGAGTGGGAAACCAAACGCCGAGAATTATTAAAATAGAGTATAGTTTATTAGTTTTCTTATTTGTTTTCTAAGTCTTTGAGAATATACGGCGCTGTAACCGCCACTTATCACATAATGTCTGTTTAATTGAAAACTGCAATTAATCTAAATCTAAAAAATGTTATCTACATTTTACTCACTTTGTTCTTCCCAAACTTGTTCCTGACTCGTTATAACTGGTTTATTTAAATATTTCCTTAGAACTTTGAACACGAAAGATGTAAAATTTCCAGCGCTGTTCCTTTAAAGTACTATAACTAGAAACTAGAAGATAATTAAAAAGCTTGGAACGTTCCAATATTAGCTTTTCTAGAAATACCTTACTTAGCTAAAGCTCGGCTAAAGCGGTTATATTTTTATAATTTTAAATAGGTCATTGGTTATGGACTCTAATTTAATGCCTTCGTCGGTCCTGTGAAATTTATATTTAAATTAGCATTTATATATACGCGTAAGTTACGCGTTGCCTTAGCAACGAGTATGCCACTTTGAATGTTATTATGTCCTCGGTTGGTGGTTTTGTATGTAACATATAATGTCTTGATTTTGTGTGGAATGCAGTCTACAGAGTGAATTAAGTTCTTTTCTATCTTGATGTTTCTTTAATTAGGTTAGACCTACTTATTTACCATATATTAACCTTTTTTATTGCAACAATAATTGCTCATTATGTAGACCAACTTTGCTGAAGGCGATATACAAATATCTATTAAAGATTGGACGGGCATACAAGGACTCAAAATTACCAAATAAATTATAGCCTATATGTTACCGAGGTCTAATTGTAATATAACAAAAGAAGTTATATTTGAGTCCGTCCAGTAGTTTTTGTGTGAAAGGTGAACAACAGACAGACAAAGACAGACAAAAATTTCAAAAATGACATTTTTGGGTTCTGCTACTTATACAAAGACACCTACCAGTATTTTTAAGATACTATTCAATGTACAGGAATGAGCCCTAATATAGTTTTATTATATATATAGATACAGATATAATATTACCTAAAGTATGTATGTATGTGCGTAACAAAATATATGTTGATTTATTTATTTCAAAGCCAAGAATGAATTTATACTATTAATAATAATAATTTTTAGCTTCACGCTTTCATCCCGCATAGCAGGGTAGACCTAGAAAGTACCTAGTGTCAATACACTCCGTACTTCGCTTTCCACCGAATTCGAGACATTGCGTGTGGAGTGGTGGAACTCAACGCCGCTCTTTGTCTTTACCAGACCGAGGAAGTGAAAATAATTTAAATATAATCAGTCCCCCTAGTAGTGATTGAACCCACAACCGATCGCGTTTACAGTTAGACGGTGTCCCACTGCTGCGTATGGCTTAATAATAATAATAATAATTTATATATAAATATAAGCACTCACATACACACACACACACACACACACATATATATATATATATATATATATATATATATATATATATATATATATATATATATATATATATATATATATATTAAATGGATTTTCATCCGATCCTAGACCATCTGCAAAATTTCAAATTTCAGCTCTCTAAGACAACGTATCAAATTATAAAAACAGAAATGTATGGTATTAAATTGATGTAATGTTCAAAAGTACAAGGGAAATCCTCGTAACCAGATACATATGTAAGTACATGGTGAGGTAAGCGATGTTACAGTGAGTTATTATTTTTACGGTTCTTAGCTTTTGACGTCTCGCGTATGAACATTGTTACTTATTTGTATTACTTATAGCTTCACGCTTTTCCTGCATACTAAAATAATTTAACAATTCAAACTCGACATCGTTCAAGACATTGCGTGTTAAATGGCGGAACTTAACACCGCCTTTTATCTTACCGGAGCGGAACAATGAATGTAAATTGTAAATATAATCATTTCCTCTAATGGGAATCAAACTCACAAGTAACGCATAAAGAGGCAGTTCTCATGACTTGATGCATATCTATGTACCTTATACGTGTACTCAAACCCCCTCGGTTATGAGAACGTTCGTAAATTAAAAAAAAACACTTTTTTTAGCAATTATCATAAAGCGTAAAAGTAAGTAACATACGTTGTTAGTACGGAAATTCTATCAATTAAAATATAAAATCTTTTTAGATTTTATTAGATAGAGTAAATATATAAACGTAGAGAAAATAGAGCCTATTTGACTCAGTGGAGCATGCTCTGGCTGTAACCTCAATGGTTTTGGGTACAGTCTCTATTCAGACTATTCCAATTTTTTTATGTTTATTTTATTACAATACTTTAATTGGTATACGTATTGATTTTTGTTTAATTTTTATTATATTTTACAAAATTGTTTATCTTCCTAATAATTAAATAAATAAGTAATAATTTCTATGCAGCTGGAAATTGAACACATGGCTTAGTGGTCGAAGCCTTTGTACGACTTCCAAAAGGCGTGGCTTCATATTCGGTCACGTATAAAATTTCAAATAACTAAAAAAAAGTAGTTAATTACTGGCTAAAAAAGAAGAATATAATGATTCATGACAATATTCTCACTATTTGTATCGATATATATGTAAAAAAGTTATGTACTAAGTTAGCGGCGAATTATTTTTACTTTTTTAGATTCACTCTTTTCCATATTACCTAGTGTTAATACACTCCGTTGATTGATTTCAGTGAGGGCGGGGTTCAGCGCCATCGTAATATGACATTAGCGGTATTGAACCTACAACCAATCGCTTATAAAGTAAGACGTTGTTCCACTGTGCCACTGTAGTGTCCAAGTTGTAACGTGTGTTAGAATGATTTTTTTTAATGTTTTACGTAGATTCTCTTTTGTTCTGAGAATTCGGCGTCTTTGATTCTTTAGATCATGATAAAGACCTTCAAACTGGCTAAGCGGCACAAATGGCACAACGGGACATCTTTATGGCGATTTTTTACTTCAAATGTATGTTTTTATACTTTTGAAAGTATAAGGAAATATAATATTATTATTTCCATTCGTACGGTAGTAGCAAATTAAAACCATTTTTTAATCTATTTAAAAAATAAAATATTTTACTATTGTCGATGTTTTTGTAAAAAAAAAACTTACTGTAAACGATAAATAAAAAAACTTAAAGTTAGATTGAATTTAAGAAAGTTAGAAATTTAAATATTAACAAACATAAGTACGATAAAAAAAGATATACTTTTTCTTAACTTCGAGAAGGCGACGGAAAGTATTTAAAAGCTATAAATAAATTGTTAGTCATTTAAAATGAATCTTCATCTATACTCATCAACCTTCACCAACTCTTCACACCTGCCCTTCGGAAAGTCCTTTACTTTATTTAGTGATTTGCCTCCATTTTTTTACGGTATTACGCTGTTTTCCCACACAGCATGCCCAGAAATAACCTAATATCAAGCATTCCGTTCTCTAGTTTCTGTCTGAAACTAAAAAATTGTGTGTTAAGTTGCATAACTCACCTCTGCATTTGAGAAGAGAAAGAAAAATATTTTAATACAATTATTCCGCCGAGTGAAAATCAAACCCAGAAGTGGTCGCAAAAACCTCAATATTCTTACTCCGACCTAATAACCTACATTTTAGTTTACAATTCTATACTTATAGTTTTAACTTTACCGCAGCTTTTCACAGATGATTAGAAAGAGACTAATAATTTTAAAAGGAAATTAAAAAGAAAAATTGTTTTTTACAGTTCACACTTTTATCCCGTATAGCAAGGTAGAGTCGGAATATTGCATGTTGATTGGTGGAACTTAACGCTGCACTTTATCTCCCCTGAGAAGGAACTAAACCCGTGATTGCATTTATATTCAAATGCCATACAACCGCCTGCCGACTGGCCTAGAATAGGCTTAATTTTTTTTGTTATTTAACGTTGTTTCAATAACCGCTTCTCGGTCTATTCTGTATAACAGGGTAGTCAAAGACAACCTAGTTTCAAGACACTCCGTTGACTTATCTCCCCTGAGAAGGAACTAATCCCATGATTGCTTTTATATTCAAATGCCATACCACTGCGCCACGGCCGGCCTAGAATAGGCTTAATTTTTTTTGTTATTTAACGTTGTTTCAATAACCGCTTCTTGGTCTATTCGGTATAACAAAGTAGTCAAAGACAACCCAGTGTCAAGACACTCCGTTGACAAGTGCAATCGAGGTAACTTTATGAAAACTAAATAATGTTATGGAAAATATATTTTTACACATCTAATTTCTATCCTATTTTTAAAGAAAATTTTCTCTATGTATTATATATCAGTACTCAAGTGCTGATACGTGGCTTGACTTGAATGATTTGTTAAATTAGACGTAGCAAGAATTAAAATCCACTATTTATCAACATCATTTCTTTGCTCGTAAAACTACTGTAGGAGGCGAAATCTGTTGTTGGTATTAAATATCACAAAAAAATACTAAAAATATAAATTACAACTTTCCTTCGTAACAATTTTCTTTTGTTACTTTTTTATTATAAATATTTATTTCTTTTTATTTTCAAAGAAATATAATGATTATTGTGTAATGTACTCATATAATACAAGTTGCAGTTTTAAATTAAGGTGACAACTTTGGGCTCTTCTTTGGGCTCAACTCGTGAAATTTCTGCTATTTGTAAAGTAAAATAAAATTAATAAAATAATTGATTTTTGCAATTTTTATACATTCTAAACGAAAATATTTTATAGGTTATCATAAATGTGTTTTCGAATACCAAAATATACGCGATTAATCCGTTTAAATAATAATTTCATTGAAAAGAAAAATAATTCATGAAATTAATTACAGCGGGATAACGCCCGACTGTAAGCCCGAATCGGTAAGTGTAGGGAGGAGTGTCCTGACACTACGTTCTCGAAATAACCCAGGCTAGCTATGTTAGAAAACAAAGAAAGTATAGGAAAAAAAAACACTATTCTTGTAAGAGGCTGATGGTGGCGCGCAGTGGGGCAGCGTCTGTCTGTAAACGCGATTGGTTCTGTCTGTCACTTTGTCGTACCAGAGCGAGGAAGTGACAATAATTTTAAATATAATCACTCCCCCGAGTGAGGATTGAACCCGCAACCGGTCGCGTTTACAATCAGGCGCTGTCACATCGCGCCACGACCGCCCTCTGTACTTTATTTACAATGAAAAAATATAATATTTATAGTGAAAATAAAACATTCAAACAAAAACGTCTATAAATATTTAATTTCACGCTCATAGCATCAAAAGTTTAACAATTCAATAATAAAATAGGCTTTTCTTCTTCTATTTCAGATATCGGCAAATGTAGTTCAGTATTCAGCCGGACAGTTACATTAAGAATTAAAGGCGGTAAAGTGGAATTGGCCGTGGATACTTCGTCCATATCTCGGTATCGAGCGGCCACGCCCCTCGCGCCCCCTCCCCTCGCCTGATGGCGTTAAACTCCTTTGATTTAGTACTTTTTTTATTTCAACCCATTTGTGGATTTATATCTTTAAGCCTACACTATATATTAAAAACGTATATAAAGAGATATAATTGATAAAGATATAATTAATTCTTAAACCTAGGGTAGTGTTGTATTCTCCGTGACGTTTGCCTCTGTATAGGCAATATCTGAAAATATTTTTAGACTCAGGCTTTTACGTTCTATCTGTGTTAAATTTAAATATAAAGAATAAAATTACTAAATTACTATGTAAATACTCGCACATCATACTCTTTGAAAGTAACGTTTCGTTTGACGCGATCAGTTGTGGGTTCGATCCCACTCGGGGGAGTGATTATATTTAAATTATTTTCACTTCCTCGCTCTGGTACATACAAAGTGCGGCGTTGAGTTCCACCATTCTACTCGTAATGTCTCGATTTCGGTGGTAAGCAAAGTTCAGAGAGTCTTGACACCAGGTACTTCCTGTCTACCGCACTATGCGGGATAAAAGCGTGGAAATAAAAAAAACGATACTGGCTACCGTGGCGCAGCGACAATATCTGTGGACACGCGACGAATGTGGGTTCGTACCCAACATATCAATACAAAACATAATAAAAAAATGTGTTATTATTACAAAAAAAAACAAATATTTAGTTATAAGAGAGTTAACAAAATTATTTTTCAACAAATAATAAACGCACTTTACGAAGGTACTGTAGTTAAGTTCTGTGCTCCTTAATGTAGTCTCCCAAGGCTCCTAATAGAGGAGTTTCATAAGATGAATTGACTTTCATTAGAGTGTTTTCCTCACATTTATTGCGTCAGGTCTTTGAGATGAGAGAAGGAGGAAATTAAGCTCGTAGCGTCCAATGAAATGAAACGGAAATAACTTATACGGTAGTGGAATAAACTTGGTTTCGGCCGTGGTGCTGCGGCCGCAGTGATTTAATTTCGTTTCTAAAATAAAATTACATCTTCTAATAGAGGGAAGAATAAATAAATACATATAGAAGTTTTTTCTACTTTCACGATTTTGTCACATTGTATCAAGACACTGTACACCATGCGTGCGAATGGCGGAACTCAACGCCGCGCTTAGTGAAATGAAAATAGTTTTAAATATTCCCCTCAATAGAATTCGAACCCATCACCCGTCGTGTTTACAGTCAGATACTGTCCTGCTGCGCAACAGCGGCAATAAATTTACACATAGGTTGATATCTATAAGATACTATGATTAATATCCTATATATCAACGTAGCTATTAAGTAAATATAAGGTAAAGCTGGCTACCAAGTTCTGCATATATTTTGCTTGTCAACGGGAACTAGTGGAAGGAAGATAGAGAACGGAGTGTTGTTCCACCAGATTTTCTCTACTAACCTTGCAATATGTTGAAAGTACGTAATAATATCAAAGAGAATTACTCGCGTATTTGTTTATTCGATTCAAGATGGTGGTTAACAATCGGGTCACGTACAAACTTGGATACGAATCGATATGTCATCTCAAAGTCACTCGATTTATATGTAAAGTGACAGATTGTTGTATAATTTGCAATAGTCTATTTTTCGTTTAGTGTTAACTTACATTAATGTTACTGTTATTAGAAGTCATCGTGGCGCAGTAGGGCACTGTCTTACTGTAAACGCAATTGGTTGTGGATTCGATTCCCAATCGAGTATGTTTTTATAAGAAAAATTTATTTTTATTTCTTCGCTTTGGTAAGATGAAGCGCCGTGTGACGAAGGCGTCAAATTCGCCACTCAGCAATTAACATAGTTTTGGGCGAAAAACAATTAACGGAGTGTGCTGACATTAGGCTCAATTTAGACTGGTATGTGAGATTATGCGTGAAGTTATAAGAAATTGTTATAATAAAACTTCTTTTCCCGTTTTTCCCGCACAACAGAGAGGGCAGAGAGAACGTAGTGTTAAGACAATTCGACTCCTGCTTATATTCCAGGTGCATCCTATATCCTTCTAGGTATCTTTTCCTATACAAGTATTTTATTTAAGAAACGATTTATCAACATATAAAATATATTTTAAGTCTCACCTGGCAGATGAATAAAGAATAGAATTATTTGAAGAATATGTCAAATTTAGCCATATATTTCATATGTATCTGGCTCGAGGGAATGATTATAATTTAATTCTATCTATTTCCTCTTTATGGTACGATATAGAGCGGCGTTGAGTTCCACCACTCAACTCGCAATTTTTCGATTCCATATTGGCAATTGGGAATGGAGGTTTTGACACTAGGTTGTTGTTGGCTAACCTAATATATGGGAAAAGGTGTGGAGCTGAAAAAATAATATACATTAATAAAGAAAACACAATCAGAATATTATTGGTTTATAATAGGCTTATAACACACGATCATAAAATGCATATAGAAAAATTAATAGAGAAATAAAATTTACTCGTGTACAATATGCTTTGGAATTTTAACCTTGGATTGTATAGAGCAAATGTCAAGTAGTTTAGAATACACAGAGAGACCCGTCGGTAGCATATAAAGAGGGATACTCACGGACTAAAGCAAACTTTTACTTTAAAGTAATTTACGGATGTTGTTGTTTTTAAAATAAATACTAACCCTGAGTGGAGCTTGAATCGATAACTATCAGGTGCATAGTCAGCATTGCGCCACTAGGTTGTATAATTAATTTCAGCTCGATTCCAATGTATACTTCCAATCTATAATAAGATCTTTGTTTTCGTGATTTTTACACATTTTTAAATAAATGGATTAATCACGTATATTTTGGTATTAGAAAATACATTTTCGGAAACCTGACGTTTCGGTCTACCTGTAGTATAGTCTCATTTAAAATACTTCCAATCTCTCTTCATTAGCGGTACACAGTGCGTTCAGACGCGCTACACAACTAAATCCGCTATACATCTCTTCCCTGAGTTGCCCATGTTCTATCTTTTCAATTTAGATCTTAAAACTTATCTAAAATTCTACTCGAACTAGAACAAAAACTTAAAATTGGATTATGTAAAGTGAAACTAAATTTGAACCTTTTACCAATTAGTAATAAAGCATAAAGTTCATTGTAAAACGTTTATTGGCTTTAGTTTTTAGTGGTATTTTAGTAAGACCATATGAGCTAGTAAGGATTATTCAAATATGTACTCTATTTGCGAGGTAATAAGATTGATAATGAAATAAATTTGAATTTAAAAAAAAAGTAAGGTGAGGCTTGTAAGTTTTTATGTTTAATCAAAGCATACTATGTTAAAAAAAGCCTGTGAAATGTGTTTTTTTTGTGTTATTTCTATAACATACCTTTCGTTTTGTGAAATATGTTATATATATATATATATATATATATACACACACATATATATATATATATATATATATATATATATATATATATATATATATATATATATATATATATATATATATATTTGTTTGTTTATTTTAACCAGGTACTACTGTTTGTAAAGCGAAGCGAAGCTAAACTGTTAATATCGTCTTACGCCTAAATGAAATACTATTTATTATTTGTCTAGAAATGTTGAATAAAAGTTTAATGTTTTTAATAAAAAAAAGAGCCTCAATGGTTACTCTCACAATCAAAATAACTGCAGAATTTCTGCGTTTCACGGAATTTGGGAAAATCTGACGCTAATTGCCTGTGGTAAGATATTACGGATTTTTCTCATCTCATTGTTACTTCAATCATTAGGCCAGTACATAGCTTTTTTAGCTTCACGCTTTTATCCCGCATAGCAGGATAGACAGAAAGTACCTAGTGTCAAGACACTCCGTGCTTCGACCGAATTAGAGACATTGTTGTTGAGTGGTGGAACTAAACGCCACACTTTGTTTTTACCAGAGCGATGAAGTGAAAATAATTTAAATATAATAACTCCCTCGAGTAGGTATTGAACCCACAACTGATCGCGTTTACAGTCACGCTCCGTCCAACTGCGCCACGACCGGCCTCAGTACAAATAGTTATTAAAAAAATATAAAAAAATCTTTCAAAAATATTTTTCTTTGTATTGATGACTTGATTTCTGTCACATTGGCACTAAGTATAAAGAGGAATTGGTATGTACACAAAAACTATTTAAATTAAGTTACTAATTTATTTGACCTTGTCGTTATACTATGAAGTGAATTGATTTTTTTTTAGCTTCACGCTTTTATCCCGCATAGTAGGGTAGGCAGAAAGTGCCTAGTGTCAACACACTCCGTACTTCGCTTTCTACCGAATTGAATTGTTATATTATATTTGCGGTAATTTATTTATATATACTTTAATATAATATAGAGGCCGGTCGTGGCGCAGTGGGACAGCGTCTGACTGTAAACGATATCGGTTGTGGATTCGATCCCCACTCGGGGCAGTGATTATATTTCAATTATTTTCACTTCTTCGCTCTGGTAAAGACAAAGTGCGACGTTGAGTTCCACCACTCAACTCGCAATGTCTCGAATGCAGTGGAAAGCGAAGTACGGAGTGTCTTGACACTAAGTACTTTCTGTCTATCCTGCTATGCGGGATAAAAAGCGTGAAGCTAAAAAAAAATAAAAAATATAATAAAATATAATGTATTTTTTATTTTTTTTATTTTTTTTAGCTTCATTTTATTATTTCTATTCTGACATCTTATGTCAAAATAAAAATACTATTAAAAAAAATCATAAATTACGAGAATTCATAAAATCTCGATTTTAGGAGAAAATCATTAAAAAGTGCCTTAACATTAGGTTCTTCATGACCAAGTGAAAGCGTAAAATGTAAAACACATTAACAATTTCTTAAAAAAATAGCAAAACAATTTACTTAAAATCTTCCCCGACTTATAAAACTATATTAACATTTTAAACATTTTAAATAAAACTATTTTAAATGCATAAATTCATTATAAAATGATTATATCAATCTACCGCCATTTGTTGTTTTATTGCCTCGCTTACTGCCCTGGATTCTTGCAGAATAAGCTTACTATATCTTTGTCTCTGGTGTGGTGGATTCGAGACCTAAATTTTTGTATCAACCGAAAGACAAATGCCAACTCAGTCTACCTGTGTCCACTACTTTAAAGTGTTAGAAACGTCATATTTCCATAAATTTTTTTTAGAATACCAAAATATACGCGATTAATCCGTTTCAAATCACCTTCATCCCGACACGTGTATAAATGTAAAACGTATCAGTAACATAAGTAAGATATGATCATTGTATTTACATAATATAATATTTGACGTCGCTGTAGTGTGTCGTGTGCGCAGTGCGCATGCGTCGCTACATCGACCGCTTATTTACACCCCCAAAGCTACCGGCACTCACTAACTTTAGTACTGGAAACTATACGCGGGTTTTTCTGATAGTTTGTTTGTATATCTATTATATAATGCTAATAAAAGGAGTTGCAATATGTGATAAATACAGTTAAATATAATTATTCCTTTTTAATTGGCATTAAATTTAATCAACATTCAGTTTATATGACAGAAAGGAAATGTTTTGAAATATATACTATTTTTAGCGATATTCGAATTAAAAACAGTTTTGGCATAATGTAATAATGTCTTAGTTTATCTTTTTCTTTTACTTACAAGATCTACCCTATCTTCCTTATACCTACCGTATTATTAGCAACCTAGCGTACCTTCATTCTACCTCTGCAGAAACTATTAATAGAGTTAAATTTAAATACCGCGTGAAAATTCTTTTTTTTTAACCAACATGAATGTTTGAAAGTAAAAGCCATTTATATCTTTATTATAATCTGTAAATCTACTTATAAAATACAGTAGGAACATTTCTTTCTTCGTTTGAACGTCTCCGAAAATATGGGGAAAGCACATGAAGAAGGCATTATGCAAAAGTATATATATATATGTATATATATATATATATATATATATATATATGTATATATATATATATATATATATATATATAGTATGTTTTTGTGCCATACAATTACAAAGTTTTGAAAAGCTCGTTTAAACTTTTGATATCCGATATGAGTATCGGTTGGTAAGGTAGCTTGTTAGTAAAATTGTGTTCTACTTTAGTTCGACAATTACAGCTCAGACACATATTTAGTTAACATTTTTAACCTTAGAAAAGCAGATTCACTATCTATCCTTAGTAGGTATTGCATTTTTAGTGGTGACCTCAACGCCGCATTTTGTCTATTAATATATAAATATACATATATATATATATATATATATATATATATATATATAATATTTTAATAATTTTTAAAATAATCATTCCACTGACGAAAATCGAACCCATAAGCAAGCGTTTACGGTAAGATTGTCCCACTACGCTACGATGAGTATTAAAAAATAACTTTTATGTCTTTGTCGTCTCCTACGTATTTGTTACAATAATATGGGTAAGAAAATACAGCACAGCAAGAAAATACACCCTAAAATAGTCGTTTTGACTAAATCAGAAGTTATGGTACTTTTAAGTTGGCTGCTGCTTCCGGGGAACGGCTTACGGGGAATTCAGGCTCCCAAAGACTTATGTTGGTGGAGAAGGAATACCATGAGGTTTTAGGGTTTTAGTCAGTATACAGACTTACAATAAGCAGTTTGGGGTCCCACACAACCCGTTCTAAGTCCACAATCGGGCGGATATCCGTGACGACGGATTTTCTCACGAAGAAAATTCTATACATTTCATTTATTCTTTTTTTAAGTATAAAATAAGTTATTAATTGTTACATTTGTTAGTAATAATAAATAAATAAATTAGAACCAAAAGAAATATTAATGACTATTCAAGCAATCAGCATTTCCTGACAAACTATGCATTGGTGTCAACACTCGGCAAAGCTCGGGTCAAGTTCACAACAACTTGTATTAAGGTGATGGCATTAACTAATTATGTCATTTCACTAAGCCTTCGAGCTTACAGAAGAATGTTAAAGAATGTAATTTTTTTAATTTTTTTAGCTTCACGCTTTTATCCCGCATAGCAGGGTAGATTGAAAGTATTTAGTGTCAAGACACTCCGTATTTCGCTTTTCATCGAATTCGAGACATTTCATGTTAAGTGGTGGAACTTAATGCCGCACTTTGTCGTTACCAGAGCGAGGAAGTGAAAATAATGTAAATATAATAATCATTCCCCTGAATGGAGATCGAACCCACAACCGACCGTATTTACAGTCAGACGCCGTCCCACTGCGTCAAGACCAATTTATATTATATTTTTTGAAAAAAAGATTTACTTAGTGGTAAAAGCAGGTTAAGTTTTTTAGAACATTGCGTTGTTACAAGGACTTGAATTGAATTAATAAAAATATTATTCACAGAAGGCAGAAATCATCTAATGTCAAGACACTCACACAGATTATCTGCTCTGCGCCGAATTCAGGACGCCACGCTTTATTTTACAAGTATATGAAAATAATTTAAATATAATCATTCCCTCGAGTGGGAATCGAATCCACAAGCGGTACCAGCCTTTGTGTTGCCTATAATATGGGGTTTCCCAATAAGAACGATATGTTTTGAAATTGAAATAAAACATGTAATATAAGTTCGAATTTGCTCAATGGCTTTTTGATAGGAAATTTTATGCTATTTATGATTTTAACAAAATATCGTTCAAATGACCGCCACGACTAGTTTTGCACTGGTGAATACGATCGGTTCAATTTTCGATGACTCGGTGCAGCATTTCGGCTGGTATGGCCACTATAGTCGCTCGAATGTTGCGTTCAAGGTCTTGAATCATAGCTGGATTGGCATATACTTGAGATTTAACATACCCCCACAAAAATAGTCCAAGGGTGTTAAATCGCATGATCTTGGTGGCCAATTGTAAGGACCGTTGCGAGAAATAACCGACTCACCAAACTTATCACGCAATAAATCCATTGGGACGGTCGCAGTGTGGCATGATGCACCATCTTATTGAAAATAAATGTCGTCCGCATTGATTTCATACACTTCAGGAAAAAAAATCGTTCAACATGTCACGATAACGGTCGCCATTGATAGTAACAGTACGGCCTTCGTCGTTTTTGAAAAAGTACGGGCCAATTATTCCACCGTACCCATAATCCGCACCAAACAGTCAATTTTTCAGGATGTAATGGTGTTTCATGAACTACTCTTGGATTTGACTCACTCCAATAACGACAATTCTGTTTGTTCACATAACCATTGAGCCAAAAGTGAGCCACATCTGAAAAGATGATTTTCCTATGAAATTCGGTGTCCGTTTCCATCATTTCAAGCGCTCAATCAGCAAATTCACGACGTAATCGATGGTCTGCTGGCTTGAGTTCTTGTGCCAATACAATCTTGTATGGATGTAGGCTAAGATCCATACGTAAAATTCGCCAGGTCGTCATTCTGGATAAGCCCAATTCTTGTGCACGTCGTGGAAAGGAAACATTTTGATTTTCTTCGACACTGGCTGATACGGCGGCAATATTTTCTTCACTACGGCCTGTCCGTTGTCGTGTTGGTGGTCTATCGTGCAAAGAATATTCGCTTTCCAGTTTTTGGATTATGCGACGTATAGCGAGCTCAGACGGTGCACCATGACGACCATATTTAGCGCGAAATGCTCTTTGAGTAGAGACAAGATTTCTCGAAATTTGATAGAAAATTTGGACAATTTCCAAACATTGAGGTAACGTGAACTTGTTCATGATTAAATGGCAAACATTATTGAACACAAAACAACACCAATGTCAAATGTTAAACAACCAAAATGGCGGTTGAGAGCTATCAAAATCCTATCTATAATAGAGATGCTATTGGGAAACACTGTATAATTAGCAACAAATTATTTTATTTCTTTATTTACTTAATGTTGATAATTATAAATACGTGACTTAATTAATTTAATAAGCAAGGTCATTGTGGCACAGTGAAACAGCGTCTCAATGTTAAATAATATACATATATATGCGAACAATACACCGATGTTTTGTATATACAAACTTATTTAAAAAAAACCTTTGCATTATTTTCTTCTACAAATGTAAAAAGTCAAACCCGCCGGTTACGCCTGTGTTACGCCTGCATTTGGAGCTCGCGTGTTAAGTCAAAGTCACGTGCCTAGTACTTATGTAGTCAGACGGTATATTTCATGTGTTCAAAATATTTTATTTATTTCAGTTTAGTTTCACGCAATAGCTAAACTATTACGTAATTCAAATAATCAATCGAAAAAACTATGATTAAGTAACTTCTATTTAAGTTCTTCGAATATAATTAATTATAATTAAAAAGTCATATTCAAGGTCTCTATTTCATTCAGACAGTTAACGGAGTGTCTTGACACTATGTTGTTTCTGACTACAATGCTTTGCAGGATAGAGTGTTAAGCTGTAAAAATAGTCATTTATAACTTATACCAGTACACATGATATTGTATGCCACGGCGCTCATAAACTAACCTTTATTAGCGTCATTGTGAATATTTTAACAATAAGATATATTACAGTACTTCAAATTAATAATTGAATACAATGTAAATATAATTTATTAAGTCTTAGAGCTGTCGTAAATATAGTAGAAAAATGTATAATTCTCTACTTTCCTACCATTTGTAGATATATATGGTAATTGTTGGAAAAATTAACAAGTTTTATATATTTCCTTCAAAGCTGGCTAAGCAGAGAGAACCTAGTGTTGTGACACTCCGTTCTTCTCTTTTTCGTTAATACAGTAACGTCACTAAAATAAGCCAAGTGATCGAAACCACAGTATTGAGGGAAATAAAAATACTTTAACCTAATTAATCGTGTATATTTTAATATTTAAAAATATACTTCAGAAAAAGCGAATATTTGAACTTCCCGTACCACATTGTGACATTGCGTGTTGAGTAGAGGAACTCAACGCCGTACTTTGTCTTACCAGAGCGAGGAAGTGAAAGTAATTTTAAATATAATCACTTCCCTGAGAGGAGACCGAACCCACAACTTGTCACGTTTGCAGTCAGATGCTGCCCCACTGCGCCACGACTGGTCTCAAAAAATGTAAAATTTTCGAAACGTCGAATTTTCTCATATGTGTCTTAGAATGCCATAATAAATTTAATGAATCCGGTCAAAATAGGTGCAAATCGCGAAGCAAATCAAACTTTGCTTCATTTTATTTTGAATTTGAATATAATTATTTAAACATTAATCGTGGTGCAGTGTGACAGCGTCTGACTGTAACATGATTGGTTGTGGGTTCGATCCCCACTCGGCTGAGTGATTATATTTAAATTATTTTCACGTTCTCGCTCTGGTAAAGACAAAGTGCGGCGTTGAGTTCCACCACTCAACACGCAATGTTTCGAATTCGGTGGAAAGCGGAGTACGGAGTGTTTTGACGCTAGGTACTTTCTGTAATTTCTATATTCATATTTTTTCCCAACTGTGCATTACCCACTACGCTATGACGGCCTCGTAAAGCTTTAAAAATATATTAAATCAATAAAACATAGATCACGCACTACATTACTATGGCAACACTCATTTTTACGCGTCAGCTGATTTATTCATAAAAAAAATCCCTGAGGGATCAGAACCCACAACCTTACGTTAATTTCGTCACAAACTCACCGTGCCTGGACAGTGTTAATATATTAAATTACTGTTACAAATTTGTAATACTACTAATGATTTCTTTGAAATGGCAGAAGAGTTCTGACTTGGGAGTGCATTCATTCTCCACTTCCAAGTTTCTAGATACTTTATTTGAATGTATTTTATGTATGAATTTGGTGATTGCATTTGAAATTGCTTTATGGAACAAATGTATAAGATATTATAAATATTTAAAAAATATGTGCCTATTAAGTGTATAAGTTGGTACTGTCAGACGAAGTGCAGTGTTCTGTTCGGCTATTACGTAGTGGTAGATCACTTTGATTTATTTTTCATAACTAACATAGTATGAAAGATGGGTAAAAAAGTAGTTTTTTCATGCATTTTGTCACAGTAGGATTGACCATAACCTATGTTTTATTCCTCAAAACTATGGCATTTAGATTGTTTGCGTAGTGAAACTACGGAAGATATATATATATATATATATATATATATATATATATATATATATATATATATATATATATGTGTGTATAGGAATGGTATGATTCATTTAATCTACTGTAATAAGCTAAACTTTAATATTTTACTATTTTTTAAGTGTTATTGCACAGACGAGGCGCAGGTTCGAATCTCGCTGCGTTCAAATTTTTATACGTTTTTTTTTAAAATGCTTTGTAATCCTAAGTGTGGAATAACACTTTAAAACTAGTAAATAGTAAAATAAAATAGCAATCTCTCTTGTTAAACGATTATTTCCTAATAATCTTTAAGTAGTAGACATTTGTAAAAATCTTTCTACAGAGATGCTAACAACATAAATAAGTTGTAATAAACGTATAAGAATTTCGACGCAGCTGGTAGTAGAACGCATGGCTTAGCGGTCAGAGCGCTTGGACTGTATCCAAGAGGCGTAGGTTTGAATCCCGCTGCATTCAAATTTTTGTATGTATTTTCTAAAATGTTGTTATTCCACATTTAGTATTACAAAACATTATTAAAATATGTAAAAAAAATACGTTTTTTTATAAATGTTAATCTGAACTTTATTTATTTTCTTCTGGGAGGATTGCTCAAGTTAGACTAGCTCGGTAACTGACTTGCTTCACATAGTGTTGTGTGGCGTACAAAGAGTATGCAAACAAAGAAGCGGGCGATAAATAATTTAAAAAAAACATAATTCTCATCTTTGTAATTTATTTCAAAATACTAATCTAAAAGTATATTTTAATCAACAACAATTTAACTAGCAACACTGTATTCTCCATTCTCTACTCTGTTATAACAGTTTAAATCTAGGAAATATGAAGTACGTCTGTGTCAAAGTGGTGTTGGACGCCGTCCAAACGGAGCTTTCAAGAAATGAGTTTTGTGGGTCTCATTAAAATTACATTGTTAGTATCAACTTAACTTGTTTTCAATATATGTAAATACATATATAATATAATTACTCTATCGATTTTAGTTAGTTAGTGCTTTCAACGTGCAGGTAGTCGGTTTTTGTTCCGACTAAAATGATGCAAGTACATATCTGTATACTGGCATCGGGGCGTAGTAGGAACATGACTGGTCAACTGACGTCAGTTGTGGGTCCAAATTCCGTTATGGGGTCGATTTTTATTTATAAAATGGTTTCTGTTTTGGCCTAGTTATAGTCATTTGGTTATATGGATTCTTTCTGCCTAGACAAGAAAGTAGAGAATGGAACTGACTATTATATAGATTAACTAACTATGCCCGCGACTTCGCCTGCTTGTTATATAAAATTTCAAAATTATTATTTTATAATTTAAAATATAAATAGCCTCAGTTAATAGATCAACACAGCTATTTTGGTATACGTAACGCGTTTAGTAAAAAACGGTTATTTTAAGTATACAAACAGACATTCCAACTTTCTTTTACTTGTATAGATTAGGTAGTTGCCTCATCACTGTACCAGAGAAAAATTAATGTAGAGAGATATGGAGCTCTTCCAGGTTTTTATTATATAATTTATAAATATAGAAATATATTAAAATTCGCTCCTAAAGCATACAAGATCTATTAATAGGCATGCGTAGTACAAATTATACAATAAATCCTATTTTAATTATTCTACTCTATTCAAATTTGTTTAAAATGGTGTATTGTTTAAGCAAGAAAATATTTTATATGTAAAAATATGTTTGTTTAATGATTTTATATGAATTCTTTTATTAGGATCTTAAGTAACATAATTGCCGTTGTTATGAATAAAGTATATTTGTAAGTACATTATTATTATGCTATAACAGCGAGCTTAAAGAAGCTTGATGTGAAATAATTTTTTTTTAATTATTTTTCATCATTTCCATTTCTCCGTTCTGATAAAACAAAGCGCAGCGTTGAGTTACGCAGCTGAAGAAGCAATCTCGTTTTCACCTTTTCCATTTCATGTAAAAATATGATTTATACTGTCATACTCTGGACACTGTCTTTCAAATTATTAGTTTATATAATATTTAACACTTTGTTCTATGGTTATATTATACTTATAAAAATGTAGTCTCTTATTTATTTACACTTTAGGTTAAAACCGTTATTTTTCAGCGTAACAATTAAAAAAATAAGCATTTATGAGAAAAAAACATATAATTTAATAGTAATATTCTATGATAGTATTTTTTATTTTAGAATAAACACAATTTGGCCTAAAATAATCGTAAAGTTAACACTTTAAAGCGTAACCAGTACACTTATTGATGTGTAAAATAACACTTCATTATATATGTATGTCACTTTGTTTATGTTAAACAAATATTTATTGATTATTTCTCACTCTTTTGCTTAAGTATACGCCAGACACAGGCTTTCTTATGCGTTATTTAACTATACTGAAAATCTTATTAGCCGGTCATAGTGTAATGAGACAGTCTGACTGTAAACGCAATCGTTAGTGGGTTTAATTCCAAATCTATTTAAATTATTGTTTTCTCTCCCTCCGGTAAGACAAGGCACGGCGTTGAGTACCATCACTCAACACGCAAGTTCTCCAATTAGGCGTAAACTGGAGTGTCTCGGCAATACCGCGATTTGTCGTTGTTTTCAGCATTATTATAATGATTGGAAAGCTTATAAATCATAATATAACTGTAGTTAAGTATTTTATGTAATAGTTTACTTTAATTTAATTGTGTCATTTATTTTAGTATTTTAGAATATAGAAATATGTACATAAATTTATTAAATAAAAATAATAATAAAGTATGACAATAAAATACAAAAATAAATCAATATATAAATATAAATTGTTGCAGACTGACTGTAAACGCGACCGGTTGTAGGTTCGTCCCCAATCGAGGGACTGATTATATTTCAAATTATCTCCAGCTCCTCGCTCTGGCAAGACAAAGTGCAGCGTTGAGTTCCACCATTCAACAAGCTATGTCACGAATTCTGTGGCAAACGAAGTACGGAGTGTCTTGACACTAGGTACTTTCTGTCTAATCTGCTACGCGACGCAAAAAGCGTGAAGCTAAAAAAAGCTATTACAAGGAGAGCTTAATAGTATTTTGTCCATTGAAAGTGTATCTTTTGTACATAACCTTTCAAAATATGTATTACATAGCTTCATTTAGTTTACGGTTTTAGTGCTTATATTATTTGTATTTATTATAATAATTTAATCAATTTGCTAAAATATATCATTTTATTTTTTATAATTTTAATTGAAACATTCAATTTATTTACAAAAACATTATAATTTTTGTTATAATAACAGGGTATTCTTCTATATTGATACAATTGTGATACTTGTTAAAAGTTTTAAGACATACAAAGACATTTAAATACACTATTATAAAATTACTTTTACCTTTAAATTTGATTTCAAAATGGAGCATTTGATTCCGCTAAATAACAGAGTGACTTGAATCTTTCTAACTTGGTTTTCTTTATATATATATATATATATATATATATATATATATATATATATATATATATATAGATATATATATATATATATATATATATATATATATATATATATATATATATATATATATATATATATATATATATATATATATATGTAAGTATTTAAATAACATATATATGGGAGGATTTGTATACAACCAGACGCTTCATATTCCACTGAAAACTCCAGATACATGATATCGACCATTGGACCCTATTTTTAGCGATCGACCGAGCTCTGCATACCTACGTGAAATTCAGGAGGTGTTTATTGGTGTACGCGGAATGACGTCACCGCTCGCTTTCAGCCAATGCCAGCGTAAGGCTTTGCGCATGTCCTCAAAGCCTTCTCCCGAGCTAGAGGCGACCCAGTCAGTCTGGGCTCACGGTACTCAGGTGCGCCAAGCTCGCGAACACTTTACAAAAGGTTATTTTTACTTATACTCTATTCATCCAGAAATCCTTTATTTACCCTAAAAATATAAAATTCTTTTAATTTTAGCTAAATTTCGTGTATTTTGTGTATTTTTAGTGTCTTTTTTTGCAAATTGCATAATGGGTGTCAGCGTGCGAGGGAGATGGCTATGTTTCAGTGGTATCCGAATTATAATATTATGTAATGTTTGATTCACATCCGGTGTGGTTTTACGCCATTGCGGCTTTTTTGAAGGTTATCGGTATGAGAAATAGGAAATGAAACATATTTTTTTTATTGATTTTGACATAATTTCTTATAATAAAATATTTTTAATTAAAATTATGTGTATTTATAAATTACTTAAGTATTTAATATGCTTCAGGATACATCATTATTTCAAGTTCTATTATATAAATGTTGGAACGCTTTTGTGCTCAATTTAAAATTCGTGTTTCGAGAGGGTTGGTTGGTAGATGAATAATTTATATCGGTTGTACCCCGGGTACGGATGTAAGGTTGCACGTTATCACACAGATGATGACCTTTAAAAAAATTGCTAAAATTTACATATTCATATGAATACATTTCATTTGTTTTTTTTTAATTATTTTTTTATATTATTATTTATTTTTTTAATTTTAAAATATATTAAATTATATTATTTATTCTGCTTGTATGTATACTGCATTGCTTTTTTGCAAATAATAAAATTATAAAATTCGACCAAATCACAAAAACCTCACATTTTTATAATTTAAAAACGAAATTTTACTAAAATTACGTCTCGAGTGAGCTTTCGGAAGCTTGCCGCCGGAAGCTGCTGCTCACTCGCTTCCGTTCGCCATCTTGTGGCCGGAAACATACTGGCTTTATGACTTCCGCGTCTTTGAGTACCAAGATGTAGGGCTTTGTGTCCTCATGTAATTTTGTATGCAAGAAAAGAAACTAACCAAAATCGTTTCATACTTGTGCAAGGAATTTAAAGACTAAAACTAAAGAAATATCCGTCGGGATTTTTAATTTTAAAATTTCATACATATTTATTTAATCTGCTTTTATAAAAAAATTGAAACTGACACCTTACTAACGAATTTAAACCAATTAAATTGTGAGACCGCGTTGCGCGCGTGCGGCGTTGTGTTCCGGAAAGGGAAGAACGAGTAGCATTAATTTCTCTCTTTCGTCATCACTATACGGAAAGAAAAACGTCTAATTATTTTTAAACTGTCAATTTTGTTACAGAATCCGGCGCACCATGACCAATTAGCCCACAACCAAACATATCAAACATGCACTGATAGCACTAAGACTAAGTTAAGGAGTATATTTGTTTACTATCCACGTCAGCTTGGGGCTCGGCCCCTGGGAGTAAGGTGGAGGACGAGGGTGCGCTGCTCGGGCGGCTGCAGGGCGCTCTGCGAGGGGGCGCGGCGGCCGCTTCTCCTTCAAGAGTCGCGAGCTCTATAAAAGGCTACCTTACCAACAAGGTTGGCTCTTTACAGCTAAAAGATACAGGTGAGATTATAATATATTTATATTTAGACTACTACATCTTAACGAACTAAATCTTCAGATTTAGTAGAAAATGGATGTTTTTTTGTGGAAATTAGAGTACAAGCTCAGTAACATAGTTGACGATGAAGAGGTCGCTTACCAAGGTTAATTTAAAAAATTAAATACATTTCTACATACGGTAGAACCCGTTTAATACGATTTTGTAACAACCTGCAATTGCAATGAATAAGCGGGAAAAGAAACATAAATCATTATTCATTTTAAATAGTTTACATAGATATTAAAAAATGTGATTTTTTAATATATTTCTATAACAAAATATTTTTAATAACATCTCACAAATATTTTAACAGGTTAAATTTAAAACTATTATAAGGAATTTTAATATTTTTATAGTTGTAAATGAATATAAATATATATAAAAAATAAATTTAATATAGTTTTTTTAACTCAATATATTCCAATTATATAACTTCTCCGGCCCCGCGATACAATGTTTGGGCTAACGAATACGCAAACATTTGTTTTACTGTGACGTAACAACTGACAAGGTTGAGGCAAATAAGGGAGCCATGTTAGCTTAGAATTGAGAACACTGGGGTGCTTCGTGGAGGAGAGGCTCGAATTGTATATCAAAACGTCTTATGAAATAAAACTTTTATAGTAAAATCCCACCTTTACGTTAAAATATTTTGGTTTAAATATTTGGATATTTTAACGATTTTATTTTAAACAATTACAACTCTAACTACATCTATTCAAAAGAACTAGAGTAAATATTCAGTCTAAAATAACTTGAATATACCCCGTTTTCCACATTTTATCTTACTTCCAAAACCTATGTTTTAAGTGGCGGAGTATAACGCCGGCTTTTTAATTTGAAATTGATTTTAAGCAGTCTGAAAAAAATAATAGATTTTTCTCTAAATGGGAGTTCGGTAGTAAATTTAATAATATTTTCTTTAATCGAAATTCAAACTGAGCGACTGAGCTATACAGGTTGTTATAAAACCTTCAAATTATAACAATTTAGGTGCCCGATGTAAACGATATAACGACAATCTTCAAAGGTTGGTAATTCGTTAACTGTGCGCCTTCGCCCTCGCTAATTGCATCAATTACGGCCCACCAACCCGTCTTTTGCTTCAGTAAAGCTGATATTTTGTATTTATTTCGCATATTTTCTTGCGTACCTATAACCTAACGAGAAACACAAACAGAGCAGAACGAACGGTCTCGAAGTTTATAAGCGTGGTTTACACATATGGAAATTAATAATAAATATACCTTCGAGGAACAAAATTGCTACAGTTCCAATGCGTTGAGGGTTAAAGTTATTTTAATAATATTATTTTATAATTTAGTATTGTTTGAGGGCGGTTGTGGCGCAGTGGGACACCGTTTGACTGGAAATGTCATTGGTTGTGGGCTTGATTCCCACTCGGGAAAGTGATTACATTAAAATTATTTGGACTGTTTCGTTCTAGTAAGAAAAAGTGCGTCGTTAAGTACGCTCCAAATTCGGTGGAAAGCGAAGTACGGAGCGTCTTGACATGAGATACTTTCTGTCTACCCTGCTATGCGGATTAAAAGCGTGAGGCTAAAAATAAAATATTTCTTCCTTTGTTGTATTCGTATCTCAAATATAAAGAATTTACTGAGAAATCTCTCTGTTCTCCATTATCTACGCAAATAAACTAAGGGTTTCTCATCTATGATCAGTTTGTCTATGTAGAGAGATGTGCATGATATCTGAAAATGATACGTATGTTAACACCGCCCTTTATTTATAAATACAAGGCGAACGGAAATATTTTGAGTTACTCAAAGTTTACTGTGTCGCTTATTTTGATCGCACCTTGCAAGTATTTTTTAAAACGCATAGAACGTGTGAAAGCGCTTTATTACCTCTACTTAAATTGTAAATATAAAATAGGCTTGAAGATAATACCTCGTATTGTACAATATCTGATTCTGTTAGACAAATCAATATTAAATTAGCATTGCTTTAAATACATATACTAACGACGATAATTTAAGTTAAACCTAAATTCATACAAACAAGTATAGAACTAAAAAACTCAAAGGTAACTGAAGGGGAGGTCGGGGCCACACGCGCATGAATATTTGATAACGCAAGTCTGAGTTGCTTTACGGTGGAAATAAGTACAGAAGTTAGAAAACAATTCAAACGAAAACAGACCGTAAATTTGAACCTAAAACAATATGTCGTGAATTATTAAATATTTCACGCACTAAACTACCTCTCTTGTAAACGTGATCGCTTAAAAGCCATATAAAAATAATACGTAGTAATTTTCTTTGATGTAAAATTAAATATCTTGATTTAATTAATTCTAAGGAACACTCATATACTCAAGGAAGCTTTAACAAAGATTTCTTGAATATATGGGTTTTTAATGTTTATAATGTTTATATATTCGTATGGTATGTTATAGTAACTAATCTTAAGAAATATTTAGTGTTAGAAATTTCTAAGGGAATTGTGCTACTTATAGTGTAGTCAGATAAGTACTGTATGGACTATGTTTTATTAAGATTAAAAATAGCAGCCAACCTTTAATAACATTGCGATAAGCTCTGTAATTTTCATCTTATTTCTCATTCCCTCACAATCGTAGTTCGTGTTTTCGTTCCATATTTTTACGTTAACATTTCTCGAATCTCGAATATTCGTTCAAATCTCTCTAGCTAGATAGTTAGAGGGAACAAATTGGATAACACCTAGGCCTGAGGCAATTTCGGGATCAGTCGTATTGATTTTGAGCTTTGGTGGCGTAGCTTTGATGTTTGCTTTGAATATTGCGTCGTACCACGATGCCGTATTCAAAGTTATCTACATTAATTGGAAAATGTTAAAAGGTAAATTATAATTAAACTTTTAAACGAATAATGAAATTAAACAAAGGAAGCAATTATAATATGAAGTAAAGCTGTTGTATGTGACAACATGCTATTCAAGAAAAGAAAATTGACAAGGCGAGGCGATACGCCTAACTACTTTATACGCCATTCATATCTTTATGTACGGAATATGGTATAGAAAAAATGTTTTCTATGTATCTGTTGTCATATTTTACTTTATTTCTAATATAATATAGAGGAAATTATATAAAAGAAAATCGTTACTAAACCAAAAAAAAATTTTCGTGTTTTATATAGTGATAACATAAATAGTTTCCAATTATTATTATTTGATGAATGGAAGCTATTCGATACGAATAACAATAAAACACTCGACTCTAATTGATTTCTGGAAGGATGTTATCATTATTACGATTAGAGACTAATAGTACTTGAATTCACGATCGTCGATTGTCGGCGCGTGGCCCTCAGTTTTGATGTTGCGTGCCAAATGAATGTTCCGGAATAAATACAAGTTGAATGCGTAATTGGGGTGCGGGTTGAGGGTGATTTTTAAAGGTTATATTCGTTATGCAACACAATTATTGGTTTGTTTCCTGTTTGGGTTGTTAGATTGAATTTATTATCACGTAGGTATGAAGTAAAAAAAGTCTATATATAAAACGAAATATTTATACTTAATATGCGTCATCAGAAACTGCGTACTTCGTAATTTATAAGAGATATGTAAATAACATGTATGACTTTATATAACATTACACCTAACATATAAAAATAAAAAATAGAAACATACTTACACACATTCATTTTTGTTTTTATTAAAAAAAATATTTGAACACAAATATTGCCTGAAAAGTTATGCTTGAATTCTATATATAATTCCAATCAGCTGATTAACAGATAGAACCCCTGATAGAGGATAGAATTGTAGCCTTACAAATTCTAATCACGTCGTACTCGTTGAGGCAATCAGCGCTCTCTGCCCCGCCGGCGATTTATCTACCCCGACCCCTTCTGCCTAAATCTCCCCTCGCCTAGTATAATGGACGTCAAGATAAAACAGGTAGAACAAAGGATACACGATAACTATTGCAGATTATTTTGTTTATTAGGTAATTAATTGGGTTCGTAATGTCGTCATGGTACAGTAGCACAGTTCTAAGCTGCGCGTGATGGTTTTGTGTTCAAATTTTACTTTCTGTAAATGTTAACCAATTAGAAACAGTGTACCCTTGAGTTCCCAACACTGAATATAATATCTGTGCTTATTTAAACTTAACAACTGATCGCTGATGGTCATTTACGTTGCTTCATTTTCTATATCTATTTTTTAACGTTATTGACCTCGTTTCTTTTACGTCTTGTATTAACAGGATGTATTGATTTGTTCTAAAAATTAAAATGAGATAAGCTGAAATTAAAAAAATACGTTTTAAATTTAATTTTATTTACATTTCCTGTGGGATTTCATTGTTACATTTTGTTCTTAATTAAATTTCAACAATGGAATTCGGGTTGAAATAAAGTTAACTTCCATATAATAAAGGCCGTTAACCTTCGTAAATGAATTTTGATGAAAACTTGAATCAATAATTAATTACAATATTTGTACTACGAGCGGCGTTAAGTTCCGTCACTTAACACGCAATGTTCCAATTACTAGCGGAAAGTATCTTAACGCTCTGAACACTCTTAATATGTTGGCAAAGGCGTCAAAATTACTTTGGCTAAACGTTACTACTTCTCTACACAACGAACACCAGGATATATGAAATCCCTCGAGTGAGATTGTTTTGAGAATTTACGCGCGTGATGTCAAATTAAATCAGCATAAAATTTTCATTCAACATGAATTCTTTTTATTATGGAACAAAAACGCCGTCCGAAACGGCCAGCCAGTAGCTTAATTAAAGTCTGTACTATATACCAGTATAGCGACGTTAACTGAATGTCATCCGGTCTTTTATTGGCGGAAGGAGATCTGGTAAAAAATTGGAATACAATGGACTGATTTAGACTGGGAAAAGATTTTTTTCATTATAAAGAGCTTAGAAGACACTTGGCTTTGTGATTAAATTATATTCTTAAAGTTATTTTTTTTTAATTTACTCTAAATATAGTAATTCTTATTAGATACAATTGCGGTGCAAAGGAGCTATTTTTGGCTGTAAACGGGATTGGTTGTGTGTTCGATTCCTACACGAGGGAATATATTTAAAATTTATTTTCATGTCTCTGCTTTGGTAAGACTAAGCGCAGTGTTGACTTCGCCACTCAGCACGCAATCTGGCTGCCAACAGAGTGTCTTGACACTGAGCGGTCTCTGACTACCCTGCTATGAAAAAAGCGTAAATTACAGAGTGAAGTTTTTTTAACAATTATTAATAAACAATAATCGCATTACAATAATAATATTATACATTTAGTTTAGTTGAGGCCGGTCGTGGCGCAGTGGGACAGTGTCTGACTGTAAACGCGATCGGTAGTGGGTTCTATCCCCACTCGGGGGAGTGATTATATTTAAATTATTTTCTCTTCTTCGCTCGGGTAAAGACAAAGAGCGGCGTTGAGTTCCACCACTCAACACGCAATGTCTCGAATTCGGTGGAAAGCGAAGTACGGAGTGTGTTGACACTAGATACTTTTAGTCTAAAAGAAAAATATTTTAATAGTTTCTTATTTATTTTAATTACTAAAACATTTGGGACACATCAGACACATATATCATCAGGCTTATGAGACTCGTTGATGTCATATAGTCTATGTATTATCTAAAGCAATCCAGGTTTTATAATCAGTTACCATCTTCCATATATTATTTAAAAGCTAACGCTTCGCTTTCCATGTGAATCATTCCTAACGCCATATCCCACTAACAGCATCCGCACCCTCCTTGCTCGGTATTGTTGCGGTCACAACTAAGCTTGGGGATAATGGGTGCAGGGAAACTCTGTTTATTAAACTACGGATTTAGTTTGTCCTAACTTGGCCGTACCGACGGAAAAAAACTTTTTGTTTGGATTATAAGGAAGGAGAGAAAGATAAATATTGTATTTAGAAAACTGATCATTTGTTTCGCATTGTGAATATAAGTAAGATATTACAATCATATTTAATCTAATGTATTAATTATATTAATTAATTAATTAAGTTTCTAGTTAAAAATGAGTACATCTACCTCTTTGTGCCTTTTTTCCGCCCTAAAAATTGTCCGGAAGAGGTGGCTCTTTAGTTATAAGACTTTTATATACAACGTGGTGTACAAATAAAATAATAATAATTTTTGTTATTGTTCAATGCTCTTTGGGCTCCGTAACGGAACGGTTATTGTTAATATGTCTAGAAAAAAATACATTTATACCCTGTTTAAGTTAGCTTGATCTTTTTGACAGACGAGCTAGTCATATTAAAATTTTTGAATAACGCTTGAATCTTTGTAAACGTTTGTGTTATATGTATTTTTTATATTATTATAATTTTTCAAAATCATACAAAATTGTAATAATATCAAAATTCAGCGGTCGTGGCGACAGTAGGACAGCTTCTGTCTGTAAACGCAATCGGTTGGGGGTTCGATTCCCACTCAGGGGACTGATAGTGAGCGGCAAGACTAAGTGCAACGGTGAGCCACTCAACACGCAATTCTCGAATTCGGTGGAAAGCGAAGTACGGAGTGTCTTGACACTAGGTACTATAAAAAAAATTATATACACTTAGAACAATAATTTGTTCATTATTCCAAAGATATGTTGATTAGAAAAAATGACAGCTGTCATAGTTACCTTTCTACGAAAATAGGAAAACGAAATAATATGTTAGCAGAATCTCTTTGCCTTTGCCAATTCATATGAAGAATGACGTCCGTCTGTTACCGGTTAAAATTCACTTTTAAAAATTTTGTTCATGCTTTCCCTTGTAATTTAAAGATTTTTTTGGTAAATTAAAGAGAAATAGTAAAGAGTTGTAATTCATTGTAATAATATCAATAACACAGAACAGTATATGTTACATGAAATTTAACCATTTCTAATCATATGTTTATATGACACCGGGAAGGGAGAGCCTATAAACGGGTAAATATTATTGTAATAACGAGGCCCACTTCCCCTGCCATCTGATATATTTTTATACGTTCCGTTTCACGCACCATTTGTTGTGGAGAAGCGTGTTAGCGTGAACATTATTATTATGTGTGATCATAGTCGGTCTAGTGGCGTGGAAATATATAATGACTTAAGACGCTATGAAATAGTCATTTATTAGGCTGGTTACTGGTTAACTTGAAAATTTTACTTTAAATTTTATTTTGGTGGCGCAGTGAGACGTCTAAATTGTTAACGTGATTCAGTGTGGGTTCGGTTCCCACTCTCAAAAATAATTATATTTAAAATTTATTTTCATTTCTCCGCTCTGGTAAGGCTAAGCCCGATTTTAATTTCGCTACTCTATACGCAATGCCTCAATTTCGGGCAGAAGTCAGTAGAATAGTGTCTTGACACTAGGTTGGCTCCGACTGTTATATGGGATAAACGTGAAGCTGCTGAAAAAATAGAGTAAGTCTATTGTTTTGTATTAAGCATTAAAAGATACACATTGCTATAAACGGTATAATCTAATGTTGTATTACATATGATTACACGAGGGGAAGCAAAAATTTTGTCTTAGGATTGTCTTAATTAATACATTTAACGGTATGATAAGATGGTTTAGGTTTACACAATGAGTTTAAATGCTTTTTTTTAATTACTTGGTCAAAAAATATATATATAAAATAATTTGATGAACAGATTTTGCTAACTATAACAATGAAAGTAATGACTAAAGCTTTATTATAGATTCATAAAAGCACTTTAAGCACAGCGATCTCGTAAGTCTGTGTCGATCGTTTGCAATACACATGTTCCTTTGTCCCCTCTTCAAATTAGCCCGAGGAAGGGGAGATGATTTGTGCCGTCCGCGATAAGGCGCGCTAATACAAGACACGCTCAGCAGGAAAATTGACCGAGATTCTCATCTCGGAACGCCATAAATAACGACAGCATCTATGGGGGTCGATTATTAACGTTTAAACATTTGACACTTAACGGTTTGTTGATACCACGGCTGTTTTATTGAAGTGGGTATTTTTTTTGTAGCTTTACGCTTTTATCCCGCGTAGCAGGGTAGACAGAAAGTACCTAGTGTCAAGACATTCCGTACTTCGCTTTCCATCGAATTCAAGACATTGCGTGTTGGGTGGTGGAACTCAACGCCGCTCCTTGTCTTTACCAGAGCGAGAAAGTGAAAATAATTTAAATATAATCACTACCCCGAGTGCGGATCGAACCAACAACCAATCGCGTTTACAGTCAGACGCTGGCACACTGCGCCACGACCGGCCTCTAAATGGGTAATGCCGAGGATGATATTAATAAAAATAAAATGTATGGAAAAATACGTCCTTCTCAATAACTTTAACTGCATTCGTGTATCTATTTATTTATCTATGGTAAAAGAATCTTGTTGCGCTAGGCTGTGGCAAGTTTTGTAATCCAATTGTCTAAATTTGACTACTGGTAGAGACGAAAACATAATTTTTAAATTTATTTTTACATTTTAAAAACTTTTGTTTGGTAATTATAAAGGGAGCTATATTAAAAAAATATATGTAAATTAAATTTTACAAATAATAAACGTAATTAAATCTGAACATTTGGTAGATAATCAGGTAAGGGCTCAAATAAAGCATTTAGTATTTTAATAGGAAAACAGCTTAAAATTTATACATCATCTACGTTTCTATTTAAGATGTAATATAATATTTTTATTTTCACGCTTTTATCCCGCATAGCAGGGTAGACAGAAAGTACTTAGTGTCAAGACACCTCGTACTTCGCTTTCCACCGAATTTGAGACATTGCGTGATAAGTGGCGGAACTCAACGCCGCACTTTGTCTTACCAGAGCGAAGAAGTGAAAATAATTTAAATATAATCACTCCCTCGAGTGAAGATCGAACCCACAATAGATCACGTTACAGTCAGACGCTGTCCCACTGCGCCACGCCCGGCCTCATATAAAAAAAATATAATAATATTTTTATTACTATGAGATACTAGCATACATATATACTATATTCAATATAAAAAACTCAAATAAACTGCAATGTCAATGATAGTCTTAAAAAAATTAGGGGACGTCGGGACGAAATGGAACATGACAATTCACTGGTGGGCGGAGGCGATAAAAGCTTTTTCGCACTGTAAGCACAAAGAGAATAAATGGCTAATGTAGAGAACAAAGTGGCCATCACGTTGGCCGTCCATTTAAAATGGACGTACATATGGCTCTTTTCGGGACAGATCCTTTGTAATAAAGTTGCTAAGATTAATGCTTCGGATAGTTTATCGTCTTTGGTAGGATGTGGAAACCATTAATTCAACAATTGATAGAGGTTCCTTGAAATTACTTTGACTATTCAAGTAATTGTAAAAGCGAAGAGAATTTCAGGAAAGATCTCTCTTTTATATTTATAACAGAGAAAATTATAGTCAGTCAAAATTAAGTTTTATTGCGTTCAGGTGAACGAGGGAAATAAACATAATATGAATTTTATATTAATATAAACATTTGCGATAATTCATAATAATCGAACGCAATGGTAGCGTTGAGCCGTGTCAATTGTGCCAAGACGTTATTTAGTTAGTGTTTTTTTTAGCTTCACGCTTTTTGTCCCGCATAGCAGGGTAAATAGAAATTATCTAGTGTCAAGACACTCCGTATTTCGGTTTCCATCGAATTCGAGGCATTGCGTGTTAAGTGGTGGAATTCAAGGCCGCATTTTGTCTTACCAGAGGAAGTAAAAAGTTCGCCATGACCAACCTCTACATTTTTTTTATTTTAATCTATAAAAGCTATTAAAAACCGTACCTTTCTAGTTATCAATTGAAATAATAATATTTCATTGACGTATACTATAAAATATATAGATAGGCAAAAAACGATTTATTTAAATCTATAAGAAACATTTCCATCGCTCGCGTCCTTCCCAAGCAGACCCCTCGTGTAATCATCCCTCTCTACTTGACATTTCAATCCGACGTCAAAACAAACAGTGAAGAATCCGTGACATTTTCGCATGCCATTTAGAAGCGCGAGGGATCTTGGTTGAAAATAAATACGTGTTATATGATTACATGATTGTGTCGTTATGTTTAAAAATAAAATAAATATTATAACTTCAATCGGTTTCTAAACCTGTATAGCCGGTTTTTAGTCTGTGGTCTCATCAAATACAATGGTAGTGGGTTTAAACCTCATTAAGGGAATTGAAAGGTGTTTATTAAAAGACTTGTCACTATTTTTTTCACTCATACATATATCAAAGTGTGCCAAACCGGAACCAGTGAAGTTAACAACTTTATTGATTAAGAAATATATTAGGATACTGGCTTGAAACAATTTTAATATTTTTTAGTAGAAGTTCCTAGTATTTGTAAAATTTCTATTTACTAAGAACTAACTTAATGTAAGCAAACACTTTTATTTCAAAAACTAATAATTATTTACATTGTTTGCAACTGTATCTACTCTGTAACACTAAATATAACTTCAAGCAAATATAAACCTTATTTTTTTATCATAAGGTTTAAATTATTATAATTCTATTTTTGATGTTTAAGAGAAATTGCTCTATTCACCCCAGTCCCCTCACACTTTCCACGCCGAGCAATTACGCGTCGTGCCTGCCCCACTGGCCCTGCGCCCGTGGTCCGTGCAAATTTAATGGTTGTAGAGACTCTCCAATTAGTGTTATATTGTAGACGTCCAATTTCTGTGTTTCATGAAAACGTGAATATATTTTAAATGAAGATAAAGATTGGTGATGCCATGTTTGGTTTGATTAACACGATAGGTATGAATTCAAATTCCATTCGAAATTAAATATTGTAATAATAATTTTCATTGGCTCGCTTAGGCAAAATATAGAGTTATTCAGTGCTCAAAAAGGTTGTAAAAATTTACTGTGGAATCTAATTGTTTACTACACATTTTAAAATATTAATATAATCATTTTTTTCACCGCCTTTTAACGTAGTGACTCATCGTTTAAGAGAAATCAGAGAAATATTTTTAATAAGCAAGATTCATCGTTTAGAATTTAAGCTGTAAGCCATTACGATCTATTATAATTAGCGTTAATAATACGCCCCTACAGCGCTGTGTAGGCGTAATTTAGTTTAATGATCATTCCTTTCATCAATTATTATAATAGGTTTTCTTTGTAATATAAATACTAAAACAAACGGGAGCTAAATATACGCGGATTTATTATGAAAGAGCTCTTTTCAAAGCAAAGGAATATAAATTAAACATTCTCAACGGGAAGTAGAGCTAAGTGGGGGCGGGCGGGGCGTAACGGACCGACTCAAAATTGTATTAAATATGTTAGCTTGTTAGTTCAGGGCTCTCGAAAGCCTTGATAATAAAGAAAATATAACGAGATCTCGATTCTGTTTATTTTACATTTTAACCTCGTAGTTTCTTTGTTATTGTATTTCATATACGAAGATAATATAATTAAGTTAATATAGATAATTTTTTAAAAACAAAAAATGTATAAAACCTTCTCCTCCTCGGCGCGTTGCTGCGATAATTCCAATTTAGAAATGAAAATATTATTTTTAACAATATTTTTTTTATATTTGCATTTCAAATATATATTTTGAGGCCGATCGTGGCGCAGTGGGACAGTGTCTGACCTTAAATGCGCTTGGTTGTGGGTTAAATTCCCACTCGGGGGAATGATTATATCTAAATTATTTTCACTTCCGCACTCTGTTAAAGACAAACTGCGGCGTTGAGTTCCACCGCTCAACACGCAATGTCACAAATTCGGTGGAAAGCGAAGTACGGAGTCTCTTGTAACTAGGTACTTTCTGTCTACGCTGCTATACAGGATAAAAGCGTGAAGTTAAAAAAGTTTTGGATGGTAGTCTGCCAAAACAAATTATTTTTCTTAATATTGTAAGTTAACACACATCACTTACTTAATACTATAATGTTAAGAAAACTAGATTATCTAACCGAACAGTCCTCTACAAGGTAATTTACCTATGTTTGCATATATTTTCTCATTCTTCATAATTATTGAAATGGAAACAAAAACTAAAAGAGAAACAAAGAATTAATAAAAACGTAGAACTATTTCTATATATATATATATATATATATATATATATATATATATATATATATATATATATATATCTCTCATAAATAGCTAAGTCAAAATTTTATTATAAACAGTACAAAATATATCCTCATAGAAATGAGGCCAAAAACCAGTTCTCTACGCATAATATCATAAACCATATTAAAACCTAACATAACGAAGCACAAAGTTGCTGACGCCACTAACAATACTCGCTAACCGTGGCGAAGATAAACTGCGGATTAAGTCGTAACTCGTCGCCGCACACTAGCCCAAACTCGTCAAACGAGATTACAGTTGACTTAGGCAACTTTCTGCTCCCTCCTCCCAAAGGGCCCGCCGTATAATCCAGTTTCGCCTATTCTCCCTTTCAAAATGGAAAATGTAGGAAAGTAATTTATTCTTTTTTACATTTCCCGTTTCCGCTGAAAGTACGTCTGTTCAGTGTTTTTTTGTTTAACTTTTCGTTTATTTTATTTCTTTAATTTCTTGTTTCAATCATTTACTTTGTACATCTATGTAGTAATATTGTATTATATACACTTTTTTTTTTACTTACACCTTATAGGGTAGTCAGAGAGACACTAATATCCAGACGGTCTGTTCTCTACTTACATACCCTCTGGATTTGAAACATTGCGTATTGAGTGGCGGATCTTAACACTGCAATGTATTTTAGCAGCATAGAGAAAATAAAAAAAATTGATTGTTAAAACTATAAATTATAACATAGCAAATTACATTATATTTTAAAGCAAAATATCTTTAGTTATAAATTGTTATCGAAAACCCTTTCGTTAAATTGAAGGGTAAAAATATTAAATTGGTGAGCCTTTTATTATTTCCTTTTGACCATACAAAAAGCGTGGTTACTGAGCATCTCAAGTGTACTCACGAGTGTAAGGAAAATTGTGTTAAGTCGTAAAAATAATGAGAGCAAACGTTGAAGTACTGTTAGATAAAAGCGTGTTCGTGTTTTATCTCAGAAAAAGGATCAATGTCCTTTTCTTAAAGCAACTCTACACTTAAATAAAGAATGGCTATAGTACGCAATTGGGAAGTACCTGCTTGATCACAAGGTGGTTGTGAGTTTGATTCTTAGTTAGGGTTGCTTCTTTGATATGCGAAGAAGAAAGTTAAGACAATATAAGACAGCGTCTAACTGTAAACATGATTGGTTGTGAGTTCGATTCCCACTCGGGGGAGTGATTATATTCAAATTATTTTCACTTCCTCACTCTGGTAAGACGATTCGGTTGAAAGCGAAAATTGGAGTGTCTTGACACTACTTTCTGTTGGACCTAAGCAAAATAAAAGCTAAAAAATAAATAAAATCTAAATTGTTTAAATTTCATACATGTCAGGATAGATAGAGAATCTATTGTCAAAAGTCAAGTCACCCCATGTCAAGGTTTACTGCAGCCGTTAAATGTAAATAATTTAAATAAAATCATTCCCCCGAGTGGGAGCAGAACTTAAAACCATCGAGCCATACAGCCAGACGCTGTCCCACGGCACCATGAAGGACTCTACCTCTATTCTTAAGCTTTATAAATGAAAAAAAAAGAATATTATTGCCGTCTCATTTCCCCGCTAGGGTCAAGTCTAGAATAACAAGAAACCACTTATACATGATAATACAAGCATACGAGCGTTGTAGTAAAAAGCCCTTCAGTTCGAGCACAAAAGGCGCAAAGCGAAACTGAGGTCGAGTGTCCGCGCCCCGTGCCCTATCGCCGCTGGGAGCCGTCACGTAGCACGATGTAGATAGGGCGTGCAGGCTAAACTTATTGGCAATAAAAAATAATGCTTATAACCCCTTTACATTTTGCTTATTTTAGAACTATAAAAATGTGTCTGAAATATGTATAACTGCAGTGAGGACTTATGTATATTATATAACAGTTATATATATATATATATATATATATATATATATATATATATATATATGTATATATATATTTATATATAAACTGTTACATTTTGTTGATGTAGAATAAGTGGGGAGTGGAACTTGCAAACTTTTAGTAACCATTACCATATTTCAAAATATTTCGATTAATATTTGTATTTATTTCACTTTTTTATAACTAAATTTGCAGAGAACGTAGAGAATTATCTAACTCTATCATCTCGTTATATTCCGTGTCTGACTGTAATAGCCATAATGAATTCGATTTCTACTTAGAAGAGTGATTATATTTAATTATTTTAGTCTAGTTCCACTGTCTGGTAAGATATAAATATACGTGGAGTTCCGCCAATCAACACGTAACGTCTCTAATTTAGGCGGAAAGCGGAGAATGGGGTGTCCTAACGACTAACATTAAGTTCTTTCTGCCTACCCTTCCATCTCTGGTAGGCGTGCTAGCAGGCATAGTAGCTAAAAACTAACTTTATTGTATATGTTATTAATAATTAACAATCATCTATATAAAATAGATTATAAATGTTCATTTAAAATTATAAATGTTCCTGCAAGTAAATGTGAGACCGGTCGTGGCACCATGTAAACTGTAAACAGCGTCTGACTGTAAACGCGATCGGTTGTGGATCCGATCCCCACTCGGGGGAGTGATTATATTCAAATTATTTTCACTTCCTCGCTCTGGTAAAAGACAAAGCGCGGCGTTGAGTTCCACCACTCAACTCGCAAGGTCTCGAATTCAGTGGAAAGTGAAGTAGGGAGTTGTCTTAACAGTAGGTACTTTCTATCTATCCTGCTATGCGGGATAAAAGCGTGAAGCTAAAAAAAGTAAATTTGAGCTTACAATTATCGAGTTTATATGCCTACAATAAGGCTAAGATTTGCTTAGTGGTAAATTAATTTAGTAATTTCCATGTAATCCACAAATATTTTTATTACTCTCTAATGAGGGCTTTAACATTATGGACTTTGGTATTCAAGCTTAAGTTAACATCTACTTATTAATTTTCATACCAAAATTCAAAATTTAAAACAATATCTCAAATGATTCGAACCTGTACCTCTTGGATACCGTCCAAGCGCTCTGACCGATAAGCCATGCGTTCTACTACCAGCTGCGTCGAAATTCTTATACGTTTTGTTACAGCTTATTTACGTTGTTATTATCTCTGTAGAGAGATTTTTACTTTTCTGCTACTTAAATATTATTAAGGAATAATCGTTGGCAAGAGAAAATCTCATTTATTTTAATATTTTATTATTTTAAAATGTTATTCCAAATCTTGGATTAGAAAGCATTTATAAGGAAACATCTCAAATGATTTTACTGATGATAGGAAGTATTATTTAATTTTCAAAGTAACAATGGTTTTTGGTACAATCGCTGTCGGCGGCAGTCCCGTGGAGTGAAGCACAAAGGGACCTCCCGTGGCTGTTGCAACTACTTGTTTTGTTTCTAAAATTGCAAAAGGAAGTCTGGCAACATTTTACCTGTTAGTTAAAAAGAGATTTTCGATTATTTTTGTCTATAAGTTTTTAGATGTTTCGGATTAATTTTTAAATTTTGCTCTTATTTAATTTTCTTGAGCGTCGTCTGAACTACAAAGAATTTCAAACCCTGGTGTTGTTCATATTATGTAATATAAAGGCTATGTTGTCTTTAGTCTTTTGGTTTGAAAATTTGTAGAAAAGTGAAGTGCGGCGCTCAGTTCCGCCACTTGAAACGCAATGAATTGGGACAGAAAACGACGAACAGAGCGAGACTAAGTGAAATATAAAAACAAATGAACTATAAGTAATAATAAATAATGCAACACTTTTATATGTAAGTAGTTGCAATTATTTTAAGTGTCAAGACAGTACGTACTTCGCTTTCCTCTAAATTCGAGACATTGCGTGTTGAGTGGCGGAACTCAACGCCTCATTTTGTCTTACCAGATAAGGCAGTGTAAATAATTTAAATATAATCATTCTCCCCAATGGGAATCGAACCCACAAGCGATCACGTTTACAGTCAGGCGCTGTCACACTGCGCCACGACCGGTCTCTAGTTGTAGTTAGTCATATGTAACTGGTAAAAGCTTTTCAAAAGTATAAACCACCGAAATTCTGTCTGGAAGTGAATTCTATATTTAACGAGAAATTGTATAAAATGTAACATTTCATTTGAAAATCAACTATATTACTATCGAAATAAAGTCGAAAGGCAAGTGTAATGAGTGGGGTCAGCCTGCGGGGGGTCGTGCGCCCTCGTGAATTACCTCACCTGCCCTTTGAAGAAGCCGACATGACACGGCAGTACAGTAACAGGGTGCCTGGAATTTATAATAAATATTTTCAATTTTTTTGAAAATTATAACTTTACGCTTCTTTATTAATGATATCAATGGAAAAAATTAGTTAGATTTTCGTCCTGAGTCGATTAAACTTAGATATGTAACTAATGTACAAATTGGAAAAATATATTTTTAACATTTTTATTTTATTTTTTATCTATAAGCTTTTATGCCGCATAACAGGGTACAGAGGAAGTGCCTAGACCCTCCGTACATCGCTTTCCACTGAATTCGAGACTTGCTTGTTGAGTGGTGGAACTCAACCCCGCACTTTGTCTTACCAGAGCGAGGAAGTGAAAATAATTTAAATATAATCATACCCTAGAGTGGGGATCGAACCTACAAGCGATCGCATTTTACAGTCAAACGCTGTCGCACTGCGCTATGATAAATTTGTATCAAACTAACTAAACTAACCAAAAATCAATGTAAGAAAATTATGCTACGATATGTTAGTCCAGATTTCCTTGACGATAAAATATTATTATTATAAAGTACAAATATTATTTAGAAAAGAAAGAAAGTAATAACTATATTGTATATGATAAAACATATGGGACTGCATAATGGCAATAAATATCTATTATATTAAAATCAAATAAGCTATTAAGAGAAAGTAGTGTTACCTCCTGCGTCTGTACGCGGCGGGGTGCGGCACTCCTATAGAAATTGCAATTTCATTCCATTTTAATACGTCTGTTTACCTCCAATATAATCCCGTTAGGGGCGAGGCGAGGGCCCGCACGAGCGAGGGCTGCACTAATTATTTATATTTTCTTCACGCACCGCTGTGTTTTTAGAGGTTTTAGCGAAGCAGGTGAATGAACGTGTTTCTTATACTTTTGTCTTTCTTGATAAACTGTTTCAAGTTTATATTTCTGTTGCCTTTAGAAAAGGATTCCGGCTGTATGTAACAGATCATTACTATAAGGTGTTATGGATAATATCTATATAAAGATCTATAATAAATAAAATATATAAAATAAGTTTTTCAAACAATAGAAGTGTTGAGTTAGTCTATTCTATATTTAAGTACAGTTTTGTTCATACATGCCACATTTAATTTAAAATTTAACCTCTCTAGGTATTTGTTATATAATTATTAAACAGATGTAAGCCTAAGTTATTTTTTATTAAATCAGATATCTGTCAGAGAAAGTCCCTTCAAAATCTCAGTACAGCTGTTCTAGAGATTAGCTGCAACAAACGAACAGAAAAAAATATTATTCTGTTACATATATATTTATATATATGTAAATATACATTTACAGACATTCCAGTTTCATTTATTTGTGTATATATTGTGATTATTATAAGTTAGGCGTATAGTTTAAAAGAAGACAGCATCGATGTGCCATTCTAATAGAGTTCGACTAATAAAATTATAAGTTTCTAAATTAAACGCGAAAATATATAATATTTATTTTGACATGTTTATATATTTAATCAATTTGGTCTCCCAATCCCAGGTGAAGGGTTTCAAACAAAATATCGAGTGAGCTCTCAAATTCAACCCGCCTTGTAACTCTAAGCGCGTATAGAGCTAACAAGGGCTCTCCTGTCTGAGGCGAGATGTTTCGGGAGTGTTCTCGTAGTGCCGCCTTGTTATGTAACGTGTGTTGTATTACAGGCACAGGAATTTCATCTTAATTTTGTATAAATTTATTAATTTTGTACAAATTAATAAATTTTACGTTTAACATTTTTATTATTTTTTTCTTACCTTCATGCTTTTATCCTGCATGAGGGTCGAAAGGAAGCACCTACTAATACACACCGTTCTCAACTTTCTGCTGAATTGCGTCTTGAGTGGTAGAACTTAACGCCGTATTTTGTCATACCAGAGCAAGGAAATTAGAATAATTTAAATATAAACATTCCCCCGAGTGGGAATCGAACTTACAACCGATCGCGTTTACTAGTCATATGAAAATATCTTACTAACGTATCTGGAAAAGCTGCTCTACGGGACGGTAGTTATAATTTTCTTTTTGACCTTTAATAATTTCTCAAGTTAGCTGATACTGTAGTAGTGAGTAGTGGGTTCGAATCTACGACAAAATATTGAATCACAAAGAGACGACTGTATGCGAAGCAAAATCATATCTCCCAATGATAAATAAAAATTAAAATAAAAATAAAAATCTATTCAGTTTATTATAATTTTAATATAATTTTAAAATATAATATTTAATGTTATTATAGATATATATTCCATTCTATATTTGCGGCGCTCGCCGCACGCCCGGCTCGGCACGAGCGCCCTCAAACCAACGCCTCTTGACATAATTTTTTTCAGCAAAAACTGACATTATAAAAACCTTTTACTCGTTATCTCGTATTAAGCTTATTTTCGATTTGTCAGTAAATTTAGGTCTTTGCTGAGCTTAAAGAGCAAATATATATATATATATATATATATATATATATATATATAAAAATGGATATTTCTATTAGTTACATTTTTATATTAACACTGAAGATGCCATCGGTTGAATACTGTTGCGTTTGATTGTAAACATCGTAGTTGCGGGTTCGATTATTATTCGGAGAATTGCAATCGCGGTGAGTTTCGCTACTCATATAAAAAAGCTTAACGTAATAGACAAGAGACAAAGTAAAGAAAAATGTTTTGATACTTCGTTCTATATCGCCTGCTACATTAGAAAAACGGAAAGCTGGGGAAATTATATATATGAATTTACAATATGTAATTGAGGCTAGTCGTAACGCAGTGTGTCAACGTCTCTGTCAATCGATTGTGGGTTCGATTCCCACTTGGGGGAGTGATTGTATTTAAATTATTTTCACTTTTTCGCTCTGGTAAAACAAAGTGCGACGTTCAGTTCTGCCACTCAACACACAGTATCTCGAATTCGGCGGAAAGTAGAGTGCGGAGTGTTTCCACTTTACTTTCTGTCTACCCTGCTATGCGGGAAAGAAAAGCAATATGCGTATTTTGGATATAATAATAAAATGAAAGACAGAAACGTATGACAGAACAAAGTATGAAAAGAGAAAGTATACAGGGTGTAGAAAAAAACAAATAAACCTAATACTCTATAGTCACGACATTTAGTTCAATATTTTTATAACCGCGTCATGGCGTGGTGTGATTATGCGTTATAAGGAAAACTTGAACTGAAACTTTCTTCGCCCCGGCAGGTTAGCCCTGACCCGACACAGAAAGCCCTTGCGTGACGCCGCTCTAAGATTTTACTCGAGATAACCTAAATTAGTTCGATCAATAAAAAATGGAAAGGAGTTGCTATTTATAAAATAACATGGTTTTGCCATAACCTTTTATATTATTATATTATTTTATCTTCTTTTTTTTAGCTTCACACTTTTATCCCTCATAGCAAGGTAGACAGAAAGTACCTAGTGTCAAGACATTCCATACTTAACTTTCCTCTAAATTCGAGACATTACGTGTTGATTGGTGGAACTCAACACCACACTTTGTTTTAATCAGAGCGAGGAAGTGAAAATAATTTAAATATAATCACTCCGCCGAGCGGGGATCGAACCCACAACCGTGTGTTTTGATTTTCCACCACCTCATGTGTTCTTGATTTTGGTTTTGTTTTAGATGTATTACGTTTACGTAATTCAACTATACTGAAATATATTTATCCTATTTTATTTCAAAAGCAAATATTATTTTAAAGTTACTTTACAATTTATTCTAGTGATGTCGGCATAAATTGGCGTCCTATTGAGCGTGAAGCAACCCTTCCGCCGCGTTTTTGTTAACATTCCCTACATTGAAATTCTTTCCTCGTAATCTTTAGATGTTGCCTCTAAAGGATTTTCCGCTCCATTGGGATTGGGAGCGCTTAGGAAATAAATGACGCATTGTCCAATACCTCGGCACTAGTCTACAGTGTTTAAATTATATTATTAAAAGTAAGCATAAACACAAGTAGTGGAGTACGTAGTGGAACAACGTCTGACTGTAAACATGACCGACATTGGATTCAAATCCTAATCAGGGATGTTAATACATTTAAATTATTTTTATTTCCCCGCTCGGATAACAGAAAGCGCGGCGTTTAGTTCTGCTACTTAACACGCTATGTTTCGATTTTGGGTGAAAAGTGGAGGACAGAGTAAGCTAACACCGGAGAAGTGTCCTAACACCATAGCTGGGGACTGCTATGCGGGATAGGACATGAATGATCTAAATACTGTATCATGCCATATTTTACAGGGATTTAAAGATAAATTATTGATACACCATTCTGTTTGTATGCTCTGTCGACCTTTTTTGATATAAACATTTTTTTTACCTTCACGCTTCTATCACGCGTAGCAGGGTAGACAGAAAGTACCTAGTGTCAAGACACTCCGTACTTCACTTTCCACCAAGTCGAGATATTGCGTGTTGAGTGGTGGAACTCAACGCTGCACTTTGTCTTTTACCAGAGCGAGGAAGTGAAAATAATTTGAATATAATCACTCTCCCAAGTGGGGATCGAACCCACAACCGGTCGCGTTTACAATCGGACGCTGTCACACACATAAAATTTCTAAATTTATATTTTTTAAATTTGTTACTGGAAAACATATAATGATGCAAATAACTAAATACTCTATTTAAGTAATAATCACCTTCTACAGTATCATACAGTGTCATATATTAAGGAAACTAGAGAAATTATCTATAAAATATTCAAGCAATCGCTGAAATGTGTTACTTATCGGAAAAAAGTTTTCAATTTCCGCTAAATAATAAAGTAAGGGAAACTCCCCTTTGTGCGTATAATGAGGTTGCTTGCCGATGCTTGACGACGAAAATTGGATTTCAGCCAAACAAGTCGTTAGAGTGTTTCGGCAAGACGCTGTTTGTATATAGGGTAATAAATCAACAAATTATGCTCAGTTTTAAAGAAATTCTTTAAACGATAATTTAACCAAATAACGTTTTATGTTTTTAGTTACATTATAATCACAGCCGCTCGTGGCGCAGTGGGATAGCGTCTTATCCTAAACGATCGGTTGTGGGTTTGATCCCTACTCGGGGAAGTGATTATAATTAAATTCTTTTCACTTCCTCAATCTGGTAAGATAAAATCTCGAATTCGGTGGAAATCTAAGTACGCTGTGTCTTAACACTAGTTACTTTTTGTCCCTATTACCCTGCTATGCGTGATAAAAGCGTGAAGCTAAAAAAATAAATATAGCTGATATAAAAATAATTATATAAATATACTTATTAAAATCTCAGATAAACTTTAATTTAATTAAAATTAAAAATAGGGGCGTACAATAATATACCGATAAGCCGTTATTATGTAAATATAGTTCTCAGTGTTAAATTTGACGCTTACTTTTAATACGTAAGCTCTAAATATCATAAACTAAATATATTAATTTTCTATTTATAGTGTAATATTCAAAAGGATTCTGAATCGTCTTTGCCAGTTAAGGATATTGTAATACATCTGGGATAGAGGAACCATGTCAACTCACAGAAACAAAGATCGACTCAAATTCCTTTTGAAACCAAACGCCTCCCGCAGGCTCTTTCAATTACAGCGACGATGAAATGATAACTAAATGATCATTTCTGTCTGTTGTCAGGTTCCGAAGTCCCATTCGAGAGTTGCGGCGAGGGGCAACACGTTTAAGTTCAGTGAGCAGAGAAAAGACAAGACCATGATCATAGGTTGTCAAAGTTAAATATTTACAATTTAAACTAAAAGGCTGCCAAAATGGCGGAGGGACCGCAATCAATATGGCAAAAGATCGACAATTCTGTCATCCCCGTTATAAATCTAGAGGTGAAGGAGGTGCGGGAGATATTATGGGAGAAGATTCAAGAACCGACCTCTCAGAGGAAAATCATCTTGGTCATAGTCTCGATAGCCCTGTTGCTGGATAACATGTTGTACATGGTCATAGTACCGATCATACCAGACTATTTACGTTACATCGGGGCATGGGGAGAAGCAGGATACGACCATGTCGTTACTTTACCACCTATTAGAGAAGGTAATCGAACAATTATACCAACCAAAATAATACCAGCTTCACATGAAGGGCAAGATTCCGCGACTGGAGTTCTTTTTGCTTCTAAGGCAATCGTGCAACTGATGATCAACCCGTTTTCCGGTGCCTTAATTGACCGAATAGGATACGATATCCCCATGATGATTGGGCTTATAATAATGTTCCTCTCAACATCTATATTTGCGTGCGGACGAAGCTATGGCATGTTATTTTTTGCAAGAAGCCTTCAAGGAGTTGGGTCAGCCTTTGCTGATACTTCAGGCTTGGCCATGATTGCTGATAGATTTACTGAGGAATCTGAGCGTTCAAAAGCCCTGGGTATTGCGCTTGCATTCATTAGTTTTGGTTGCTTGGTTGCACCGCCATTTGGAGGAGCTTTATACCAATTTGCTGGTAAAGAGGTACCTTTCCTAATTCTTGCATTAATATCTTTGATGGATGGGTTTATGTTGCTTCTAGTAATGAAGCCTTTAAAGACTCAGATGAAGGAAGCCGCTCAGCCTAAACCTGCAAGTACGCCAATATGGAAGCTTTTAATGGATCCTTATATCGCAGTTTGTGCGGGAGCTCTTATGATGTCTAATGTTGCGTTGGCTTTCCTCGAGCCTACAATTTCTCTTTGGATGGAAGACAATCTCACAAAAGATAATTGGAAGATTGGAATGATCTGGCTTCCAGCATTTTTCCCACACGTTCTGGGTGTGGTGATTACAGTAAAGATGGCAAAAAAATATCCTCAACATCAGTGGCTAATGGCTGCCGGTGGATTAGCGCTGGAAGGTCTTTGCTGTTTTATTATACCGTTTGCTAATTCATACAAAATGCTTATGATACCTATCTGTGGAATATGCTTTGGAATTGCCCTCATTGACACCGCCTTGTTGCCTACCCTCGGGTATTTGGTAGACGTGCGATATGTATCAGTATACGGAAGTATTTATGCGATAGCTGATATATCATATTCTTTCGCTTACGCCGTCGGGCCAATAATAGCTGGTGAGGTTGTTGAGATGATTGGATTTACTGCTCTAAATCTTTTTATAGCATTCAGCAACTTATTATACGCTCCTGTATTAATGTATCTCAGACATATCTATGATTTCAAGCCATTCGAGAATGAAGCAAACATTTTGATGGCCGACCCGCCTGATAAAGAATATCAAACATATAGTATGCAAGATCAACGACCTGTGAACGGTGAGTTTAAAAACCATTTGGAGTACAGTAACGTACCCGGTCAAGGAGATTCTGTACAAGAATCAAATGTGGATAATTCGAGGTATGATTATCAAGAAGGCTATCAGAATTACTCGCAGGGATACGAACAACAAAACTACCAACAGGAGACTTACAGTCAACCTCGTCAGCTCCCAGCACAGCCGCAACCCACAGCGAGCAACCCATTCAGGGCTCCAGGCACTGCTCCAGCACCAGTCAGCGCTCCCCCACCAGCGCCGACACAGAATCCTGTAAGGAATCCCTTCCGACAAGGCTTCTAGAGCTACTTAGTATTGTTGTCTATATTTTTGAATTTACTTGTTGTGTATTTATAAATGTCTTATAGTTAAACTTCGATCACTGAGCCGTGACCAGCTGGCGGATACGTTTAGTGACTAGATCATAACTGTGCTTATATTTATATTACTGCCCACAAAATGATGCGATACTTGCAACACGTGAAAACTACAAAATGTAGAGTTATTATAGAAGCAAGTGTCTCATTTTGTTGGCAGCTCTCATGTTTCTTGTTGATCTTGTATTGTTCGAATATAACTGTTACGCCTTCTATTCAAAATTAAACAATGACACCTACTTTTCTCTATAAAATCATACTATAATATAAATTACCATATTTGTATGTGTGTAGAGAACTATATTAGCAATGTACATTTGTTGTAAGCTACTGATATATTCTCGAAGCAATTTAAGAGGTTTAAATTTTGTAGACTAATCTTAGGTTAAAAAAGTGACAGTGAGGTCAGTAAATTAGTAGAACGAGGTGGTGAGTTGCCCAAAAATATGTACATTTCAATGGCACTTACACCTTCTAGTCATTGTTAGAGTTAAGATATAAAATATTCTATATCATATTTTGTATTTAATACAAAAGTACATTTAATAGGTTTACGATTTGAGAAAATCATATTTCAATATTGTTATACATATAAATGTTCGTGTGTCATATTATTCATAAACGATTTATAATTAACACGAATCTTGTCCTATCCATTTAGATGTTATTGTGATGGCATAGAAAAGGGCAAAAAAAGGATGTTTATGAATCAAATGACAGATGTATTGTGCTTTTAGAAACGTGACGTCACATTTGTATTTCAATTAGAATCGTCTTATATCAATTAAATATCAATTAGTAGGTAAGATCAACTTGTGATAAGTTGCAACCAAGGTAACGAAACATATCAGGATCTTTTGATTCACGTAGGCTAAGTACGATTATAATGTATTTTTACTATAGTTTAGTGTACAGTCTGCTATTAGCTTTCTATTTTATCTGTAATATATTTGTATTATTTAGCGTTAGCGTGTCAAGGATGAGGAGGGTCATTCAGTGGGTCAAAACAATTGAAATCTTTTTAAGATTTAATTCTTTTTTACAAAATGAAAGATTAAAAATAATGATATTTAAAAATACGAATATGAAATGTTTTCTATAAAATATTTTGAGTTTATACTATAGAAAGGATAATCATATATAGGGTTATAGCTCTAACATATCAGATATCACATATATTGTAACAATCATTTTAAATATAATTTAAAATACATCTTATCCCACCGAAATGACCCGGAACAAAAATATTCACAGACTCGGTAATACAAAATTAAAAATTACTAATTAATTGTACAAGAAAAAGTGACGAGCCCGACATGTCAATTGAAAGAGTGTATAAAGTTAAAGTTTATTGTGAATATTATTCGTAAATATATTTCAAACGCTTCGTAGCTTATACATTTGTAGACCTTTGATCTGAAATGTTCGGTTCATATATTAAGGATGTAAAAAAATCCAAATAGAAGTAACTATTGATTAAATCTAAATATAAAAAAGATCATACATAATGAGTCCCTAATGGAAAAACAGCCCTTACAAGGTTAAGAATGAAAGTAGCGCCACATAAAATACTACCAAAGAGTTATGCAATATTATACAGTATATCAATGTCAAAATTTTCAATAAATAAGACTAAATAGCAGCTGAAACTATAAGCACTACGAAATTAAAAAAAAATGATGCTCAGTTTCTTTAGGTTGTACAGACGATAAAGTAATTAAAACTATATAAGAGCTTAATTGTATAAAAAATAAAGAAAATTAAATTTTTCACCTTAAAAGCTGATAAAAGTTTATAATAGAAATTAATAAACTTAAACAATATTGAATACATCGGTACGTGATATACCCTAATATGTACCCTTTCTACAACTGTAGAGAGTAAATAAAAAAAAGTAAAAAAAATGAACCACAGTTCGAAGAGAAATGGTATGCAAATGTGAAAGCTTAAACATTTTTTTGCTCTAACTTGAAAGCGAGATTTGTTGATTTTCTCGAGTTAGTGTAGCCTGCGAAGTACAATAGTATTGGTAGAGACGATCCACAATTTTAGTAACGCACAATTATTTCCCCCGACGTAGGAAAGTGAAATGTCAAAAAAATCAATACATATCGTAAATCTGTGATCCATTTTGATAGTTTGAAATAAAATCGTATACTTTAATATAGTAATTGTCAATAGAAAGAAGACGAATTTTAAAAATATCAAATATGACGAAAATCAGTACATTACAACTATACACTAATAAAAAAAAGTTTCTTCCGTCGGGGCTTTAGGTAGAGTTGCTATTTTAGAATGTATTAAAGAATAAATAGCTGAGGGTGAGGAGTCCGATCAGATTATTTAATCGTAAGTTAAGTCAATTTCGTGTCAAATTCTCCCGAAATTCAATTACTTAGTAGTATCTGCGCTGATGAGGCTTACTGTAAAAGTTTGTAGTTAGGTAGGCTTTGACTGACTCTATTATTCCTTATAAAAATATGTTTATTTAATAATATCTTTTATTATATCTTTTATTTAAAAAATATGGTACATCACTATTAATTTTTAAATATTGTACTAAAAGAAAATTTAAATATATTTATAAACACTTACAAATAATACTAATCAGTCAATACCTACGACTCTACAACTTTTCGTGTTTCGCTATAATGTTTAAATGTTGATGAGTGTATTTTAATATCTTTTACCTTAGATAGAGCAATAACCTATATCGCAGACATATCATTAGAATAAGTATTGTATTGTGAATTTTGTGTCTTATATTAAATACAATGTATTTGTAATTTACAATTTGCACAGATAACTGTATTACGCGTTAAAGTAAGGATGGATGTTTAAATATTTCTGTTTATTTCTTTATATGGAATATAAGGTAACATTACGACTCTACATTCAATCAATTAATTTCACGATAGTGAGCACGTTTTATACGTTACAAAGAGTTTTACAAAATCGCAAATCTTTAATTATTTGCGATTTCTATATCGATTACAAAATACATATCAAAATTTACATATAAGTATAATATATATACTTAAAATACATATTTCGATGAATTTTATATACCAGTAATAAACTTTTAACTGTTTGAAATATTAAATTAGTGAACTTACATTTGTTGAAAATATATCCTTAATATTTCCCAATTCTTGTAACGCTCTACAAATCATACTTTCACTGATTTATCAATTTCTTATTTCCCTTTAAATATAATTCTATAATATGTTGTGAATGATTACTTTGAACGGCGTTTAGCTGCAAACTAAAGGAATATTTGTTTTTGAATTATTGACTTCAAAGTATTTTGTCAAATCAAATTTTTTTTATGCTTGTGAATGTAATTTAAAATAAAATAAATAATATTACAATAAAAATTATTGATTTTAAATTTACACAAAATATCGTACTCATAATATATATTTAATAAACGTTTAGCGCTAATTTATGTCTCTAAGTGATTTGGCCGAGAAATATATTATTCTTTTATAAAGTTCTTATAGTTTATTATTTTTTGATAGAGTTTGCAGTTAACCGCCTGTGTAGATCGATACCCGTCCGCTAGCTCTATTACTATCGATATCTTATCTATATCTTAGCTCTATCACCTTATTACCTACCTAACTAGTATTCCTTAGAAATATGTTAAAATTTAATTTCTATTATGCCTAGCAATTATTTCATATAAATTCTTATTGATATTGATTTTTTATTAAATTTATTGCGAGTCTTCCTTTCGAAGTGTTACAGATTATTTTGATATAAAATTTATAAAATTTATGTTGCACATAAAAAGTAATGTTATTTTTAACATTTGTTAGCAATAAATGTATTTATTTTAATTATAATAGAGATTTAATTTAACTTAGAATAGTTTAAGTATTAAATCAAAAAATGTGGTTCTTAAACGTGGCATATGACGAGCATTGTACATAGCTTCTATTATATATTACATATAATGTTGTATTCCAAGTAAATATCATTAACCTGAAAAAACATAATTAATATTTAAATCAACATTTTAGAATAAATTCATTTTTCATATATATTCGTTTAAAACTCAAAAATAATACCACTAATTTTAACTGTAGTTTTAAGTATAGTTTAAATTATTATCTTTTCAACGCCTAATTGAATGATGAAAATGAGTGAATGATTGAGTTGAATGTAAAAAAAACGTACAAAAATAAATTAAGTCACTTAAAAGTTTAAAAGTCAATATATAAATATTATTATTATTTATATAAAAAATTTCTTAGCATCACCAAAGTACTGATATGGAGAAACACGGAGTAATTTGCCACTAAGGTCCCATGTTAGCTTCTATAATCAATATGGCTTATCGTTATATTTAATATAATTTGATAAAGTTAAATAAAGAATATATATAAATACCTCATTACTAATGTCTGTATATAATAAATTGTAGTTCTTCTGTAGAGGTTTGAAATAATCGTATAGCTTTTTAGGTTCTAGACTTTTAAAGTAGATGCACTATGTTAAAGCTAATTTGGTGTTAAGGGAACAGTTTGTACAATTATCTTCATTCTACATCGATTTTGGAATAAGTGAAATAAGATTTTTTTTTTAATTTTAAACTCAGAGTTAAACCTCAGTTATGTTAAAGAAATTGAAATTTGAATTTATTGTAATATTTTTTGTTGATTTAATAAGTAAATCAACTGAACTACGTTTATCCAGGTTAAAACTTCTCTACATTTCGTATAATAGGACAAAACTTTATATAACTACTAAAATCTATGTATTGTGAACGTAATTGTTACTTACGACTAATGTAATTTATTATGATTAACAAATATCACTATATATTTAACTTTAAACTTTAGGAAATACACATAGCGCTGTATTATAACCGTTCTATGTACCAGTTGCAATAATCACGTATAAATGTGTTTGAATCCATATATAGTCATAATTCAATGCCTGTCTATAATATATCCTTAATTTTAGGTAAAAATATAAACATGTTTGATATGTTGGCAGAAATGTAGTACAAGTAAACGGTAGGAACAAAAACAAAGTTCAGATGTGAGCATTAAATAAATGTAAAAATTAAGTACTTGACAATATTCAGGCACAGATAAAGTTGAAAAAATGATATAAGAAAATGTCTTAGTGTTGGCTTTTATATTACATAAAAAAAACTAAAAAACCTGAAGAAAAAAAAACATTTTCGCTATGATTCATGATTCGATTAAAAAAAATATTTAACCGTAGTTTAACTCTCAATTTAACTACATTTTTGCCAACAGCATCCGGCTAGTAGAATGTAAATCGTTAGTAAATCAATCAACAATATTAATCTTACCTCTAGTTGTATGTAACGTGATCAAAATTAATTCAGTGATCGAATATAATTGTTACATCAAAATATACTCGTTTTTATTACAATCATTTTATTTTAAGGTGTTCTTTAGACTCCATATATAAAAGGTCTTTACTTGATAAATTGGGTTATTTTTTTCTTTTAGCTTCACGCTTATTAACCCGCATAGGATGGTAGACAGAAAGTACCTAGTGTCAAGAAACTCCGTACTTCGTTTTCCACCGAATTCGAGACATTACGTGTTGAGTGGCGGAATTCAACGCCGTACTTTTACTGCTCTTTACCAGAGCGAGGAAGTGAAAATAATTTAAATATAATCACTGCTCTGAGTCCCCAGTCATTGGAAACTTACAACATTGGGTTATTGCAGCATTAAATAATTAAATACATTTTAATTGAAAACCTGCACCTTCATTAATTGAATAATAAGTTTTTTTAACTTCACGCTTTTATCTACATAGTGTTAAGGCACTCCGTACTTCTCTTCCCACCGAATTCGAGACTGTACGTGTTGAGTGGTGAAACTCAACGCCATATTTTATCTTTACCAGAGCGAGAAAGTGGAAATAATTTAAATACAATCACTCAGCCGAGTGGGGATCGAAGCCACAACCGATAGCGTTTCCAGTCAAAATCTGTGCACCACGAATAAGTTTCTATGATTCTAAAATAAAAAAAATAATAGTGGTGAGATAGAACCTAGTGTCAAGACACTTTGTTCTTTAGCATTGACACAACTTTACCCCTAGCTTTGTTTTACTAGGGCGGAATATACTATTTATCATTTTTACTTCAACTTTTCTATATAATATATATCATTTCTACGAATCGAACCCAAAACAATTAGCATTTACAGTCAGATGCCACTGTACACAAATAGGTGTACTGAAAATATTGCCCCATTTTTTGTGTTCCTATAAAAATATTTACGTAAAGAACATAAATTCTTCGACAATGTTGATTATTATAACACAATCTTGTCAATCGCTCGAGAATACTGAAAACGAGCTTTTCCCTCACAACCGATGCAAATCAACCAATTAGAAACACATCGATTTATTACTGATTTTTAACTAAAACTGCTTCTATTGACATAGCAATAACGTTCAAATTCAAATGTAGACGAAACGTTCTATTTGGGAAATCTTTAGTGTACAGCCAAAGAAAATAGAGCTCTACATTTTAAATGATAAAGTCTATTTTTATAAATTTTCTTGATTTTTTTACCATTTAAATAGTAATTTCGATTTTGCGGTCTAGTAGATAAAGCTCAAATTATATTAAAGGGAAAGGTAAGGGACGAGAGCAGGGTGCAGTGATGTTGTTTTCCATAGTAATTAGTCTAATTAGAGGGTTACGCGTCTCTGTGTTCTTTCATACGTACGTGTTGACATCGTTTTGTACTTACACTGTCATGACACAAATATATTATATTTTATTCGTAATCTTCTATAGAGCAAAATATTCTATATTTTTTTCTTGAATACAGTATGCTCTATTTTGAGGCCAACATTGCAAAGTTGGCATGGGTCTCTACGTGTGTAGTGGCAGTGAGCACGAATTTCAATTTTTTTTAGTTTCAAGCTTTTATCCCGCATAGCAGGGTACCTAGTGTCAAGACACTCCGTATTTCGCTTTCCACCGAATTCGAGACATTGCGAGTTGAGTGGTGGAACTCAACGCCGCACTTTGTCTTTTTTACCAGAGCGAGGAAGTGAAAATAATTGTGTGGATCGAACCAATCACAATCGATTTTACAGTGAGAAGCTGTTTCACTGCATCACGACCGGCCTCAAATTTACTTTGTTTATCAATTATATTCATTATTTTTATATTACCAATGCTTGGTGATAGTAAACAGGATGTTAAGCCACGCCACCTGGTGTAGCAGATTTCGAAAGAAAATCTTTCAGAAAATTGTGCCTAAAGAAGTAGAGTAAAGTTACTGATATAAATGTAACAAACAGCCTTATTATGTAATTTAGCATCAAGCCACATATCATCATATTGTTTTATCAAACTATGAAGCAGTATAATACAGCGAAGAACGACTAAATTTAGATATTAAAAGAAAACATTCGTTAAAATCTGCGTGTCAATTGTTTTGCAAATAACATGTTCTCAATGTGACGCGGCGTTTAATTCCGAAATTTAACATACTAAGCGCAAAAGGGAGCATGGGAATATGACATTTCTCATTTTAATTGATTGGGGGTTTAAACTCGCTATCATGCCAGTCATTTAAGCAACAATACCGTCAATCAAGTGGCAAACTCATAATGATATATCATTTCAAAAAAAAACAAAAAAAATGTCCAAAGCAAACAGTCTGCGTCTGAATGTAATTGAATTCAAACAATCGCACCGCGCCCCCGTTACTGCGCGCTTCAATATAAAAACCCTTTGAGTGCCATCGATCCCTCTTGACGTTACGTTTTTACGAACAGCTACAAATTTATCCAATTGAGTCTAGCATTTTTTAACGATCATTGCCTATATTTAAAATAATTTATTTATAATATTTTTAGATTTGTTAGATAAAGCAAATCACTTTTACAACTTTATTGCATCATGGTCATTTTACCTTATGTTGCGAGTAAATGTTAAACACAAATTCCTTTTCATTTTTTAGGGCTGTTGAGCGTGATTGATGTGATATATTTTTTTAATTTTCTTCTTTGGACTTACATGAACCAAGGCACTAGATCTGAATAACTAACGTGTAAGGGCATCAAATAGAAATTTTTATGACTATTAAATGTATATTATATATTTTCAAATTCAACATACCAGAGAGCAAGATACAGTCAGCTCATTTTGTAAGAATCAGGGCATACTGCCCTGATTGCGAATTTGATAAAATCAGTTTTTAAATCAATTGATTGATGAATACCATCTTAACTTACCTTTAACCATGGACTACAGTAACTTGTTTATAACATCTTTACATATTTGTTTTATCATATACCAAAATATACGTGATAAATCCGTTTAAAATAGTTTAGTTCAAAATGCGTAAAGAGTGCAAAAATCAAAGAAAAGGACGTTAAGACTCAAAGCAGTATACTCTGTATACATAGCTGTCTATATTAAATACAACCCGAAACAAAAATACTAAAAAATTGGCAACCTAACGAGGGGAGATCGGGGATCCATGAAAATTTAACAAGCGCCCGCCCCGAGACGCGCTATAAAATATTTAAAGTTCCATAAAAACGTTGTACTCGCCTGGCGAGGGCCGCGCCGCCAATTGTTTCACAGTAGATGTATTGGTTGTGTTTCTGTAGATGTAAGTGGTTTTTATTACTGTAAGGAGATTATAGATTTTAGGTCGCCGTCTGCCCGTTATATATATATATATATATATATATATATATATATATATATATATATATATATATATATATATATATATAAATAAATATATATATATATATATATATATATATATATATATATATATATATATATATATATATATATATATGTGTGTGTGCGAGCATAAATTCCTTATTCCCCTATGCCTCACCTTTTTTTACATTCAACGTTTTACATTCAATTTAAATAGGTGTGTATATCTTGTCGGTAATACATAATAAAAAATATTACCGTGTTAATTTTGAGTGTTATAAAAATATTTTTGTTACAAACCATTTTTTTTTTTATTTATTATTAATATCCCAGGACAAGGACAAGTATTAACATAGAGTCCGATACTTTCCCTACTACGCTACTGTAGAGTCGATAGTGTATAGTCCATTCATATTTTAAGTTCTTATATCATTCATGTATTTAAAATTTTAATAATCTGCTTTAAAAATATAAATTAAATGACATGCGTCATCCCTCATTGACATGCACCCTTTGATGGAAATTGGGGTTGCATATAGACATTGAGTAAGTAGCAAGTTGCTACTTTCGTAGCAGGTCTACGAAGCTACGACATTAAAAGCTAGAGATTTATTATTCTATTTTTGATATTCCAGTTAATATAACTATCTATACATATATAAAGGTTGGGTTATATCTAGTATTTTTGTTTATTTCAATCAAAAATTAAAATCAAAATATTCTTTATTCTAATAGGATTCACTTTCGAATCGTCTATAGTAATTGCTAAATCTACCACTTGCTCGGAAGACATATATATATATATATATATATATATATATATATATATATATATATATATATATATAAGTCTTCCGAGCGTAATACAACGTAAAATGTACGTTTCCCTTTTCTCATATTATTGTTTGTTTTTAATTGTTAATCTTATATTACTTAGAACTAAGGTGATGGTTAACTGAAGATGTTTTTCTTATTTACATATTGTTATAATTACACTATACTTATGTATGTACTTGGGGTTTTTTAATTTTTTGTCAAATTCATACCTGCTGGTTAAAAAAGGTTTTTGGTTTATAGATTTGGGTGAAATTTGTTTTAGAATAATTTCCCTTGTTTATCACAAAATAATGTATTGGATTGCATGTAATTATTATATAATGCAAAGCAATTTGGGACGGAAAATGGAGAATAAAATGATGCCTACATAATTTTTTCGGCTTATCAGCTAAAAAATATTTAGAAACATATGAAAGTACAAACAAATAGTTAAGATAAAAGTCGGTCGTGGCGTAGTGGGACAGCGTCTGACTGTCAATTCGATCGGTTATGGGTTCGAGTCCCATTCGGGGAAGTGATTATATTTAAATTATTTTCTTCCTCGCTCTGGTTAGATAAAGAGCGGCGTGGAGTTCCACTACTCAACACGCAAAAAGGTTGAAAGTTAAGTACGAAGAAGCGAGTGTCTTGACACTACTTGATAAAAGTATAAAGATAACAAATTAGTAATTATATTTTGTGCTTGAAACAGGAACAACTACGAAGAGATGTTCTTGTAAAATGATGTAACCCAAAACCAGTTATTATTTAACCAGTGAAATATTTAAAATAAAACATAGATTAATCATAATATATGCAACGGACTAAACTCAACATTTAAAATTTACAAATAACAGACAAAACAAAAAAAAGCACGTCAATCCATATCCCATTAACAATACAGTAGCCAAAAAAGGATTTAAACCCATTTCTTATACACTTTACTCCAGGTCGTGTAGACTGCGCCATTGTACCCTAACCTTAATATCGGAGTTTCTAAATAAATAAGTAACCCTAAAGTTACCGGACCCTCGTTAGGGGCGACGTGAGCATGCCATAGTAATTTGACGTTACTTGCGGTTTTGTTCAACAAAATACATGAACATGGCATTTTCAAGCTATTATTGTTTAATATAATATAGGAGAAATAATTACTGAAATGTTTCGACATGTTGCTAACTCGGGTAGATTTTCTTTTGGATTTATTCTCTTCTGCGTGTAGTATGGTAGATAGAGAGACTTTCCAAGGGTCTCATGTTTTAAACATTGTTTCATGAGCGGCGTAACTTAACGCCGCACCTAGAAAAATACTTCACTTCACTGAGTATTGTCCACCGTCAATTACTTAAGTACTGATCACACACCACAATAATGTCAAAATGTTATAAATTATTTATTTTATTTTGACCTTGTAGTAACATGGGTGTCATTTTGACTTTGAATATTTGCAATATTATTGGCAGAGACTGTATTCTGTTTATTTTGAAAGCTATAGTTGGTTAATTTGTTAGTTTGTTAATTCATAAAGTGTGTTTATTTCTTTATTATTGTTACGTGTTTTGATCTTTCCGAGTTCAAATTGTATATATTCAAGGAAATTACTCAAGTTTTTTTTTTAAAAAACAAATAGACAAAACACATCCAGATTAAATTTTACTGTTCAATCTTACCACTTTATGAAAATTTTAAAATCACAAGCCCAAAAGCAAAAATAAAATAATTTCATATTATGCCTGTATACGTACCTGTATACCTGTATAACAAGAAATGGCATGAGATACGAGCTCAGTGTGATGTAGGACACCTGCCGTGATCGATCTGCGCACCTGCGTCGCCATGACGACGACCCGCCCTCGCCACACGCCATACACCACACGCCATAAGCGAGCGGTGGTTAAATACATATAAAAATGTAATTCCTACGTTTCACTTTTGACTTTACTTTGATAAATAAAGTTAATTTAATTATAATTTAGTTTGGTTATGGCGCAGTGGGACAGAGTCTGACTGTAAATCAGTTGTGGGTTCGATCCCCATTCGAGAGAGTGATTATATTTAAATTATTTTCACTTCCTCGCTCTGTTAAGACAAAGTGCGGTTTTGAGTTACACCACTCTACACGCAATGTCTTGAATTCAGTGGAAAGCGTAGTACGGAGTATCTTAACACTAGGTACTTTCTGTCTACCCTGTTAAGCAAGATAAAAACGTGAAGCTAAAAAAATAATAATAGGGGTAGTACCTTTTCATATGATATAACTACCCTCTAATTGCACAAGATTTCAGGTTATAAAAGGAATTGAAATATTGACGTTTATTTAGTATGGTTAGACAAATAAGGTTAGCGTAACAGTTAATAAGTAACAGCGTCTGACTGTAAACGAGATCGGTTGTGGGTTCGATCCCCACTCGAGGAAGTGATTACATTTAAATTGTTTTCTCTTCCTCGCTCTGGTAAAGACAAAGTGTGGCGTTGAGTTCCACCACTCAACACACAATGTCTCGAATTCAGTGCAAAGTGAAGTACGGAGTGTGTTGACACTAGATACTTTATGTTTACCCTGCTATGGGGGATACAAAGCGTGAAGCTAAAAAAAAGTTAATAGCTCCCAGTGGGATGATAATAGCAATGACTGTAAACTGATCTCAATCAAATAACAGAAGAATACTTAGTACTTAATTAATTTTAAATCATAGCCGCAATGTTTTATTGGTTTTTTTGAGTGTAAAGTAAGTTGTAAACTTATGAAGGCGTTTTATAGGCCTGGTAAAGTATATCTTTGTTTTATGTCAATATACAGCTCAAATTGTTTTCTTAATAAATTTCTTTGAATCCAAAAAAGAACAGAGGGAATAGTGTTAAAATCACTGATATTTATTATTATTTAAGATATGTTAATATGATAATTTATGCCACGGTTCAAGGTTCGATTCTCATTGGAATAGTACAGTTTTAAAATTATATCCCATTTGACGGTATAATTATATTAAATTATTATTTTAATATTTCTTACTTTAACAATATGTCTTCTCTGGCTACCCAACTAAGCGGTCTGAAGCGTAAAACATGTTAATATTTTAAAAGCTTAATATTGTATATTCAGAAAGCAAAATCGATTTCCAGCGTACGCGTCATACAGTCGATCCTGTGCTCGGGTCAAGTAATTAACTTACCTGGGGCTAGACGGCCATTTCCATTCGATGCTGGATATATGTACATACACGTACAGACAGACATACATGTATGTACATTAACAAAGTTTTGCTTCATAAACGTTTCTACGAATTGCTTTAATAAGGTGTTTTATATTATCTTCATTGTGAGTTATCTTTTTATCCTAAATAGGTCTTGTTGCTTTAATTACTTATTGGTCATCAGATATTTGAATTTACAAAAATCGTGACATAATTAAATTACAATCATTTAATGAAATGGTAGTGTATTCGATTTTTATGTGGTGTAATTTTTTTATGTTTGATTCGGTGCAATGTTATGGGCCCGACAACGGTAGGACGAATCTGCGAAAAACGTTTTTTTAGCTTCTCGCTTTTATCCCGCATAGCAGGGTAGACGGAAAGTAACTAGTGTCAAGACACTTCGTACTTCGCTTTCCACCGAATTTGAGTTTAACAGAGACATTTCGTGTTGAGTACTCAACGCCGCACTTTGTCTTTTACCAGAGCGAGAAAGTCACTCCCCTGAGTGGGGATCGAACCCACAACCGATCGCGTTTACAGTCAGACGCTGTACCACACCGCGCCACGACCGGACGTTTCTTTTCTTATTATCTGTAATACTAAGAATAAAAGTTAAATCCCAACTTGAAAATCTATATATTAATAATTTACCATATATTTTATATAACTGAGCAATACCACCCAGTACGCAGTAACTTGACACTTTAAAAAATAATTACTAACTACGTCATGTTGTTGGACGTTTAAAAGGAAATTTAAGGTTTATATATTAACAGAAGCCGTCGCGGCGCAGTGGGACAACGTGTGACTGCGGTGTGTAAACGCGGTCGGTTGTAGATACGAATACCACTTGGAAATATGACTATATTTAAAATTAATTTTAATTTCTTTGCTCTTGTACGAAAAACCGTAGCGTTAAATTTGCCACTCAACACATAGTGTCTCGATTTTGGGCGGAAAACAGTAAACGGAATGTATGGACATTAGGCTATCTCTGACTACCTGCGCTGCGCGGATAAAGCGTACAACTACTTTTAAATATATAAGAGTCATTGGTACCATATCAATGATACAAAACAAACAATAATATGAAAAATACAATGATATGCAATACAGCAACAAAGAACCCGACCATTAATAGAAAGCGAGTGATCCCCGTGAGAGCCCACACCTGTAGACCACCCCAACCCTGCGGGGTACGTACAGCGCCTTACTGGAAATAAATTATAATAGAAATTTACCTACTTTAAAAGATCATATTATATATATTTTGGTAATCGAAAACATATTTTTAATAATTACTTGCTAAGTATTATTAAATTTAGAAAGTATAAAAGAATTAGAAATTTGCTTTTATAAGATAATTGTGAGTTTGATTCCTGTTCAAGATAATATTTAATTTATATATAACTGTTTGTAAACTTGGAAGTGTATACTTATCTATCTATATTAATAACTTCATCAAGGAGTACGGTACACACGATTGAAACTTTACTTGAAACAAAAAAAATAAAGATATTAAATTCTAACAAATTTAACATTTCTTTAGCAAAACGTCACTGAGACCTGAAGCCATCTTGAGTTCGTTTAGGCTGGTTCACACGATCTATTGAACGTACCATTGTGTCAAGTTAAGTTTTTTTAGCTTCACGCTCTTTATCCCAAAGTGTCACGACATTCCATACTTAGATTTCCACCGAACTCGAGACATTACGTGTTGAGTGGAACTTAACACCGCACTTAGTCTTCGAGAGCGAGGAAGTGAAAATAATTTAAATATAATCAATCCCCCGAGCGGAGATCGAACCCAAAACCGACCGCGCTTACAGTCAGACGCTGTCATACTGTGCCATTGTCGGCCTCATATGTATTATAAATATTTAAATATACTAGTGTAATAAGATCTTTGATTTTCACGATTTTTACATATTTTAAATGAAACTATTATAACCGGATTAATCGCGTATACTTTGGTATTGGAAAATACATTTTTGGACACCTGACGCTCCGAACAATTTACAGTAGTCCGTGGTCACAAGTAGACTGACTACTGTAAAGTGTTCGAAACGTCAGGTGTCCAAAAATGTATTTTCCAATACCCAAATATACGCGATTAATACGATTGTAATAGCTGCATTTAAAATATACTAGTGTAGTTCTTAGTGTAGTTGCTTAAATGATGAGGAAGATAAAAAATACACAATATGACCTTTTTATTTAGGTACAGAAAGATTTTATTAGAACATGCTATTTCGATAATGATTAAAGGAGAGAACGTAATAATTACTCCAAAATACGGAAAGAATATAATTTTCCAGTTACCTAATAATATAAACCTTATAATTAGTTCTTTTTTAGCTTCACGCTTTTATCTCGCATACCACTATATACAGGAAGTACCTAGTGTCAAGACACTCCGTACTCCACTTTTCTTCTGTTTCTTAAAAAAAGAAATTAATTATTTTTTATCTATTCAAATAATTAAAAAATTCCGTCGTCCGTTTGTAATACTAAAATATGCACTCTTTACTAAATGCACACATGCAAGAATTATTCCAGTTTTTATTTCTGCTGTCTCTTTGTTCTAATTTAAGGCTAATCTTGAATTTGGAGCGGCTAAAATGATTTTGATAGGAATTTCATTGACAGATAGCTACTGTAGTAAGAAGTTAATTGGGCCACAATTTTTGTTTTTTTTTTAGCTTCACGCTTTTAACCCGCATAGCAGATAGATAGACAGAAAGTACCTAGTGTAGACACTGCGTACTTCGCTTTCCACTGACTACGAAACATTGCGTGTTGAGTGGTGGAACTCAACACCGCACTTTGTCTTTTACCAGAGCGAGGAAGTGAAAATAATTTATTTTCGAAAACGAAATGGTAGTGAGTTCGATTTTTATGTGGTGTAATTTTTTAATATGCTTGGTTTGCGAATCTGTGAAAAAAGCTTCATGTTTTTATCCCGCATAGCAGGATAGACAGATAGGACCTAGTGTCAAGATACTCCGTACTTCGCTTTCCACTGAATTTGGACATTGCGTGTTGAGTGGTGGAACTCAACACTGCACTTTGTCTTTTCCAGAGCGAGGAAGTGAAAATAATTTAACTATAATCACTCCCCCGAGTGGGGATCGAACCCACAACCGATCGCGATCACAGTCAGACGCTGGTGCACTGCGCCACGAGCCTGGGCTACATTTATGTAAAAGTTATAAAGATCAAGATATGTCAAATTTCACGCGAACGAAGTCGTGAGGATAGCTAGTATATCATAAAAAAAACGACTTTTATCTATGCTTGTTCTGAGAATAACAAAATGTAGACATCAAATGGATGAAACTATAAAATGTTGAACTCAATAAATTATACCAACAGACGGGAGAGTACAGTGAATAAAGTTTAAAATAGAACTGGCAGCCAGTGCAAATTGTATTGCCGAGATGAAAACTAAATTCAATTTAAAACACTGTTATATTGTCTAGATTCTTTGTCTCAATGTGTTCAAAGCACATTTATAACTGAAAGCTCTGAAGGCAGAAACTAAGTTCGGAATAAAGCTTTTCAAGCTTTTATTGTAATGTTTTTATAAATAGGTTTTTTTATAATTTTTAATACACTATAGATATGGTTTGGGCGGTTTATTTAAATATACTTTAATATCTTATAAAGATCTTAGTTCAAAGACATTGTATTCTCCAAGATAAATACTTGTTACAGAACTAATATTGACAAGTAGTATCGAATAATAGTGTTGTTTATAATTTAAACATCTCAAGTTTATAGCAAGATACGCCTGTCATATTCTTAAATATGCATACGCAATGCACAGAGTGGCGGAACTCAACGCTGCGCTTGATGAAATCAGATTGTTGATATAATAAATAAAACGTTTACAAACACGCAATACTAAACACTAATGTTTAACATAATTGTTAAGCATTGTACCTACTTATTATATTAAGTTGAACACTAAGCAATAATCACTCCTCATATTTGGCGTCTAGAAGTAATCGATATTCGATATGCACAGTGTTTTAATAAACCATTTTATGTTCTATATTTGCTCGCCCAACCGACTTTGCTCTATATAACCGTAAGAACGGTAAGAATAGCAAATTATAATACTAAAATATATCTGTATCTAAACTCATTAGACCACAAGAGAACAAAGGATTATGAATTCTCTATTATCAATATATATATTATTGCAAGATGAATCGCTATATATATATATATATATATATATATATATATATATATATATATATATATATATAATTTTTAGCTAATAAAATATATTTTATTAAAGTTATTTGAGTTTATCTAACTTCCAAGACCTTTTTATCAAGTACAAACATGGCTCCAATATTTGTTCTATTATTAAGTTGCAGAGCCAGTCTACCTGCACCATCATCACACCTTGAAAACCATTTGTAGTCCAACTGCCTTCCGAGATCATTACAAATACCTACTGATGACGAAGCTAGAAGGTGCCTACCTTCTGGGTTCATTATCAGAACAGGTTGATAGTATCAAATTATAATATTATTAATAGTTTTAGATCGGAAAGATATTTAGAATTCAGATTCTTAAATTTCAATACATACATACTCGTTCAGTTGACATAATGAATGGGTTTAAAAAAAATCCTATCAATCACCGCTTGTCACAGACAAACATTGTAACGCTTACTAACCTTATCTATATTATATTGACATAATAATTGATAGGAAAATCGAAATGCCAACACGCCTCCCGTGAGAGTCGTCACGCCATCGTTCACTGTCAGCTATCGGACTCAAAGCTCGTAATAATATTATATCTTGAATTGATTGCTAACTAACAAGAGGTTGGTCGTGACGCAGTTAAACGTCTTATTGCAAACACATTCAGTTGTGGATTTAATTTCCACTCGGAAGAATGCTTATATTTAGATTATTTTCAATTTCTCGTTCCGGTAAGAGAAAGCGCGGCGTTGAGATCTGCTGGTCAACTTGTAATGTCTCGCATGCAGCGGAAAGCGGAGTATAGTGTCTGGTACTTCCTATCTATGCTATACGTAATAAAAGCGTGAAGCCAAAATGGTTCCTTCTCTCTACTTTATGCTTATTGTGAGCTTAAATTAAACTGAAAATTTCTTACTCAAGGGTTTTTAAATAAAAAGCTGTATATTTTTATCTTCACGCTCTATCCCCCACAATATGATTGTCAGAGACAACTTAGTGGCAAGACACTATGTCGACCTTTCTCAACAAGTCGTTGCATCTGATTATAAACGCAATTGGTTGTGGGTTCGATATACACTCGGAGGAAGGATTAGGCTTAAAATTTACTTTCATCTCACCGCTCAGGTCATTTGTCTGACTAGATTTTCATTTCAAATGTGTTAAAAATCGCAAAAATCAAAGATTCTAGTATTAAATATACTTATTAATACAAATATTTTTAGTATTTAAAATGTTTCTCAGGAAATATATATCCACTAAAGAAATATACGCATTGATAATGAACTAAAATAGAAATGCTATAGAACAGTAACCCGGCTAAATTAAACTCTTAATATTCCTTTCCTTAATATTTTATATTTGAACGCACTTTGTATGAGCAAACAATTTTTTTACTTTTTTCCATATAATTCTTTCATACTTGTTCATTCTTCCTGTGAAGGGACGTGGTAGAATACAATTTTTTACCGCTGCTGGGCGGCGTCCTGTAATAAGCGGAGATCCCATTAATTTGGTCGTAGGAGGCTAGTTCTTCAACTGGCTCGCGCCACTATTTATATAAAAATTATCCACCAAATATCTGATGAAGTCTTCCGGTTCGATATTATATAAGCCAAAGCTGATTTATGGCCATATTCCAACCTATTTTTTCCCACATAGTGTAGTGGTCCCGACAGTTCCGGCTGGCGACGCCTCTACATCACTTTCATCCCAAGACCGGCAACGCATTCAACACTCTTACTTACCATCTTCTCTTACTTACCATAAAATGGCTTTTGTGTTCGTTCGCCTCCTTTTCTATATAAATAACAGATTTACTTTTTAAAAACACTTGTAGAAATATTTTAAATAGAAAATTATTAAAATCGGCACATTCGTTCTCAAGTTTTAGCAAGACTAACAAATATATATAAAATATTATCTCGATACCGCTTCTAATCCTATCAGAGACAAACATTGGGGGTAATCCCTTCGCTAATAAACAAACAGATCGCTAGATCTCTATGTACACACTCTCATGCTTTCCCGGATATTGCCACTACACGAGTTGAGTCTGTGGAGAGCAAACAGTAGCTTCACTTTCGTATTTGCTTGTTAAATTGTTTTTTTTAGTTTCACGTAAATTTATCCCGCATAGCACGGTAGACAGGAAGTATCTATGTCGAATGTCAAGACACTCCGTACACCGATTTCTGATGAATTCGAGATATTGCGTGTGGAGTGGTGTGGCGGAATTCAATGCCGCAATTTGTCTTGCCAAAACGAGGAAATAGAAATAATTTAAATATAATTATTTCCCCAAGTGAGCATCGAACCCATAACCGATTGCCTCTTCCTTTGTTCTAAATAATTTAACATTATAACGCAATGATTGATCACAAATTAATAGAAAATATGTATACCCTTATAGATTAAATATTGATTTTTTCTTTTGGCCTTACTGTCTATTAAAAAGATTCTGCCGTAAATAACACTATTCAGGATCTTTTTCAAACCTTTTTTACATATTTTCCTATAGAAATCCTTGGGAAATTTAAATGAAGCAGAAAGCGAAGGCAGGAAGTACCTAGTGTCAAGACACTTCATACTCAGGCTTTCGCCAAATTCGATACATTACGATACGACATGAGTGGTGGATCTCAACGCCGCGCTTTGTCTTACCAGAAAGAGGAAATAGGAATAATTCAATTGTAATTACCTAAAGTCCACTCTTTTTTGTGACAATCCCCGGGCATTGCAACCACACTGAGGATATAAGGAATATAAGAAGTTTGTTTTGTGTTGCAGGATGGGGCGAGTCGCTGCTGTCTCTGCCAAAGAAATGGCTCAGCATCCAGGTGTACGGCGCAGACGACGAGGACTGCCAAGTAACTGCTTATATTATTTATATTCATAATAATGTATGAAATTATCACGGCACATTGGAATGCAGGTGTCTGTAAGCGCGATTGGTTGTGGGTTTGATTCGCAGTTGTGGCAATAATCAGGATTAAAATTAAATAATTTTCATATTTCATAAAGAGAGAGTGGTTTAAACTTCAATAAAATAAAATTTATTTCCGCTGCTAAACTAGCCAATTTAAGAATCCGGGGGAAAAGTTGAGAGTAGATTCTCTTGACTCAACGACGAGTAACTCAACGCCGCGTTTCGTCTCAGCAAAATGGAGAAATTAAAATAAATTTTAAATATAATCATTCCCCCAAATGGAAATCGAACTCATAACGAATCGCATTTACAGTCGCACTCTGTCCAATCGCGTCACGAAGGCTTCAATGACCATGATATGTATGTATATCGTTTTATATCTCCATTTGAAGACTCACATGTATAGCTGCGGTAATCATCTTGTCAAAGGCTCACTTTGATTACCTTAATGACGCTTTCTATAATATAATGATAAATTACAGCTAAATGTTATATTATTTACAATTAAATATAAAAATATTATAATTGCTTGGAAATGAAATTGATTTTTTAAATCACACATGTGTTTGACGTCGCCCTCAGTGCGCCATCTAGTTAGAATTGTGAAAAATACAAAGACGTATAAGTAGATGTACGCAATGACTGAATGAATTCGGACTTGTGCCTCTGGAAAACCGTTTACGGGTGTTCAAGAGGTTCGCCTTCTGTTCATATTTTTATTTGCTTTTTTTAATATTTTAAAGTTATTATTTTTGAGAAAATTCTAGCAAGATAAAACCAAATAAGTTACTTTATATTATAATTATATATAAAGTGTGGGAATTAAAGTGGATTCTAATGAATACACGCCCACTAATATTTAATCATTTTAAATATCATTGTAATATATAACAAAAGCAATATTTATAGACCTAATTTTAATTGTTATACAAGAAATATTAACAATCTAATATAATTGTTTATATATAGAGAATTTCATCAGAATTATATTTTTAAATTTTATTTAGATCGTATACATCATGAATAACTAATACTTTATTACCTATTTTAAACAACACAGTATACGCAAGTAGCCAAGCTACCTGTGCCGGAGCTCCAGGCCACCCTGGACGCGTACCTGGACTTCGCCTCGGTGATCGTGAACCAGCAACAATTGGAGAAGACACAGGATATCGTGAAGAAGTTCTCAGAGGAGTTGGGCCCGAAGATGCAAACTATACTTCTCGAACGCCAAAAAGAAATGACTAATTGGGTGAGTTTTTAAATTTAACCAATTCACAAAAAATTATTTACTTAGAAAACATTTTTGAAAAAACGTATAAAAGTGTGGAATAACACTTTAAAAATAGTAAATATTAAAATAAAATAGCAATCTCTCTTGTTAAACGAGTATTTCTTAGTAATCTTTAAGTAGTAGAAATTTGTAATAATCTCTCTACAGAGATGCTAACAACATAAATAAGTTGTAAAAAAAAACGTATAAGAATTTCGACGCAGCTGGTAGTAGAACGCATGGCTTAGCAGTCAGAGCGCTTGGACCGTATCCAAGAGGCGCGGGTTCGAATCTCGCTGCGTTCAAATTTTTATACGTTTTTTCAAAAATGTTTTCTAATCTTAAGTGTGGAATAACACTTTAAAAATAGTAAAAATTATTTACTTATATTGATTAATTATTTACAATATTATTATAATATTATATAAACACAAAATAGAGAAACACAAAAATGTACTGCAATGTCATTGCAAATCAACTCTAGCAGTCATAATTCTTAGAGTTTGACAGGTGTCATTATTGCTTAAACATGGCGGATCACTGCGTTTATTTCATAGTGCGCGTTCATAATACTTTGTTATTTAATGCATTATTTGCATATTTTAAGTACTTTTGTGTGTGATTGTTCATTGTGTATAATGTATACGCTTAAAAATGTTAAAATACTTATATATACTTTAAAAAATATAAAATACTTGTGTATATATATATATTTATATATATATATATATATATATATATATATATATATATATATATATATATATATATATATATATATATATATATATATATATATATATATATATATATTCTATTTACTATAAATTAAAAAAAGATAAAACAGCTGATTTATGATTCTTGAGATAGTGTTGCTTTTTAAATATCGCAGGATATAAAATTGATGACTAGGAGTCAACAATTTTACCTTCACGCTTTTTATCCCTCATAGCAGGGTAGACACTCCGTACTTCGCTTTCCACTAAATTCGAGACAGTGTGTGTTGAGTGGTGGAACTCAACGCCGCACTTAGTTTTACCAGAGCGAGGAAGTGAAATTAATTTAAACATAAACATTCCTCCGAGTTGGGATCGAACTCACGATATAAAATTGATGACCAAGAGTCAACAATTTTATAAGATTTTAATTAAAATTTTAAATAGATTGATAGCGTACATTTTAGTATTCTGTGGTCACAGGTAGTACCTAGTGAACATTTTTATAGGTTTTTTCAAAAATGTTTTTTAATCCTTAGTGTGGAATAACACTTTAAAACCAGTATATAGTATCTAGTGCGTCAACCTGTGACCACGGGCTACTATAAAGTGTTCGAAATATCAGGTTTCTAAAAATGTATTTTCGAATACCAAAAATATACGCGATTATTTCATTTGACATAGTTTCCTTTAAAATGTGTAGAAATCGCGAAAATCCAAGATCTTAGTTATCTGCTTTAAGAACCGCTATATCTTCGTTTCGAGCACAAATTTCTAAGAGATTGAGAGAACAAAGTAAAAAAATATATTATTTCAATTCATTAAATAACACAATTGTAGTTTAAACTGCATCGACTATAGTATTCTACAGCTAGTATAGTAAAGTTAACATAAAAGAAGCTAATAAAGGATAAAATTTCATTTATTAATTATTGTAAAGTATTAACGCTTGGATACATTTGAGGCCGGTCGTGGCGCAGTGGGACAGCGTATGACTGTAAATGCGATCGGTTGTGGGTTCGATCCCCACTCGGGGTAATGATTACATTTAAATTATTTTCACTTCCTCGCTCTGGTAAGGTAAAGTGCGGCGTTGAGTTCCACCGCTCAACACACAATATCTCGAATTCTGTGGAAAGCGAAGTACGGAGTGTCTACCCTGCTATGAGGGATAAAAAGCGTGAAGGAAAAAAAACCATCTTTTTATCTGAATTAATGTCTTCACAAAGTTTTAATGAGCGTTACCATAATTCTCGTGTTCTTATCAATTCCTACGAAGTTGGTTTGGGAAGTTTAAAACACAAAACAATAGCTCCGCCGAGCGACATTGTTTCACCATTTCAAAAACAAATATGCGGCCAAAATATAAACTTACTTCTTTAACATGTTCACTAAAATTAAGAAATTTTTCTTGTTCCTTTGCCTTCTGAATCAAGTTTCCAGAAATTATGGTTTGGTCAAATCATCAAAATTATTTGAAGAGTTATTATTTAAAGAAATAGTGCAATCTATAGACGTAGCTAGGAACAATGAACATCTATATCAAATATTATTGAAATTATTGAACAGTGTGTGCGCGTGCATGCAGGACACGTTAAACGAGAAGCGAAATTCAGTTTTCAATGTGGAAACAAACATATTACGAGGGAAAGATGACGACAATGCAAACGGCAATATTGATATTTATAAAAAAATTTACAACAGGACTTGTGTTAATTTGAAGCAAAAAGTTATAACAAAAATCAATAACAGTTATAATCTAGCGGAAGTTGATTTAAACAAATTGTATAGAGTACAGTTTCATATGGATAAAATAACTAAAGAAAACATGCAAAGCACGTTGTTTGAAATTTTAATAAGAAACCAGAAAAATCGCAAGTACAGAATACAAAACTTGGATTCGTATAAAAATAAAATATTAATGACTAAGAAACATGATTATAATGTGATCATTATTATAACTTTACATCCAAATTCATTTGGAGAGCTGAATAATCTAAAAAATGTAACCAAACTTCACCTTGACACCGCTCTTACCGTACAGTCACCTGTAGATATTGATATAATACGTACAACAACATTTCTAAATAGCGAAAAGACTCCTAAATTTGAGCATGTAAAGAAATGTCATTTATATTCAATTTATCAATTTCTGATGGAATGTAAAAGAAACAATACAGTAAAAATATTTAAATTCTTAAAAGTAAAAAAATCATTAAAAATATACATAAATACAATAGCTTATGAAAATTTTGATATTTATTTGAACAAGTGTTGTAATAATGAGTCTGCTTGCAAAAGTTTTCTATATAAAAATGCCTCCAGCTTGGACGAAGTTAAAACAACTCCTTCTACTGAGAAATATAATACAATATTAGATGAAAATTATCAAATTATTATAAATAATATAAAGATGCTAATGTATCAATTTGCCAAAAAAATAAGTCACACTAAAATTATGAATGGCTCAGAGAAACAATCACTTGACGATATAATTAAATATGAAAGTAACCACTGTAATGTGTACAACACATATAAGAGTTCCGACTATCCGTTCAATAATAACAGTACAGAAAGAAGTAGTAAGAATCAAGTAGATAAATATTCTATAGAAGAAAAAAGCACGACAATTAACCCGTTTACATTCACTGAAACTAACAGTATTCTTAGTGATGTGAAAAGAACGACATCAACAAGCACGCAATATATTTCAGTTGATGCTAAAACATCACAAGATGTCATAACTACTCATTTACCCAAAATTTTAAGAAAAAAAACCACCATCAGCTTAGCGACTGCTGATGCAACACCAGAGTATAAAGCTACAAAAATTACACCAAGTAACCAAACACGACAGTCCTCAACTAAAATTATTCCAATCTTCTTTGAATCTAGTACAAATATTATTTATAGCAATAATAACTTTTTAAGAAATGTAGATGGAAATGAAATTGATAATTCAAAACATCCTGTACAGATAAAATTATTTGATAATGAATTCAAAAAAGAAATTTTCAATAAAAATAAGCGAGCTACTTCCATTATGCCTAAGCCAAAAAGGACAAAATTTATAAATTACGTTACTCCGAAAATAAATAGTATAAATATGTCTAAAAATTCAGTAAATACTTTCTTTTCAATTGATCAAAAAATGACGACTACAAACATTGATAATTACAAAAACAGCACCCTAAAAATTCATACAAATTTTACATCAAATAAATACCAAAGCCAAAAAAATAACGGAGTGCCTATAAATTATAATATTACCATCAGTATTACGGACTTCGTAAATGAAGTTACCAAAAACAAACTTTACAAAAATGAAACATGGGAACTAAAAGAAACATCTACAGTAAACTTTCTGAACAGAAACACTATAACAACAAATCCTACTCAAGATAAAGAAAAACATAAAATTCACATTATAAATAATATAAAAGCAAATTCAAATATATTTAAACAACCAATAATAAATGAGTCTCTAAATAATAGAACTAGAATTAAGATTTCAGATTCAGAAAAAAACTATACAGATAAAGCATTATTTTCTCAAGTTCACAATTTTCAAGATTTATTAACTACTAAAACATTATCTTTGAAATATAAACTAAAACAAGAAGATATGTTGTCTAGTAAAAGATTAAATACATCAAAAAGTATATTTAAATCTGCAAAGATTAGCAAAACTTATGAAATGAAATTAGCAACACAAGAAGCGTATTTAAATATGGCAGTAAGTACAAATGTTACGTTGCCTATATTCAAAAATAGCCGTATTACAGAAACCAATCTTATAACCACAAAAGAAAGGGACCAAAATAAGAAATATCTAATGATTAAAAATGCACCTAGTAGTAAAATTAACAAAGTCACAGAGAGCGTTTTACAATTAAAAAAATATAACCAAAGTGATATATTTAATACCCACATACCTTCTAAAGGTATTTATAAAAGAAATTATACAAAAACATATAAACTTAACACAACATTGAAGTATTTGATTGGTTTAAAATCACTTCCAACATCACAAACGTTAAATTTTACAAATAATTCATCTACGATAAATCCATTTATTTTATATACATCTATACCTATAAGATCAATGGAACATAAAATAACTGAAAATTTCACTGGAAAAACTTATGCTATCAAAAATAATTCTACAATGAATAAAAAGAAATCTTATAGAGAAAAGAAAAAAATATATTTAACAAAACATGTTTATATAAGTATACCATACACCAGTACCACAGAGTCAATAAAGATTAAAAAAAATATGAAAAAAAATCAAATTAATAAACACATCTCTCCAGTTTTGACAACGACCTTGTCTACAGCTAATAATATCGAAATACTTAGACATAAAGAATTGGGTAATAAACGTAATCCAATTATGTCAAATATATCACAAGGAACTTTTAATTATATAACTAATGGACTAAATAACTCATTAGTTAACACCATAAAACCAAAACCACGTAAATACAGTATGGGGATAACTGATAATATGAAGAAACATGTAATAGATACTTCAAAATACTCTATAAAGGATACTACAACTAAAGAGTCTAGCAGAATAAATCTTAAAGCAGCTAATGTAAAGGATCTTACAACAGAAGTAATCAACAATTCCATAACAGGAAATATGAAATATCCTTTAGCGGATTATATAAACAATCTTAAAATCTATAATGCATATTATACTAAAAATATAAAAGGTTCTGCGAGTACTGCAAAACATTCAACACCTTACATTGCAAATGATACTGTTATGAGAAATGTACAGTTTACAACGGACAATACAATAGGTCTAACGGACAATACAAATCAAATAACGGATAATGTAAAAAATGTAATATTTATTAAACAGAATGTAACGTTAGATAATATCAAAGGTTATACTACGGATAAAGTAAACAATCTTACAAAATATAATGTAAAAAATCCTACATTGTATAATTTAAGGGACCGTTTAACATATGCTGCTCAAGGTCCTGCAACAGTTAATTTATTAAGAGATAATGTAAAAAGTATTGTAGCGATAAGTGTAAATGATCATATAACGGGTAACACAAAATATAGTACAATAGATAATATAACTTATCTTACAACAGTAAAAGATCCCATAACAGATTCTAGAATAAAAACTTCATCTATTAATCTAAATTATAGTAAAACGGAAAGAGTAAAAGGTCCTGTAACAATCTATCCTAACATCAACAATATAAAATATCATGCAATAGAAAATAGAAATAATGCTTTGATGGAAAACGTGAGGAACATTGCACGGAATAAAGTAAATTATACTAAAACATATAAAGAAAAAGATCTTATAACAGACAATAATGCAAGACATGGTGCTACGTATACTGCAAAAATTTCAACAATGTATACTCCAAAAGATTTTAACAGAGAGACTGTAAAACTTATAGTAAATGAAAATATAAAATATCAAGCAACAGAAATGACAAAAAATACTACAACGAATAACATACAATATAGTACAATGTATAATCAACCTTTTGTTTTAAGACATTTAAAAACGGAAAGGGTAAATGATCGTACAACGGATACTGCAAGCGATCGGTCAACATATAATATGAAAGATTATACGAATATATTAGTCACTGTAAAAGATCCTACAAATAATTCTGCAAAATATTCAACAATGTACAGTGTAACAGATCCTAAAATATATATTGAAAAACTTCAATTGATGAATACTAAGCCAGATTTTACTACAGAAACTGTAAATAATCAAGTATTAAATGGTGCTAAAGATTATAAATTAAATATTTTAAATAATGTAGCAACGGATGCTGTAACAGATCCTACTACGTATATAAGAAATGCCATATCGGCAGTTTCAGTAAAATGTACTTCCACGGATACAGCAAAAGATCCTGTAACAAATACTGCAAACAGTCTAACAACGCGCAGGGAAACAGCCCCTGAAACGGATACTGCAAATTGTACAACGCATGCAGCAAATATCCTACAAATGGATACTGTAAAACATCTTTCAACGAGTAATGCAAAAGATCTTACAACGAATACTGCAAAAAGTATTAAAACGCGTACTGTGACTGCTCCACTAACATATACTTTAAAATATCTTTCAATGGACACTTCAAAACAGTCTTCAACAGATATTGTGACAGATCCTACAACTAATACTGCTAAAGTTATTACAACGGTTATTTTAAAAGTTTCTACAACAGATAATGTAAAAAAAATTACAATGGATCGTGTAAAGAATTCTTTTACAAATACTATAAAAAAAAGTAAAATCAATATAGTAAAAGATCCTTCTACGTATCATTTAAAAGATCTTACAACGCGTACTGCATTTCCATTGAAGTATGCCGTAAAAGGTCTTACAATGGATACTGCAAAAGATGTTATAACCAGTACTGCAAAAGTTCTTACGAAGTCTTCTGTAAAAATTCCTACAACGGAAACTGTGAAAAATTCATCAATGCATTATATGAAAGATCATATAAGGAATAATTCAAAATATCTTACAACTACTCTACCAACCTATACTATAGTAAGTTCTTCTACGGACACTGTGAAAGATATATCATCTCGTACTGCAAAAGTTTTAGCACCGGTTTTTGTAAAAGCTCTCACCAAAGAAACTAAAAAAGAACTTGCAATGGCGACTGTTAATAATCCTATAATGTATATTGAAGAAAATTCTACAAGGAATTCTACAACGGATAGTGTGAAGTGGACTTTACCGAATATTATGCAAAATCGTACAAATGATACTATAAAAGATCCCACAGCAAATAATTTTGAAGATCTTGCATTACGTACAGTAATTACCCCACCAACTTATACAGTAAAAGGTCTTTCAACGGATACAACAAACATTCTTGCAACAACTACTGTAAATATTACTTCAATAGACACTGTGAAAGAACTTACAACTGTTAATGTAAAAGATTCTGAAAAGTATATTGATAAAAATCCGACAACAGATCCTGTAAAAGATTCTACAATGTATATTTTAAAAAATACTAGAATGAACATTGTAAAAGATCCTTTAACGGATGATATTAAACATCGCACAACGGACACTGCAAAATACCCTAAGAAGGATACTATAAAAGATTTTTTAAGGGATACTTCAAAAAATTCTTCAACGATTGCTATGAAAGAGTATAATATAGATACCACAGAAGAATTTGCAATAGATACCACTAAAGACCTCACAACGGATATTATGAAAGACCTTACCACAGACGTTATAAAAGACTATACAACGGATAGTCCAAAATATCATAAAACAAATAATGTAAAATATGCTTCAGTAGATACTTTAAAAGATCTTTCAACGGATACTTTAATAGATCCTACAACGGGTCCTATGAAAGGTAGTGAAACGAATAGTGTAAAATATCCTATAACTCTTATTGTAAAAGATCCTGCAATAGATACTGTAAAATATACATCAACATATACTTTTAAAGTTCCTTCAACGGATGCTATGAAAAACCGGACAACGGATACTGCTAAATATGCTACAACAGATACTGTAAAAGATCCTTCAACGGATACTTTAAAAGACTCTTTAAGGGACGCTATTAAAAATCTTACAACGGATGCCGCAAGCTATCTTACAAAAGATACTATAAAAGATTCCACGCAAGATACTGAAAAATATCCTGCAAAGATTACTTCAAAAGATTCTTCGACGGATGCTGTGAAAAAATATTTTATAACCGTAACAGATCAGAACACTATAAGAGATCTTACATCGAATATTTTAAAAAATCTTTTAAGTGATGCTATGAAAGACCACACAATAGATACTGTAAAAGACCCCTCAATGGAAACTTTTAATGATAATTCAACAGATGCTATGAAAGATGCTATGGGTAATACTACGAAAGACTATCTTATTATAAATTATGTTACAGACCCCACACAGGATGCTGTAAAAGTACCTATAACGGATACTGTAAAAGATCCTTCCACCAATGCTATGAAAGACCATACAACGGATACAGCAAAGTATTCTGCAATGGATACTGTAAAAGATCCTACAACGGTTACTATAATATATTCTTCAACGGATACTTCAAAAGATCGTTCAATGATTGCTTTGACTCATGCTATAACAGATAGCTTCAAAGATCTTACAACAGATTCTATTAAAGACACCACACCGGATACTGTAAAAGATCCTACAACATGTGCTATGAAAAACCACACAACGGACAGTGCAAAATATCCTAAAACGAATACTGTGATTTATCTCACAATAGATGCTTTAAAATACCCTTTAACGGATCCTATAAAAGATCTTTCAACGGATACTTTGATAGATCCTTCAACGGGTGCAATGAAAGGTCGTGAAATGGATACTGCAAAACGTTCAAGGGTTATTGTAAATGGTCATACAGCGTATGCTATAAAAGACCGGACAACGGATGTTGTTGAATATCCTGCAACTATTACAGTTAAAGATACTGTAATAGATACTATAGAAGATTTTACATTGCTTTCTCTAAAAGATTCTTTAACGCATGATCTAAAAGATCGAACAAAAAGTAATGCAAATAATATTACAAAAAATAAGTTAAAGGATCTTGATACGCGTACTTTTAAAGACCCTTCAACGGATGCTATAACAGACCGTATAACGGATACTGCTAAATATCCTACGACCGTAAAAAACCTCGCAACAGATACTACAAAAGATCCTTTAAGGGATACTTCAAAAGATCCTTCAACGATTTCTATGAAAAAGCGTACAACGGTTACTGCAAAAAATCTTAAAACAGACACCGTAAAAGATCCTCCAATGGATAATGTAAATGATCTTATAACAGATACTGTAAAAGATCTTACATCGGTTAATGCTAAATATCATACCACGGATATTAACGAAATTCCAAAAGATATTACAAAGAACCATACAATGGCTGACATAAATCATCCTACTATGAATAATATGACGTATACTATTATGAATAATGTTATAGTTTCTTCTTTATTTAATGATAAAAGTCAGACAGAAATTATGAAAGCTCCATCAATTAAAACGGATAAGGGAATTAAAAAATATAATAACATCTCTCCACAAATAAATGTAATACTTAATACGGGAACAAAACAAAGCAGCCTGCAGGAATTGTCGTCTATATCTAAAGAGAAAAAAGTAACATTAACAAACAGTAGGATTACTTTACCAATAGCGATAAAGAAAATGAAAGAGTCAGCAACGGATATTCCAATAAATGTATTTATTAATAATACAAATTTTAAGGAGAGTAACAATTTTTCATACTTACCCAAACGGTTATTTACAAATGAGATATCAACACTTTCCTTACAAAGTACAGTAAAATTCACAGAGATGATTAATACGACAAACAATAATCACAAAATACAAACCACGTCATTTAAAGATAAAACAGATACAAGCAATAGTACAATATACCATCACAATTCTAACAAATTTAAACAGATCATGAATAAAACATTAAAATTTCGAAGAAATCGTCTAGGAGGAATTGACTTTTCAAAATATCCTCCTCGAAAATCCATAAATATTAATTGTAGTAGCAAAAGTACCACGAAATTAATATCTGAAAGTTTACCCATACATTTGGCTACTATCTTAAAGCCATTAATAAACATTAAATCAACAACGTTACCTTCAATTAAATTATTAATAGAGAAACCAGAAAACTTTTATAACAGTACCATGGGTGACGATTATCAGGCTGGAACTTCTGTGACCATCCCAGGGTTTATCAAAAAAAAAAAATATATAGAGGATAAAAATATTAAAGTAACTCCAACGACCAAAACTAATAGTATTACTTTATATAAGGATAATACCAAAGAAATAAATTTTAGAAGTAATTCAAATTCAGCTACACCTATATTATACATGTTTAATATAACTGAACCACTTCAAGATAGTAATAATTTACTATTGCCAGACGTTAGTGGTTACCCTGTAGAGTTTATTGCACATAAAGGAAAAGATAAAATAAATATCAATGTAGGCTATTCACGACCAATAATACAGTCTATGTCAAGTAAATCGCTAAGAGGTGATGCAAAAAAAGTCACTGTTGAAAATAAGGAAAAATATATAAGTATACATTCAATGAAGATAAATGAAGTAACAAACAATAAATATTTGAATACTCAATTAAATCCAAGCACAACAGCAAAATTAACAAAATTTGACAATGAAATATTCAATAATACAATTAAAAGTACATTCAAATACACAACTTTTCAAATTTTAACGAAAAATGTTAACAATTTAACCATAAATCATACAAAAGAATATTCATCTAATAAATATTATTTGGCAAGCACTAAACCACTCCCTTTGTATACGAATAAAATATACAAAATATATTCAAAAATTATTAAGATTTTTAATCATTCAAAAGTTGATAGAACATTCAGCAATAGAGAAAGGGAAGTTACACGAAGTATGGATAGGATTTACAAAAAAAGTAAGACAGTAAGATACAATACTTTTAAGCCCGCCGAGGAAGACTTTTATACAACTTTAAAACCTTCACTCTTCAAATATCATCATCATCAGAGTCAGAAAGGAGTCATGAATAATTATACCCCACATACCGAGAGTACAACTGGTAATTGGAAGTCAAATATCTTAAAGCCTTCGTCTTCAAGCGGTATATGGTTTCAAGCAACTAAAAAGCTTACAGCACGTCCAGTTACAGCAAAACTTGAAACATGGTATAATAAAATAATTAATAAAGAAAATTTATTAGATCCATTTGGGAAAACAAATTTGTACCAGATAAACAAACTCCCATCGCACACGCAAAGGAAGGTTATGAAGCGGATACATCTATTGAAACAAAATAGAGATGTACTCGCGATGGACACCAATGACTTTTTTTCCAATCGACGCAGCAGTGGCAAGGTGTTGTCTAGGCCAATATTGGTAAACCGCAATCCCTTACGCCCCGCGATAGTCACGCCAAAACAATATGTACTTCATCCAATATTCGACGAGCAGCCTGCCAGACCCAATCCATTGTATATAATGGATGATAATGATTTCTATAGAAAAGATTTTGGACTACACCACCATAATGATGCTCATACTTTAAGGGAAAAAATTAACCATGTCAAAGACACTATACAAATACCTCCTGAGGAAGAAGCGACAATAGAAAGACCAATATATTTTTCAAGTAAACCAAAAATCCTAAGAGATAGAATTGATTATATCAGAAATGTCATACAGGATGCCGGTAGTTACAGATCTCAATCAAATGTTATTATTAAACCTGTAATAGAAACGCAAAATCGAGATCCATTATATTACTTTAGACGCAGTGGCTTATACAACAATGACGATTCCTCAACAGAGGCAACAAGACTTGTTACACCAGCTAGAAGAAGACCAAGGACTATTTTCTTTTTGAGTCCCACAGTGCCTTATAACAGATATTTTTAACAGATACAAATAAATTATAATGTTACAAAAATACTTGTTCTCATTGTTATTATAACAATTCTTCCTATTTTTATATTCATATAAAGCTGTCAAGATTTAATGACCATAAACGCCCTACTGGAACTGCTTCAATTAATTATCACTTTTCGAGATACTGGTAAAGTACTGATAAAGGTATTCATTTATTCCACATTAAAGAATTTTATGTTTAAAAAAAATTGAGATATAAGATTAGACACAGACTGAAGGCGTATCGCTATATAATAATACATACTTACATTCAAAGACATCGAAGTACTAACGTACATTTATACCCGACTGCCAAAAGGGTTATGGTTTTTTTTACTGCATATGTAAGTATGTATGTCCGTATCTTTGTTCCCTTGCAAATGCTAAACCAGTGAACCGATTTGACAAATGATATTCATTAGATTCGTCCTAAGGGCGACAGCGTCACTGAATATTTAACACGACTGGAAAAGAATGGCGGATTTTTAACATATTCTTTAACAAAAGTTGAGTTTCTTTATTATTTCTTTTTAATTATTACTTCATATAATTAATTTTATAAACAATATCTACATTGATGTAATATTTGTAAATAATATATATAACGTAGTAAACTGTTCGCAATTGAATCTAACTTTTATATTTTCGTTATTTACTGTATCTAGGTAACGGACTGGTGGCTCGATGATATGTATCTCAAAGTTCGCTTGCCACTTCCCATCAACTCGAACCCCGGCATGGTATTCCCAAGGCGCCAATTTGCCAAGATCGATGAGGTGGCCGACCTCGCCGCGCTGTACATTGACGACCTGCTCGATTACAAGGAAATGTTGGATAGGTAATAATATCTTTATATATAATATAACTTATCTCATTCACGATATAGAACTAACTGTACGTGATGCTTGTGACCTTATCTAATGTAAAATGTATGTATAAAATAGTGACCACCGGTTGTGGTGCAGCGTGATAGTGTTAAACTGTACACAATCATTTGTGGGTTTAAATCACACCCGGGGATGATTATAATTAAAATATTTTTTTCATTTCTTCGCTCTGGTAAGACAAAGTGGGATGTTGAGTCCCGCCACTCAACACGCAATATATGAAACATTGCACTCCACGGCATTCCACGGAAAGTGGAGTACGGAGTGTCTTAACACTAATAAAAACGTTAAGCTAAAAAAAGTATCTGGAAGTCATTACCGCATAATAGGCCAGCATCTGACAGTAAAACGAGATTAGATTTGAATTTGAACCTTAGTAATATAGTACTACATACTTGAATTAAGTAAAAAGCACGAAAGTCGAAAATCTTATTAAGTAAGTATTGTTTAGACATGGATGGATGGATCTGGCTGAAGGTTCCATGGAGTGTTAAAAATATATATAATATTTCTTTATAGATTTCCAACTATCACTATTTAAATTTTATTAATGCTTTATTTATCAAAATGTAACAACGTTATAGGGGAGAGTTACCACAAGAGCGCGCAACCAGCCGTGAGAAAGGGCAACCGCTGTGCATGGAGCAGTTCTATCGGCTTCTGGGGGTATGCCGCATACCGGAAGTCGGCAAAGACCGGCTGGAGCTCCCTCCCAGACAGAGTGACCAGTCTGAATGTGAAGAACTAGTGATTGTCGCTTGCAGGAATTATGTAAGAATTATTTTAAAATTGTATAAAATATTAAAAAAAAATCTCTCTATAGAGATTCTAACAACGTAAATAAGTTGTAACAAAACGTATAATAATTTCGATGCAGCTAGTAGAAGATCGCATAGCTTAGCGATCAGAGTGCTTGGATGGTTTCCAAGAGTCGCGGGTTCGAATCCAGCTGTGTTCAAATTTTTATACCGATTTTTAAAAAAATGTTTTCTAACTCTAAGTGTGGAATAATATTTTAAAAATAGTTAAATATCATACAAAATGATTAATATTTAAATTACATGATATCAAGGTATGATAAAATATATGATATCGATGTTTTTTTATTATTTCGATATGATTATATATATGGTCTAGAATAATTAAAGTAAATTTAATACACTTCAAGATGTTGGTATAAAATTAACTTACATTATTATATTATACTTATCCCCATACAAGTCGCAACATATTGCCAGATACTACTGTATTTCAAAAGCAAACTTACAAATTCAATTATGTACAACAAAGCGCATCATAAAGTCACACAGATCTTCTCCTGGAGAAATTGTAAACTACTTTAATTAGATTTGTTTAGAGTAAAATAATGTACACAGGGTCGGGCGGCACAGGGAACAGGGCACAGGGCACAGCGGCGCTCCCAACAAGGGTTGTAATTTAATAATGAGTTGGGATTCCAGTACTTAGTCTCGTCTGTCGTTGAAATTTGTTCTGAAAATTATCGCTGCGATATATTTTTTCTTCAATTGAGACGTTTTACAATGTATAGTAGTAAAAAAACGATTTGAATTTTCTACCTAGCTTTTATTTTGAACCTAACGAAGAGTAAGATACTCCGATTGTCATATTTTAGCCAACATCAGGACTTTGCGTGTGGCAGAGTTCAACGCTGCACTTGGTCTTACCATAATGATAAATAGAACATAAATTAAAAAAAATCATTTCCCGAAGTGGAAATCGAATGCAAAAGCAATCACGTTTGCAATAAAACACTGTCCCACTGCGTAATGGCGACCTCAATCCGTTCGTATATTTCTATATTTTAGACAAAAATGCTAATGAAAGAGATTTCAACAGTACTACATCAGAACACAATTTATTCTGAGTATATATATATATGCATATATAAATAAAAATGCCGTCAGTATCTCGCAGTAGTCAATTCGCTATAATCAATTCAGAGGCAGAATCCAATTCCCTTCCGCTACTGGGAAGCGCCCAGTAAGGGGCGGGTATCCCAGTAATTTGGTGGTGGTTCATCCTCCGACTGGCTCACGACCACTACCATGACAAAAACGATCCACACCATTAGGTGTTCCGGTTTGATGTCATGTAAGTCAGCTCAGATTGTGGGTTCGATTCATTATTCAAGCGCCACTTGACATGTAATGTTTTGATGGAATAAGGTTGAAAACAGTCAAATATAGAGTGTCTTGACATTAGATAGAGTCTCTGACTACCTTGCTATGCGGGATTACGCGTGAAATTTTATTTAAACATATAATGACAATATTTTTTTGTATAGTTCTACCCGATCCCAGTGAAAGCGGCGGATCGCGGTCGCCTCACTCCCGGCGAAATGCAAGCGCAGATCCTGCATGCGATGGTGGACGCGGCGGGAGCTGCGCCGGCGCAGCGTGTCGGCTTGCTTACCACTTTAAATAGAGACCAGTGGGCCAAAGCGAGGGAGCACTTGATTAAAGGTTAATCATTATTTATAAGAATATTTTCAATAACATATTAAAAGCATTCATGGGATGGTATAGTTAAATTTTATTTAAGCGAAAATCTCGGCGTTTAGTTCCGCCTATCAATATGGTATGACCCCATTTTTGTAAAATTGGTAAAAAGAGATTATTGCACAACGGATACAAGATCCACACTTTCGACTTAAATAATAGTTATTTATTTTTATTTTATCTTGAAAATTTATAACATTTATACTATTATATATAATAGATGAAAACAATCGAGCAAATCTCGAGCTAATATCCCGAGCTCTATGCATTATGTGCGTGGACGAGGAGGGCGGCGACCGAGGCGACCTCGACGCGGACTCAAACGCGCTCCTGCGCGCCATGCACGGCGGCGGCACTCGCTACCACACCGCCAACCGGTGGTTCGACAAAACTGTTCAGGTTAGTTTGTAAAGCTAATAAAATAGTATTAAAATTAAACCCAGCTGGACTTGCACTCACGCCTCTTGTAAAACGTTCTAGCGTTATCACCACCAAACTATACGTTCTTATCCAAATACTTTGAAGTTACTTACTTTCGCACACTTAGATGAAGTAGAACATAGAGGCTTAGAATAAAAAGGTTTTAATCTAAAAATGTATTATAGATATTTGTGCCTTTTCAATATAGTTCATACAGAAAATAGTTTTTTGAATAACGAGTATTTTGGTTTTGAATTTTCTAATAGAAAAATTAAAAAGTTTACTACCGGTGTAACATTTAAAAGTATAATTGTAAAAATATATCTGCGACGGTTTTCAAGAGGTTTATTTTCAAGAGGGTTTGAATCCCGCTGCGTACTAAATTTTTATACGTTTTATTTTTTATTTTTTCTAATCCTAAGTGTGGAATAATACTTTAATTATAGTAAAATATATTTGAATAAAACAAGTTTAACAATGAATAAATACATATATAAAATGCGTTGAAAGGTATGAGGCATATTATTTGAGAATTATTTTCTACACTGCTGTTTTTCAGCCTCAACCTTATCTTACAAGTTTAATTTTAACAAAACTGAATTTTGTTAATACAGTACAATGCCAAAAAAAGCAGCAAGCAAAGCAAACCCTGTTAGGTTATCAATCTAGTCAACCGAGTGATAAGTAATCGCACCCACAGCTGATCATCTCGTCCGACGGCAGCACGGGCATGTGTTACGAGCACAGCCCGGCGGAGGGCGTGGCGGTAGTGCGGCTGGCGGAGCGCGCGCTGGCGCGGGCGGAGGTGGCGCCGCCCCCCGCGCCGCCGCCCGCCCTACTGCCCGCACCCCAGCCGCTGCACTGGAACCTCAGCGCTGAGCTGCAGAGAACTGTGGAGGTTGCTGCTAGGGAGATTGACAGGTGACTAACTTATAGATATAACTTAATACCCATATCTACGAGAAGAGATTTATGTATTTCGTGTGATTGATGATATTTTAGTAGATTTTTCTATTCTGGAATATATACTTATTAATTAAAACAAAATATAATTATTCGCCATTGGGTATAACGATACAACTGTAAACGTCAAAGTATTGGATTTGAGCTGCAGGAAATTTCAGCAGATTCGAATAACCACAGAATGTCTCGAATTTGAGCCGAGATCGGAAAAACAAATGTCTTGACACTGGTCTCTTTAATAAAAAAAAAACGTATAATAGACTCGTTAAAAATGAAAATATTTTAAACGGATTAATTTAATACCAAAATATACGTGATACTTTGGTATTCAAAAATACATTTTTGAAAACGTGACGTTTAGAACACTTAACGTCTACTTTAGGCCGTGCTCACAGATAGACTGACAGTTTTCATTTAAAATGTGTAAAAATTGCTAAAAAGAAAAATCTTTCTTATATAGTATAGAAAAATCTTTCTTTTTTAGCTTCACGCTTTTTATTCCGCGTAGCACGGTAGACAGAAAGAAGCTAGTGTCAAGACACTCCGTATTTCGCTTTCCACCGAATTCGAGACATTGCGTGTTGAGTGGTGGAACTCAACGCCGCACATTGTCGTTACCAGAGCGAGTATAGTTATTTAGTTATATAGTTTACATATACTTATATAGTTTTTCTTTATTTAACAGATCCATTTCAGATTTGGATTTGAAGGTGTACACTTACCGCGGCTACGGGCGGGAGTTCATGAAGTCCTGTCGCACCAGCCCTGACGTCTACATCCAGCTCGCGCTACAATATGCTTATTTCAAGTAAGTTAAGTTTTTGTTAAGAAAAATAAATAATTCATATTAATATTTTTTATTAATACAATGATAAAAGTAATAAAAACATATTCTAAGAGGGATGTTGGCTAGTTCATCTACATGGTGTTACCGCGCTGTTCTGAAATTCAATTTTTTTATTACAAAATGGACGACTTTAAATTTTTATAGATAAAAAAATCTCTTCACAATTCTCTATTTACTTCTTACTCTACTTCTAAGAATATTTTAATAACATGATAAACTATATAAAATAACTCCATTTTATTATTAGAAGTTTTCGTGGCGCAGTGGAACAGCGTGGAACTGTAAATAGCTGTGGGCTCTCACTTGAGCGTTTAATAATATTTTATTGATCTGGTAAGACAAAACTGAAGGTTATGGTTTGCCACACACAAAAACACGCAATGTCCTTAATGCAGAAAAATGGTCACCGGAGTACCTGCTCACTAGGCATACTCTCTTACCTAAGCAGATATGTAGGAAAAATTGTAAAGCTACTTCTTCAAGTATCATAATTGGCACGTATTCCCTCAGGCTATATGGGTACCTCGTGTGCACATACGAATCAGCCTCCCTCCGCCGCTTCCGCAACGGTCGCGTCGACAACATCCGCTCGGCGCACAACGCCGCACGCGCCTGGGCCGCCGCCATGTGTGCCGACGACACCGCCACCACCACCGCAGCCGGGAACCAGACCGATGATGGGCAGAAGAAAGTGTCTTTTAATTTATATGGGGTATTACATGTTTTCTATAAAATAAAGGCTTTTGAGTGTTGAAAATAGCATAATTAATAAGCACAACCAGATATCTCATTGATGCCGTAACACTGTGTTGTCATAGCAACGTGTATGTCAAATATATAATATTGTTTAATTACATTTATTTCATTAATTTGATGAATTTAATTGCAATTAATTAAATAAGTACATTGGCGTTCTGCACTTCTGTATAATAAACGATAACAGTGTCTTCACACTTTCACGCTTTATATCATATGCTTGAATCCTTTTTAAGAATATTATGCGGTTGGAGGTGTATTTAATCTAGCACAGTGAGAGATCAAGGTCATTAAGGCGCAGTGGCACACTGACTGACTGTAAACGCTATGTGGTTGTGGGTTTAAATTTATATTAATTTCTCCGCTCTGGTAAGTCAACGAGCTGTGTTTTCTTTGCCAGTCCACACGCAATGTATCAATTTCAGGCAGATAGAAAATATGAAGCCAAAATATATATATATATATATATATATATATATATATATATATATATATATATATATATATATATATATATATATATATATATATATATATATATATATATATATTGTTATTTTATTAAAACCGAGATGACTTGAAATAGGGTGAAAGTAAAATTGATACTTTAACAATAAGTAAATAGGATACTTTAACATCCAAAATTTCTCATACTAATATTTGTCAGGAACAAAAGAAGCTAGAGCTGTTCGAAGAAGCAGCTCGTAAACAAACCGCCATCATGGAAGCTAACATACTCGGGCGTGGTATCGACAACCACCTGCTCGGACTCCGCGAGGCGGCCAGAGAAGCCCTAGGGGATCTACCTGATATGTTTAAAGACGCCACTTACAGCCGTATGATTGAATTTAAGCTTAGCACAAGTCAGGTGAGTGTTTCTACGACCGCACTGGGCGTGGTGTTTGTGGTGTTACGGTCTTCAAGTAAACTCGGTGGAATAGTGTTTTTCTTAACATGTACATTACAATGAGTGTCGATTCTGTCAGCTATAAATTCTCTAAATTTGTAGAAAGTAGAAATGATATTATCAAAGTATAGAGTTATGTATAACATAGAGGATGTAAAAAAAGCATAACAACACCGCAGTGTATAGAGCACTGCTCGAATGTCAATAAAAACACTTAATAGGTGAAAATTCTATTTTTTTCTCCTCCTCGCATAACAGGGTAGTTAGAAAGCGTCTAGTGCCAAGACACTCGGTTCTCTATATTGTAGCCGAAATATTGCTAGTTTGTTCCCAGAACTGGGATATGAAAATTAATTATATGCAATCATGCCTTCCCTGTTTCACTGTGCAACGAAGGCATTATCAATTTTAAATTATAATAAAAATATTAAAAATAAGGTTGCCACAACCGCCGACGGCACATTCATGGGGTACGGCGCGGTAGTCCCCGACGGGTACGGCTGCAGCTACAACCCTAAGAAGGACTGCATCATCTTCTGCATCTCCTCCTTCATCTCCTCAAGCGTCACCAACACGGAGGCCTACAGGCAATCCCTGGAAGAAGCCCTGGACTCCATGAAACTGATGTTCCAGAACCGAAGAGTGGAGAGTTAAGTATACTTTTCGATGTATCTACTTGTTCTACGTATGTTTTGATTATTTTGCATTTTAGATTAAAGTTATTATGGAATATTATATACATAAAATGGTTGAACAGTATGTATGTCTGCTGTGTTAAGCACATTTGAATTAATGAAAGATTATTAAAAATTTCTATGTCTACATGTTTCAAAATGAAGCTAATTTCTTTATATATACGATGATAAATGCACTTATACAAAATTGTATGAAATAATTATAGATATATATATTTCATAAAAATATATATTATACAATGCCACTTTTCTATGAGAGAAAACGAATTTTCCTTAGCGATGCGATTGTAGAATTTGTGTGAATGTAGTCGCGACTCGCAATGTAACGATATACAAAACTTGCATGAGTGTGTCTTTTTGCGAAAATTCTAAGATTTAAACAAAAATATGAGTTAAAGATACTTAGACGAATATAACCCACTAGACTGTCATTTAATGACTAAAAGTATATATAAAATTTTATATTTATCTTAAAAAGAATTAATTAATAAAAATTTCTATATACAATTTCGCTGTATAAGCGTAACAGGTATAACCTTTTAGGGCTATTAAAATGCTGTATAATGTTTCAACATCGTCCAACCGAGTCCTAGACGAGTTACTCAAGTGGGGAGTCCACAAACACCACAAATATAAAAATCATGTTCTTCATAACAAAATAAACGCCTTTTTAATGTGTGTTTGAAATAAATAATAAAAAACAAACAGTATTATATAACAAATATTGTTACTAAAACACAAAAGACATATTCATGTAAAAAAACGTATGAAATACGCACATATTTAGATGTATTTATAGTTAAAATTATAGATACTTATTGCAACTAAAACATATCACTTGATGTCTGATCTTTAATCTAGATCTACTCTAGTCTAGATAGTAAGTAGTCCTAGACTTCTTTAATTCTAGTTTGAACATAATTTGTTCTACTATAGTAGTACAAAATTTCTTTAGATGTTATACATATATATGTACGCTTACATAAATTATATAAAGTTTTATATAATAAAAAAATAGGCTTTTAAAATAATACGTTGAAGGTTATTAGATTTAGAAATTTTCTTGAATTTCATATATAAAATATATATTTACAAAATGAAACTGTAAACTTATAAATAAAACTATAATATTATTAAAAAAAAATTAGTTGATCAACGAGTTTTAACATTCTTACAGCCACGACTTTCATTAATCAATGTAATGTCAATTAATTGACATTAAATTACTAAATATAAAAAAATAAGACTTTAAAATTAGACACGCTTAAAATCATTAAATTATAATAAAAAAAAAAGTGTATGTCACTTTAACCTACAAGAGTTTCGCTTTTAGTGAATGAGATCAAAATGATATTATAAATATTAATTTAGATATACATACACTGTTTATTGTAGTTAGTTTCTATTATATTAAATATTGTTGCTGTGAGCCAATTCTTATGCTAAAAGTTACGAAACAGTTTATTACTTTGTTGTGAATATTCAGCTTAAGATGGTTGTAGTTTAAATAAAACAAAACATTACTATTTAAATAAGAGGAAAAAAATAAAATAATTATATTTGTTATCTGTATGTATATCAATGTTTTAGCAAAATTCATTGCACAATTATTAATATAATTTTCTCTGTACCATAATAGTGAAAAACATTCATTTATCATGTAAAGAAAATTGCTATAGGGTTTATATGTGCAGGTTTATATACAAAAACAAAGATAGAATTAAAAAATATTAAAAATATATTTTTGCTATATTAATTGATTTAGGACATTATGGATGATAGATTGATAATTGATTTTACACGATGGACGTATATTTGATGTTTTGTATGTATTATATTATAGGCACGATATAAAAATATTAAAAAAAAACTACAGCCATCTTATTTATACACTTTTATCACCTGTTTAGGTACATTACTACTTTTTTTAAATAGTCTTGCATCTTAGATGACATATATGACAGTTATAGTTGAAAATCATTATCATAGAATATATAAAATTTCAAATATTTAATATTTATTAGTTCAATGTTAAAATATTGCTGTTAGAGGCTAAATTGATTTTATTCAAATTATTAATCAAATAAAATTTTCGTGACACCTTTTTTTCTATACTTCTATACACGTTTTAAATGAAACTATTTTAACCGGATTAATCGCGTATGTTTTGGTATTCGTCACAGGTAGACAGTCTACCGGTGACCACGGACTACTGTAAAGTGTTCGAAACGTCAGGTGTCCAAAATGTATTTTCGAATACCAAAATATACGCGATTAATCCGGTTAAAATAGTTTCATTTGAAATGTATAAAAATCACGAAAATCAAAGATCTTATTCTATACATGTATTCTATGTCTAATGTCTAATTCGTCCCCATTACACCAATTTCTTTTATTTACTAAGACAACCAATATGTTTCATACAATATATTCATCCTGTGATAAAAAACGTGTGAGTTACACTTTTTTTCAACTAGAGATAAAGAACTTTCTCACTCATTTTACTCTTAAATTTTGATATGGAATATATATCTCTTAATATACTAACCTTGTGCATTGGTAATTAAAAAAAATAGTTTAAGAAAATAAATAAAATAAAATAAAATATTCACAAAAATAAATATAAATAGTATAGTCATTACTTTCTGGCATCGTCTCACAAAACAAATTATCATATGATTTAAAGAACCTGTAACCACGGACTACTGTAAAGTGTTCGAAACGTCAGGTGTCCAAAAATGTGTTTTCGAATACCAAAATATACGCGATTAATCCGGTTAAATAGTTTCATTTAGAATTTTTTTTTGTCAAATAAAGACGTCCGTTACAGATACAAAAATATTAAGTTTATTATTGACATTGTTTATTTGGAAAGTATCAAAATAATTCTTTTTTTTTTAATTCTACAAACAATTTTATTGATTTTAACGTTGTCACGAAAACTTATTTGATAAGATAATTATTAATTATTATTATTATTTTCGTATATGTAAATTTATATTAGACGTGCATTTACGAAGTTAGCTAGTATATGAATTAATTTATAAACATTGCAAGAGCAAAGCTTTAGGCTATTCAAGATTCCTATTTTTAAAAGTTGTTTATATCACGTTTACATTATACGGGTTAAAAAAATCTTAAGTAAAGTATTAGCTTTTTAGATATTATAATTCATTTTGCAGCTTCGTTCTTCTGCTTCAGAAATTGTAATAAATATCATTATCAGGTTAAATAAGAAATAAATACTGATATAAAAAAATAAAAATTTAAAAGTTAATTAAAATATTTATAATGGTACAATAATTTCAATTTTTTATATACAAATATATAATAATATATTCATGTTTACAAAAAAAACACTAAAAACACTGAAAAGAAAAACTGAAACATGTTAAAAGTATAAAACAAGTGTCGAATTTACAAAAAACAGCTTATAGTGAAAATAATTGAACTAATTTTATTAGACGCCATCGTGGCGCAGTAATGCAGCGATGGTTGTGAGTTCACTTCCCACTCGGGAAATGATTGTATTAAAAATACTTTCATTACCCCGCTCTGGTGATACGAAGCGCGGCGTTGAATTCCGTCACTTAATACGCAACGTCTCCACTTCAAGCGGCGAATTGTAGTGACCTGACCTGACTAAGTTCCTTCTGTGCGGGATACAGCGTGCCTATCCTGCTGTGCGGGATACAGTGTGAACCATAAAAAACAATTTAAGAAATTAAAACATATATATCAATGTCTAAATAAAATATTTACAAGGAAATGTCAAAGAGATTTTCTTTCAAGAGTTTCATAGAGCATATAATTAAGCAGAAGAGCGAAGCTTTTCGTTACAAATTACACTAAACTATTGGTATTCATATGAAACCATGATTATTATGAATTTAGACTAAGTTAGTTGTAAGAGACATACGCGTTAGGAACTTGTCAATGCTGTGGTGATAACATGACGAATAGATGTGTAAAGAGCCGTTTATCTAAGTAGCTCTATCAGTCGCTTTCCGCGTACTAACTTCGAGTTGGCTTGAAAAAAATACCTTCCAATTTTCTATAGAACAAATTGTATGTAAATTTTGAACATTATAATATTTACGCATCACTGTAATTACAAAATTCAAAGTATATTACAAAATTCAATGTTTAAAAGTTTTATCACTATATTACAAAATTCACTGTATATTACAAAATTCAAAGTTTAAAAGTTTTATCATAAACAGTTTAACAATTTATTGTTCAATTAAAATATATATAAATATACGTTTTAATTGCTATTGTATACATATTTACTTGATTTATAATGTCCTAGTCTAAGAGCACCATTTAAATATATATTACGGCGTTAGTAATTAGTTGTAAGGCAACGTATACATATCAAGAGGTGGGCGCCACGCTTGTGCGTGACCAAGAATATCGGAAACATATCAAAGTTTTAGATCATAAGAACGTCATTGTAGACACATTTTGAACTAGTCGCTTTTAAATATTACATTATATACACACTTACCGTACACATATACTGACATGTGTACTTATTTTATATATATAGTGAAAATTTCACGTTAATTTGTTCGTATCGTTCTTGTAAGTATAACGAGAAACTAATGCATATACTATATTAATATGTTATAACAAAATTTTTATATAGTATTGCTCTATGGCTATCATTTTTAAATGGTATCACGATTATTGTCAACTTTAGTAAATATATATTAATCATATTACTGTTACTACATTTTATCTCTTAAGAGATTAGTATAAAGCAACTATTTTCTAGTTGTGAAATTGAAACATATCAAAAATGTGCATTTTTGTCTAGTTAAAGAGATATATTGTCAATTTAGTACGACTTGTTTAAATTATAAGATATATTAACAAAAAATGGAATAATCGATGTTAGTTATTACATGTGTCTAGAGGTACCAGTACACCTTCTTAGAATGTGACGCTTTGTGTTCTAATTTATTTGCCAAATGTAGTTTAAATATATGTTTACACAATATTATATTTACTTGTTAATTGTTTACATTTTAAAAGAAAAAAATACTAAAAAAGAAGAATTCACGTGGTAACCACACGAGGTGTTGGTCGCGGCGGCTTATTTAAAGAAGAATGAAGAAAATAGAAATTAATTTATATTAAAACTTAAAAAATTCAATTGTCAAGTATTCATATTTACCTTCCATTACGTCACGTCACTTTATTTTTTTAAATATTTCCCATTGCATTAGACTCGCAGGCATAGATAAAAAAAATCGATTTAAATTTTATAATACGACTATTGCATAAAAATACAATATTTTAATGTAATCATTGACGATTTTCTAATATTATTTTTTGTGAATCTTGTTGTTTATTTCTTTGGTTATAATATATATTGTTTTGACATTTATAAAATGTAATCACAAATGTCATCTAGCCAAAATGTTATGTCAAATATTTTGAAATTTAACTGTTTTGTAGCATGTGTATTGCTATTAAAGGTAAAATGTATTATTAAAAACTATAAATATTATTTCAAGAGTCCAATAGGGACGTTTAGTTAGTGACCACGTCACTCGTTAGTGTCTCGAGCACATGACGTGCTAGTTGTCATTTATCACTAACTGTTAGCAGACTGTAATAACATATCACTATCTTAGCGCTGTAATAAATGTGTCAATTCGATGTTTGCTCCTAATAAATAAACTATCTGTGTAATATTGTGTTTTTATTTATATATCCTCTAATATTTAAATATTTTTTTCTGATTTTATAAATACTTTTCTACGAGGGCAGGAAAGTAAACAGCAGCTTTGCGCTATTCCCCATAATATTATAAAAGGAGAGTCGGAGAGAATCTAGTCTCATTATTTACTTAACCACTTTAGGTTTAATGCAATACCTTGTGCATTTAGTGCTGGAACTAAACGTAAAAGTACTGGGAAATGTATATTTTTTAATATAATAGTGCCTTCGAAGGAGAATCGAATCCACTGCGCTAGACTGACTTCAATTCAGAAACACTTTGGTTTCAAACCGCTGCTCCCCAAATATTATACTCGAGACGAAAACGTGTTTTGGTGCGAATAGAGATTTCTAGATACTGAACGAGCTAATCGTTGTTTCCCCACTCCTCTCTCATTATTTAATAGCCAAGCAGCCAAAATATTTTTATTCTACAAAAGTATACAATAAAGAGGCTGAGCTATAAAAGATGTAACAATTCATATGTTGATCAAGTTTCTAGCTATTTTTTTAATTTTTTACTTTATACATATAATCGTATATTTATATAGGCACGCTCTGATAGCTCACATATATTGTCTTCCAACATTGACACTTACTTCAATAAAAAAGTACAAAAATAAAACAACACACTTTCCATGTACAATATTTTATATTCCACCGTCATGCAAACATCTAAACAAAACTTCACTTGAAAAAGTGACCTTTAATACATTGTGTGCAAAAGGCTCTCAATACTGGCAACTCACACAATGTGTCATACAAGTTCTCATTTCTGAAGGCAACCCAAAAATATACGTTTTTCTTATATAAATTCTTCAACCTTTCCTAAAAACTACAGACAGACCCACAAACACTTTATTTTGAGTTATAGAGATGACTATTTTCGTTATTATAAGTTGGAATTATCTCTAATAATTTATAAATATATAAATATCGCTAAATAAAGACTTGAATAAAGATAACAATACAAGTTCAAGATACACAATTAAAAAAAAACCAATCTTTCTCTTCCCTATATTAATATAATATAATATATACATAAAAATATATTCATCTAACTGGCACGTATTTTGATAATTCCTTTACAAATACTAGAGAATATATACAATTACATTATTACATCCTAAACATATCGTCCAATAGCAACTAATGTGTTCAAGCAAGAACACATCAGAGACAACCTAGTGTCAAGACACTCCGTTGAGTGCTTCCCACACGGAATCAGACATTGCGTGTTGAGTAACGGAACTCAACGACGCGCTTTGTCTTATCAGAGCAGAGAAACGGAAATATTTTTTTAATATTATAAGAAATTTTAAATATAAAAATTAGGGAGAACAAAATAGTGTTAGGACACTCCACTCTCTTTAATACTTGTATCATGTACTTATATACATATATAATTAATAAATACATTTTCAATAAGTAGTCTGATAATTCATATAATTTAATTCATATTGTAAATGGTATTCGAACACTTACAACAAAATATTTTTATTTTAAAAAGTATAATATTTAAGTAGATAAAGAAGCTGAGCTATAAAAGATGTAACAAGTCATACATATTCATTAAGATTCTTGCTAATTTTTAATTTTCATATATTTATATAGCCTTATTTTAATTAAATATGTATATTATAATTTCTTAGTACAGTATACATACATTACTCAACAATATACTACAAGGTAAGAAAAATTAGTTTTTGAATGTTGGTAGTAGAATGTTAGACATACAATTACCAACATGCAAAAAGTAATTTATAATTTGACAAAATCCTAAATAACAAGGTACAGGCCTTTTCCAACGACAGGCGACATTTAATTAAAAAAAACCTTTTCATTTAAACATTGTATACAAAAACATGTTTTCAACAACCAACAACAATTTTACAGTACATTTTAACAAATATGTATTAGAGAATCGCATATTGTCGCAAACAAACTGGTTTCCGAACCTGCTACCATAGTCAGTGGTTAATAAACAGCAGCCTTACAAAGAAGCTGCTTCAATAAATGCTTATATATTACACCCGGGTCCCACAAGTGTAAACCTGCAAAGTAGATCAGTCGCCGCGGCTTTTACAAGCCGTGTGTAGTTGTACAGAGACACTCCACAGAGACAACCGGCGCGTGCGCGTGCGCGTGCACCGACACGTGCGCGTGCGCTTATTTTTTTTTATTTAATATATTCACTATGCAATATTTACTTATTTTTAAATGCAACTATTTTGGTATTCGACAATACAAATAAACTAAGGTTTCCAAAAATAATGTATTGCCAAATACCAAAATATACAAGATTAATCCGTTTAAAATAGAACGAAGATCTTATAATATATATTTAATTAATGTGCATAATAACTCCAAATGTTATTCAATAAATTAACTACTGAGCCATAAGGGTGTCTTTTACGTACATTGATATTTATATTACAAACAATTATCACCTCGACTTATATATTTATTTTGGCTTGCAGAAACGACTTTTCAATACAAATTTCGTTATTTCTAAACACTGAAATATACATAAGTACACTTTACTTGCTTTTATAATGCTCTTTATTTATTATTATAGTATTGCTATAATAATAAATAAAGAGCATTTCTAGCAAGCAATTCTAATAACTATATGTGAACTGGATATAGTTAGATACATTGTGTATAAAGTAATTATTAGTAAAAAAAGAAACGGAAATATCCACTGTATTTAATCATTCATTTCAGTCTCTCAATTTTCTATCAGAAGACATTTTTTGAGAACTGTCTAATGTGATTTTTTTTTTCAGTATATTCATTCAAATATTTTTTTTTCAATATGTCACAACAAAACAGATAATAAAATTATATCATATATATTCACCTCCAAGTAATAGATAAATAAAGAAAAGCTGCCATATGGTTTTCGTTGTATACATCCTATACATTATTTCATAAACTAGAGCCATTTCTATAACACGTTAATCCGCACTTACAATCGTCTATTAATATTTAAATGGCGTTTAATTTCAAACATTTGTACCAACTTTGATATCAGCCTACTTGCTATAGTAAATATATAATTATCTTAAATATTATATTATAGATAAGCAATTATTGAGCTAGCTAAGTTCTAAAAAGGCCTAGAAAGTTAATTTTTTTTATTTAGACACATTTAAGTTGAAGGAATACCTCCAATCGGAATTATCTATTATAAATACCAGTAATTATAGTCAAGACACTTTTCACATGTAAAGTGTACCAACTCCAAAAATTCAATTTTGTATAATAAGAAATGTTGTACACATTTTAGAATGAAGCATTTTTCTGTTAATTTATAAGAATTTTTGAGTTAAGCCTGTTTATTTAAAAAAAAGGATAATTATTAATATTAAATGTCATACCTATATACAAATTCTGTAGTTTTGACTAAATTAACGACATTTTCAATTCTTTACAGAAATTTTCTTTCGGGGCATAGTGTATTGCAGTAAGGGTATATAGTTACTTGTGACTGTAAAGGAAGTAAGCAGCTAAGCTATTTTCTGTTGACTCGACGTGAGGAGGTACGCCGGTTCACATTTGCAGTCGTCGTCCGACTTCACCTGAAAACAAATATTTTGTAATATTTTCCAATTGAAGCACTTCTATCAGAAACCATGCTCAAGAAACGTATCGCGTCGGCGGCGGCACCTTGAGGAAGTGGTGCATGGCGAGCGCGTCGGCGCGGGGCCGCGCGTCCGCGTCGTGCGTGAGGCAGCTGAGGCAGAACTCGCGGCCCTCCGGCGACAGCGCGGCGGGGATCTGCGGCCGCCCGCCCATGCCCACCACGAACATGATCTGGTAGTTGCTGTCGTACTCCGAGAACGGCCGCTGCAACAGAGTCGCAGGGAACTGTTGAACACTTACTCCCAGCAGTGTAACCAAATGATAAAACCATCAATGAATCAATCAATGAGTTTAGCACAAAACGGTACCTTCCCGGACGCCATCTCGGTGACGACGCAGCCCAGCGACCAGATGTCGGCGGCGCGGCCGTGCCCCGACGACTTCATGAACACCTCGGGCGCCATGTACGCTGACACACGTCGATTGCACACATTACACATTGCACATTACATTATTGACTTATAATTGTTTGTAATTGATTTGAAAAGGTAACTTAAAACTAAAAAAACACAGTTTAAAAACCAAATAAATCTACCAAATTTAAATATATTTTAGTGTTCTCCCACGCTTGGGATTGATCCGATTCGAACCTGCGTCTATTGACTTTTTAAAAATGTTTTCTAAACTAGTAAAACCTAAAGATGGAACGCCAAGTAATATTGCGCAATACGATATGGATAGTATTGCTATACTGTCATGTGACCTTGCAAATATTTACATATATAAATTAAATTATATATTTAAATATGCATTGTTATACCTAATGTGCTTGAATTATAACAAATAACGTCGTTTTGGTTCAAGAGCCTTTCCTGTAAAATGTTCACGAAATATTTTGAGGTCGATTTTCTCAAATCTAATTACTTGGGATATAAATACATACAAATAAATGAAATTAAAGTGACTTTGAGTATTACTTCACTAAATGCGCTGTTGTGTGGCTGCATACATATATAAAAATAAAATAGTGTTTCACCATTTTTGTCTATGTCAGTTTGTTTGTTCTGGCTAATCTCTGAAACGGCATAACGGATTTAGATAGTGCTTTCTTTGACAGAAAGCATCTATTTGAGAGATGTGGACCACGCGGACGACGACGTGGGTAAGGCTCGTTCCCAACTATAAATATCCACTCGTGTCACCTTGGGTCCCCACGAAGCCCTGCAGCTCCCCGGGCGCGGTGGTGTTGGCGCGTATCTTGACGGCGCACCCGAAGTCGCCCAGCTTCAGGCAGTGTCCCTCGTTCGTTAGGAAAATATTGCCGCCTGGAAATTATTTGTGTTATTAATTGAATGAAAATAACAATATTGTATGAGAAATATGTTTATTTTGATACTTGATCAATATTGGCATACGGAGTTAAACACTGTACTTTTTTAATAAAGTCGGGATTCAACGCTGAAGATTTATTTATTCCTGTTATCTTTTTCAATTTTATTCATATGATCATTTATAACAATTAGATTATTCAATAAGCTCACTGTAACAGTACAAGTACATCGCACACAAGCAACTGATACGAGGAGAAGAGAGAAAAACGTTTGTCAGAAATATGTGAAGACAAGGGAACTGACTAGAAGGCGCTAGAGGGACTGACGCCGTAACGCGTTACGGAACGGTCTGCCAATCTGTAGTAAACTGTCAGTTAGTAGTGTGTGGCGTGGTGTGGCGAGGCGTGGTGAGGTGTAGTGTGGTGTGGCGTGGCGTGGTGAGGTGTGGTGTGGCGTGGCGTGGCGTGGTGAGGTGTAGTGTGGCGTGGCGTGGCGTGGCGAGCGTACTCTTGATGTCGCGGTGCGCGATGGCGCGCGCGTGCAGCTCGGCCACGGCGGCGGTGAGCTGCGCGCAGTAGCGGCGCACGGCCGGCTCCTGCAGCGCGCCCGCCGTGGCCAGCAGCGCCTCCAGCGACCCCTCCACGCACAGCTCCATGAACAGCAGCATCTCCTCCTGCACGCCCGAATCGCTTTATATAAAACCATTACGGTTTTTATTGAACTATTATTTAAATTTATTTTATGTTCATTACAATAAACATAAAATATTATTTATGTACCTCTTATATTTCTTATACAGTAAAAACTCTTTATTCGCGGGGCATATGTACCGTAAATAGGCCGCAAACACAGAAATCGTGAATGTGGAATGGTAATTTATATAGGATTATAGGGGATACGTTTCTAGATGACGAAACAATAAAAGCAAACACATAGAAAAAAGTTTATTTTAATTTTTGACCATACATTCTGATAAATTGATAATATCGTCAGGCAATGGTTTAAAAAATTTAGTATTTTTTTCTTGCTTGGCAGTTTTGATATTCAACAGTGGCGCTAGCAATTTGCCTCTTAAACATAAGGCTGCGTTCCATTGATGGGTCAATTTTCATAAAGGAATCACAAAGCTCATTTGCCATCGCTTGTTGAAGCCTCTTTTTCCACGGCTTGTGAATTTAACATTTCCTCCAAGCCAGTCTCAGTCAAATCTTCATCTTGCGACTCAAGCAACTCCTGAACGTCATTTGATTTCATTTGTCCTATTCCACTCGCAGTATCAGCAATGTTTTCAGTTATAGTTTGAATTTGCACAGACTCTTTCTCATTTTCCACATGCATTTCCGATGCATTTTGCTATGTCAAATTTCTTCCAGCATTCCATAACGTTCAAGTCAGAATGACATTCCACATTATCCAGTATGATTTTGGAAGGTCCGTCGACATTATAAAATAGGAACATGTTAGCGAAAGAGACGTGTTACTTGTTCACAATTTCCGTAACGAATGGGAAAGTAAAACAATAAAACACCAATTCCAATTGTGGCGGCGTTCAATAATATACTTAATGTTTTGTGTAACAAGTTTGTTTTATCTAAATGTTCTGTTTGTTGACAACTCAGAAACACCGACCGCGACTAAGGCGGGTTGTATCTCAAAGGAACCGTGCAATGAAACAAACAACACCATTAGCTTCTCAAAACACAATGTACTACGCGAATGAAGGAAACGCCAGCGGAGAGCTTTTACTGTACATTTCAATTGAACCCTATTAACGCGCACATTAGCTTGCTGGGACCCTACTCACGCGGTGCATCTCGCAGCCGTAGTAGCGCACGAGGTGCGGGTGCAGCACGCCCTCCAGCACGCGCAGCTCGTTGGCGGCGCGCTGCAGCGCGCGGCGGTCGCCGGCGCCCACGCTCAGCTCCTTCATGGCCAGCAGCTGGCCGCTCTCCGTGTTCACTATGGTGTACACCTGCAGGTGGAGCACGACTGTACACACTATCTTACGAATGTACTTCAATACTTATACAATTGACTATAAGAGCTTTTGCATTCATCTCGTATTACAAACAATTATAAAAAAATATATAATTATAAAAACTAAAATAATAATAATAATAATAATGAATATTTTTTTTATAAAACTACGTCATCTAAAATTACTTGAAATACATCTCTTAAAAGGTTATTATAAAATATCGTATAATCTCTCATTGTCACTTCACCGTTATATTTAAAAGTGATACACTTGCCCACATACTACTAACAAGTATCTTATTCCACTAGTGTTCCATAGTATCTCCACCCACTAATCCTGACTAGCGTTAAATTAGTTAACTTTAAATATTGCTTCTCATGTAAGTAACTATATCGTGTCTTAACTTGTATCTACTATACAAAGCGCGGCGTTGTGTTCCTCCACAACGCACGCAATGTCTCGTTTTCGGATTCATTATTAATTATTATAATCATCATCAGTCCCATCAAGGTCCAAATTGTCCACCAATTAATCGGAACAAACGGACAGATGAAATTTATAAAAAAAATATTTTGATATATATATATATATATATATATATATATATATATATATATATATATATATATATATGAATATTAAGGCTGGTCGTGGCGCAGTGAGACAGCGTCCGACTGTAACGAGATCGGTTGTGGGTTCGATCCCCACTTGGGGGAATGATTATATTTAAATTATTTTCACTTCTTCGCTCTGGTAAGACAAAGCGCGGCGTTGAGTTCCACCACTCAACACGTAATGTCTCGAATTTGGTGGAAAGCGAAGTACGGAGTATCTTGACACTAGGTACTTTCTGCCGGCTTCCTGCTTTCTTATAAAAGCGGGAAGCTAAAAAAAAAGAATATTAATGTCATAAAAATCAGGTATTTAAATATTAGAAGCAGACATCTCAAATTTGTGTATTTGTATTGATTATCATTGGTTACAAAGTATCAACCTTTCCAAAAGTCCCCGCGCCGATTTTCAGCCCTCTTTGCCACTTGAAGGTCACTTGCCGTAACTTAGGCTCGTAGAACTTCGTGGTGGATTCTAGAACTTTCCCCACTGTCTTTGAATTGCGTAGCTTTTCGTCCCTGGACTCGTCGAGGTGAGATATTGCTTCCAATAAGCGTTTAGCTCGACCTGAAAATATATGAAACAACCAAATTACAAATGACTATATTAATGTAGTATTTATATTAATATTATAAGAAAGAAAAAACAAAGAATAAGAAACATATTTTTCAAAAGAAACATGACTAGGTAAATTCGAGAGGTCGTTTTGCGCAGTGGGACAGCGTCACTCAGTAATCGCAATTGTTTATGAATTCGATTCCAACTCGGGGGAGTGATTATATTTAAAAATTATTATCAATACTCCACTCTGGTAAGACGAAACGCGGCGTTGAGTTCCACCACTCAACACGCAACATCTCAATTTCGAGCGGAAAGCAGTCAACAGAGTGTCTTGACACTAGGTTGTCTTTAACGACCCTGCTATGCGGGATATTTTAACACATAGTTTTCTCCATTTTATTTAATAGATATAAAACAATAATAAATATAAAATACAACTAACGAGTGTCTTCATGTCCGTGTAAGATCAGCGGCGTGGTGTCGGCGTTGTCGGTGACGTCATCGGGGGGCGGAGTGGAGGGAGTGGCGCCATCTTTACTCGTTGTACTACTCGTGGAAAGTGGACTCTATAACAGATAAGTTAAATATATTTACAACAACAAATAGATAATAAAAAAGTTAGAAAATAATTGTTTTTTTTTTGTTTATCTGTTTGTTTTTTTTTGTATTTAGATGAAGTGGCAAAGTTGTGAAAAGTCTTGAGAAACAATTTTGTGGGAATCTTTATATGAGGTAATTTACATAAATAGTACTAGAAATAAATATAATAAATCGTTATAGTGTCTATCCATGCAGAGTGAGTATGAAGTCAAGCTTCACTAGGGATTTTTTTCTTTTATTTTCAATTCCCTTTTAAAAACACTATAGGCTTAACTTAACATAGAATGAGAAGTAATAATAACAGAGTGTTATGACACTAGTATTCTCGCTACCTAGAGATGCGAGAATGTCGCACACGTATACGAATTCGTGATTATTCGGTCTATCAAACCCGATCTAATAACTTTACGTTTAAAGTATTACAACTTTTGTTAAGAAAATATGTCAATTAATCTTTTTATAATAAATATTTATTTTCTTCATAACTTCGTTTCACTTTTGTTCTAATAACAAACACTTCCATTATCCGGATTTTCGATTATCCGAATGAATGCCAAGAATCAGTCCGGATAATAGATTCTACTCTTAAATAAAAGGTTAATAAAAGGATCATACATGTATCTTATGCCGCTGCCTGTGAGGAGCGGCGGGGGCGCCCCGCGACCCCACCACGTGGGATATACAACCATCCATTAGCTGCTTTAGTTCCTGTTAAAATTTAAACAATAATTTATATAATTATTTATATAATTAAGATAAACAATCATCTTTACAAACTATTAATTCTTAATATTACTTATAGTATATTCACACTGGCAACATTATTATTTGTTTATGGTACATTTGCACTGCCAATGCTATAGACAATATACTCTTTGATCCTCGTGAGTCCTTATGGTGTGTACTGTGGCTGATCTTCGAAAATTGTAAAAGAAATAGAAAATTAAATATATATTAAGAAATGCTCTTATTTAACTAGCAAATACGCACTTAGCAAATAATGTGAATTTTTAATTGGTAGGAATTTGGACGCAGTTGAATAAAACATACAGCTTAGTGGTCAGAGAGCCCAAACGGTTTCGTAGAAGCACGGGTTCGAGTCCTGATACTCTAAGAATAACCATTCTCAGAAAATGTGTAAAAAGTTGAAAATATCTGCATATGTATTTTTAAATATAAATATACCGTAATTAAGTTATTTGCTCTGTATGAAATAAGGACTTATATCTCTAGTGACTAGAGGTTAGATGGATACCGAGAGGAACCCGTTCGAATCCCGCAACATTTTTTTAAAATTTTATATAAGTACTATAATAAGTGTGTGAATAAAATAAGATAAATTTATAAATATCTATAATATGAAATAAATTTATATATATTAAATTATCTTTATAAATTAAATATATAGAGAATTAATTAAATAACATTTGCAAGTTATTAATAAGTTTACCTCAAACTCGTCGTCACTCAAGTGCTTAGTGTTGCAAGGATCACACGCTAGCATCAAAAACTCTAGCCCTTGACTTGCCCATCTAAAAAATAAATACAAATATAAAAACGAGTTGAGTTCCATTTGGCGCAGTGGTACAGCGACTGAATGTAAATACAATTGGTTGTAAATTCGATACACACTCAAAGGAATGATTATATTTTAAATGTTTTCATTTTTTCGCCCAGGTAACACAAAGCGCGGCGTTGAGTTCCGGTACTCGATACTTCATGTTCCGAATTAAAGTGGAAAATAGAGAACTGATTATTTAGACACTACTATGTTCTTTGTGACTATCTTACCATACGGGAGAAAAAGTGAAGATGTATAAAACAATTAGTATGATAACAAGATTTTGTGAAAACAATAATTTAAAAAGCTGTGGAGTCGTATTAATTCTATAATTCATTTTTGAAAAAAACGTATAAAAATTTGAACGCAGCGGGACTCGAACCCGCGCCTCTTGGATACCGTCCAAGATCCAAGAGGCGCGGGTTCAAATCCCGCTGCATTCAAAATTTTTATCGTTTTTTCAAAAATGTTTTCTAATCTTAAGTGTGGAATAACACTTTAAAAAAAAATAGTAAATATTAATTCTATAATTATTATACGTTATATGACATGACATGTAATTAAATAACTTAATCTCATTTAAACAGTATTTTAATAGTCACTTGCATTCGCTCTACTAAATAATATTAAAGAAGCGAACCAACCTCGGCCTCAGTCCTCTGCCCCTATCGCACCTCTCCACTACAAAGTGCATCCAGCACTTTGCAAACTCTATGACGGCTCGAGCCACGCGCTTAGCCCACGCTGCTTCGCGCGCACCTCCCACATTGGCACTGGTTGCCCCCGCCGCACTTGTCGTACTTCCTGCAATTGCACCTTCCTCACCACCCGATAGCAGTGCTTCTATGTTGAGACCCTGAAAGTGTATTATCGCTTGTGGACCATGTTGCATGTGTAGACGTGTGAAATCATATGTAGACAATGATGTCACATGTAGGCAGGTAAAATCATAGGTAGATCACAATGTCATATGTGGACGAGTGAAATCACATGTGGACCATGACATCATATGTGGATGAGTGCAATCACTTATGGACGATGATGTCATAAGGGGATAAGTGAAACCACATGTGTACCACGATGTCATGTGTGGACGAGTGAAATCATATGTGGAACATGATGTCATATGTGGACGAGTGAAATCACACGTGGACCACGATGTCATATGTGGATGAGTGAAATCATATGTGGACCATGATTTCATGTGTGGATGAGTGAAATCACATGTGGACCAGATTTCATGTGTGAATGAGTGAAATCACATGTGGAGCATGATTTCATGTGTGGACGAGTAAAATCACTTGTGGATCACGATATCATATTTGGACGAGAGAAATCACACATGTACCACGATTTTATATGTGGATGAGTGAAATCACATGTGGACCATGATGTCATATGTAGACGAGTGAAATCAGATGTAAACCACGATGTTATATGTGGACATCTGAAATTACACTTGGGCCATGATGTCATGAGTGAAAGGGTGAAATCACATGTGAACCATGACGTCATGAGTGGACGAGTGAAATCACATGTGGACCATGATGCCATGTCTGTCATCACATGTGAGCCATGATCATATCATAAGTGGATGAGTGCAACCATATGTGTATTACAATATCATATGTGGAAGGGTGGACATGTGGACCATGAAGTCATGTGTGGACGAGTGAAGTCACATTCGTGAGTGATGATAAAGGTAATATAATTTATATTTTTATATCTGTATATGAAATAATAATTAATAATCGGACGCAATTAAAGTTACTCAAATAATATTATGTAAAATTTAAGTATAATCGATATATTATATGTTGAAAAATCTTTGAACTCCTTTTACAAAAATATCCACGCAAAATATGAAAATTGGCATAGTAAAAGAGAGAGCAGAAAATAATAACCAGGCCTAAAAACGAGCATTCATTCATTAATAAATAAAGTATAATATTTTAATTTCATAAAATAAATATCACATCTTACATATGTTTAACATATACAGGTTGTTCGGGAAACGTGAATTTTATGAACCAAGGGAACACCATACACAATATACAATATATTCATAGAAAAATAATAAACTTACCGATTTAACATTATAACTATAATCGACCACATCCTCTCCAATACTCTCTGATCTAGTATACTTCATCCTAGAAGGTGACGACGTGTTGCATTTGCTTGCTTTACTTTGTGGGGAATCGTTTACAAATCTGTGTAATTCCTTATGAATCTGAAACCAAAGGGATTAATTTTAAATGTTTGAATAACTATTAAATCCCTTCAAACAAAAAAGCACCCTGTAGTTTCAAGCTTGATAAAACCCCCAAAAATGTCAAAAACCAAGCCAGTAAAATCAATAAAAACTAAATAAATGAAATATAATGACAAAACATTTTTAAATCAATATTTATAAATTAAAACATTTTTAGAATTAAAACATCATTTACTATTCTGAATAAATAAATAACTAGCTATGTACTCGTTACTTTATTATATATATATATATATATATATATATATATAATATATATATATATATATATATAAAAATAAAATTTAAAAATTGTAAAAAAATAAAATAAATACATTTAATTTAGACAATTATTTTTTTATAATTATACAGAAATGTGTTTATTTACTAAAATAAATTTTATTTAATATAAAGTTAATTTACAATTAGTAACTCAGTTTATTTAAAGTATTAAAATAATTAGTAGTTTTCTACCTAAATGTTATTTACATTGTAAGTAATTCATACACTTAACCAACTGCTCTAGAACAATACAAAGACAAACCGATAAATCCAAAAGCAACCCACCAACATCACAATGAGCCCAAACTAAGATCAAATACCAAACCAAAACCTATGGTTAGACTTATTTACCTATAATGGCCTTTATAAATATTTATATACAAATAAATCTATAATAATATTATAGAGCAGAAAAGTTTGTTTGTTTGTTTAAGCACGACATAGTGAGTATTGAATGGATTTGTGAAATTCTCTCCGATTATGATAGACAAGTTTTTAGCTTCACACTTTTATCCCGCATAGCATGGTAGACAGAAAGTACCTAGTGTCATAACACTCCGTACTTCTACTTCCATGGAATTCGAGACATTGCGTATTGACTGGTAGAACTCAACGCCGCACTTTGTCTTACTGAGAGCGAGGAAGTGAAAATAATTTAAGTATAGTCACTCTCACGAGTGGGGTCGAACTCACAACCGATCGCGTTTACAGTGCCACTACCCCACTGGGCCAGGACCGGACTTAACTATTATATATAAACCTTTTACTTACATTTTGGATTTCTTAGAGTGGTCTCTAATTAACATTAACAAATATACAGGTATGTACTCATAACAGAAAAAAAATAGGAAAAGAAATACAAAAAATATATTTACTTGTAGAGTATTAACAAAGGTGTTAATAATAATTACACAATCAAACTAGAAAGTATTTATACTTAACGCATCATATATAAAAAGCGCCCACAAAACATCTTAACAAGTATTTTTAACAAGTCATAACCGGTTGTAACCGGTTGTGATACCGCAAAATACACAACACGAGGCCAATATAAATAAAACGACAAGACATGGGGGGGACAAAGCATATGTAAATTGACAGTGGATACCAAAACCGGGTAGATGGACATTGGGATAGTGGAAAGAAGGGAACGAGGAGGTTTACGAAAAAGTTCAGGGTTCCGGGAGGAGGAAGGGCAGCAGGGTCAATAGGCAGACAGGGTATCTAGATATATCCTAGAAGTTCCCCAGTCAAGTCTAGTCCCATTTCGAATAAGTGATAGTTTATGAGGATGATGAGAAGCAGAGTCGGTAGGCGGATAGGAGGTGAGGTGGCCGTGAGGTACCGGGTCGTGAGCGTGCAGTATGACGGTCCCGGGGCGGCGGCGCGCGCGCGGCGTGGCGGGGCGCGGCGCCTGCAGCGAGGCGGGGCGCGCGCGCCCGCCCGCCGCCCGTCCGCCCCCCGCGCGCGCCCGCGGCGCCTGCGCAGACTTGTGCAACTCCGTGTGCAGCTGCAACGTGCGAGCGGGCCACCGCATTGTACTGGGCTTTGTTCACTTACGGATTTACTTAATGACCATACGATCTTATTTTGTTACTTTGTCTATATCCTTGATAGGAAACATCTATTTATAACACGGACTTTGTACCGTAAATACATACAATAGGGTTGGATGGTACATGCAAAACAAAAAAATATCAAATATGCATGTGCATGCTTTTAGTCATATCTTATTATTATATTAAAAAAAGGCAAGAGAAATAATAAACATTATTAGTTAACTGCATGCAAAAATTGTCTTAAATTAATGTCAATTAAATGTATTTATAATAAATGTATAATACAAATATGTTTTGTCTCTTTCAGTTTATTACAATGAAAGAGAGACAATATATGAACAAAAACGATACTTCTACAAAATTAATTTCAACTCTTACATACAAACGTATTCAAAACAATGCCGACCTTTATACATACAACTGTAACATGACATAGAGACGTCAAATGAGAACCAATAACGGAAATATAACAATACATTGATAGATAAAAACTAGACATTCCGTAAAGTTAGTACTTAGGCAAGATTTAAAAAAATTGGAATTAATAAAATATATTATTATACATATATACGAACAAGATATTTTGATTTTATCCAGCGTATCAGGGTAAACAGACAGTACCTAGTGTCAATGTCACTCCGTACTTCGCTATCCACCAAATTCGTGTGTTAAGTGGTGGAACTCAACGCCGCACTTTGTCTTACCAAAGCGAGGAAGTGAAGATAATTTAAATATAATCACCCCCGAGTGAGAATCGAACCCACAATCGGTCGCGTTTACAGTCAGTCGCTGTCACGTCGCGCCACGATCGCCCTCAAATTTATCGTTATAATTAATTCATGTTATACATTAATCTTTGATTTTTGCTGAATTGCTAATTTGCTTTAACGATTTTTTTTAATTAGGTTGATATTTTCAATATCAAAGAGCTGTTATTTTACACGATGATTTTCAATTTACCTTACTATCATCAACAAGGCTTCATTTTCCATCGAACTAAGATAAATTTTACAATTATATATATATATATATATATATATATATATATATATATATATACATATATATATACATATATATATACATATATATATACATATATATACATATATATATATACATATATATATACATATCACACCAACAACATATTTTTTCGTATTGTTAGAAAACCAGAGAAATTTTAAATCTCAATAAAAACATAAAAGAATATAAACATAATAATTCGTAATCGTATATATATATATATATATATATATATATATATATATATACATATATATATATATACATATATATATATATGTATACACACCTCAAACCCCAGTTTATATATCTGCAGCAGCAGTTCCCGGACCCGCGCGCCGAGACTCTCCCTCATCTCGCGCGTCATCTCCTGGCGACTGCGCTCCAGGATGATGGATGTGTGGAGGACTATTGTGTCTCGGATTTGCATCAGACTGTTCTGTTATCAATATTAATAGATATTACTATAGTATACACATAGATGATATACTTTGGTCATATTTATGTTATAGTCTTATATATTATATGTATAGAGTATATTAATACACTAATCCCGCTTACAACACATTATAACGCGTTTTCATAGAACGCGACTTCAGTCCCTCTTATAACACGGATCTCCCCCATATAACGCGAGAAATAAACTGGTTTTTTGTAGTGGTAAAAAGGAAACACAGATTTTAATCTTACGCGCCATACACACAAACAAGAAGCGCGTGCTTTTTACAAAATTATAGATTAAAAATTTAAGTCGACAACGCCATCTAGTTTAAGGTTTTGATAACTATTAGACAGAGAAGCGCGGGACACAAGAGACACAATACACTGTTTAGCCCACGAGTATATATGTAACAATGACTTACGTCACATAATCGGAGTTAGTAAATTCATAAAATTGAATGAAGCCTATCGTGACGCAGTTGCACAGCGTCTGACTGTAAACGCGATCGGTTCTGAATTCGATTCCCACTCAAGGCAATGATTATAATGAAATTATCTTCATTTTCTCGCTCAGGTAAGACAGAATGCGGCGTTGAGTTCTATCACTCAACACGCAATGTCTCGAATTCAGTTGAATGCGAAGTACGGGGCGTCTTTACACTAGGTAATATAGAAATATAGTGTTTTCGAGTGGTTAATAAAATAATGTAGTAAAAGTACAAGAGTGCACGTACAAATATGCGGTCGGCGTGCGGCGCGTGGCGCGGCGCCAGGCGCGGCGCCAGCGCGCGCGCCCAGTGCGCGGCGTGCAGCGCCGCCTCGCGCTCGCGCGCGTACATGCACTGCGTCTCGCGGCACAGCGCGTACACCAGGTATCTGGCGGAGCAGATCGCATTGTGTCGTTACAATTCCCCCGACTCGCTCGTTGGAATCCCGCGGCCCCGGGATGCGATATTTCTGAGTCACTTTTTATTTCCGATACAACACTTCACCAGTACAATGTCCGTTTTGGTGCACTTTAATTTCCTAATAATTATGTTTTACTTAACCTAATAATTATGTATTACACACAATATAACAACATAAAACAGTTATGATTTTGTTCCAGTATATAGTCGACATTAACAGTTTGATTTACAAAAGAAAATTCAAGTTTAAATAAGAAATAATAATTTTAAAACATAACAAACAAAAACTTAATAATAAAATTACCTCTGATCATCGTGTTCATGCTTTTGGGTCTCCAACTCCATAACCTGCTGGAACTTCTCGGTGAACGTATGTAGTATTCTGTTTAGCTGATTACACGCCATGTCACTACACAAATGAGAAATGAAATATTAATATTCAATTTAAGAAACTATATCCAATGATTGTGGGTTCGATTCCCATTTCAATAACTATAACTTTTATGTGAGTAATTGAACTTATATACTTAGAAGCTTGTAATAACTATAATAGCACAGTGGGTTAACGTTCGATTCTAAACATTATGGTTTTAGTTTCAATCCCTAATTGAGGATATATGTTTTTTTTAGCTTTACGCTATGTCCCCCCCCCCCCGACCTCTACCCCGCCTCCCCCCCAGCCGCGACTAGCGTGTAAGACAGCGTACGCACGCGAAGGCGGGCGGCGCCAGGCCGGCGGCGGGCAGGCCGCGCGCCGCCAGCCGCTGCGTGAAGGCCCACTCGCCGCTCACCTGCGCGCGGCTCAGCGACTCCTTCTCCGACATTGTCTTCAGGTAGCTCAGGTACTTCTGTCACACGCATACACCACATTGACACGTTTCTTTTAAATTAGACTATTTTAAACGGATTAAAACACAAATCCGTGTCTACGTGTGGCCACCACTAGTGTTGGGTTCCAAAAATGTATTTTTGTAAACCGAACTATACGCAATTAATCCGTTTAAAATAGTTTCATTTAAAATGTGTAAAAATTGCGAAAATTAAATTAAAAAAAAAATTATAAATATCTTATATTCATATTTTTCTTTATTTCCCTCGCAGTAGTAAGACAAAATGTGGCGTTGATTTTCACTCAACAGACAATGACCCAAATTTGGCGGCAAGCGAAATCAGGAGTGTCTCGACACTAGGTCCTACCTGTCTATCCTACTACGCGGAAGAAAAACGTAAAGCTAAATATTTAAATGCAACTTTACGCCTTGAACGACAACCAATAGGCACGAATTCAAATTTAAACTTTAATATTTCTCATTTAACGTGAAGAATAACAAATAATAAGCAAACATTTGTAATTCTTAAATAAACTTATAAGAATTTCGACGTTTAGATTACTAACTTATGCGTTTTAAATCTATAGATTTGAAACGCATGACTTAGTTATCGATACGCTTGGAGGGTAAACGAGTGACGCAGATTCAAATTACCATTTCGTACAAATTTTATAAAAAAAACGATCTTTTTATATCAATGTTTACTAGATGTGCAATTTAATGAGAAGTAAGTTAGTTTACAATTTTTAAAGTGTTATTTCCCACTTAGGAAAAGAAAATATTTTTGAAAAAACGTATAAAAATTTGAACGTAGCAGGATTCGAACCCGCGCCTCAAGCCATGCGGTCGACTACCGGCTGCGTCGAAATTCTGTAGAATTCTTACAAATTTCTGCTACTTAAATATGACTATTTTATTTTAATAGTTAACTATTTTTAATTTTAATAGTTAACTATTTTTTTTTTCAAAAAAGAAGCAAGGTTCACCACCTGCAAAGCGGTCGCTACAGTCGCGTCGTAAGTCTTCAGCAGCCTCAGCAGGCAGCGGTCGGCGGACGCCGCGCCGCGCAGCGCCGCCTGCACGTGGCGCGAGAACGACGCCCGCATTTCCGCCGCTATGTCGATACCCTCTTTGAGTTCGTGTATTAACTGGGAAGTTGTATGGTGTTAAATTTAAAATCATTAAATGTATAATTTCATTATATATTTTTTTTTAAATGCGACAGATACATCGATATATTTCTAATTATAATGTAATATATTAATGAATTAATAGTATTTAAAAAAAAATATCGTAATTGAGTTTATTAACATAAATTTTATTACAAGCAATATATACGTGCATGTATAAAATTGGTACTTGGAGTGTTTTGAATTTTAAATTAATTTTGTTTATAGCATAATTTTAAAATAAATGATTTTAAAATACTAACAGTACGTAATTTATTATTACGCTATGAGAATATGAATTAAAACTTGATTGAAATTTTGTATCAAAAATATATCATATTATATTGTCCACATTCATATAAAACTCAAAAACCTTTCATTTAGCCTTCACAAATCACCGTACAAAGTTCATTATTATTATTATTATTAAAAAAAATAACGTCTCAACAAGAAACGTATATATAAATGTATTAATTAAATATTAAATAAAATGATAACCTGTTTAATAGTGAGACATGAGGGATGCTCGGGCGCACCCTCCATCCTCAGCGAGAGGTAATCATGGACCGCCTCCATGCATATGCTCGTCAGCAACAGGAAGTGGTTCCTGTACGAGGGCAGCTGCATTGACAGCGACTCGGGGGACCAGCACCCGTACCTGTGAGAAGACCGTGAGGACTCCACGACATAGACAACAGTGGCTGGGACTCGTGATAAATATGGAAGCAGAGACAATCCAATGTCAAGATACTCTGTTGACTGCCTGTCACACGAAATCCGTGTTGAGTGGCGAACTCAACATCGCAGTTTGTCTTACCAGAGCGAAGAAATAAAAAAAAATTAATCATTTCACCAAATGGTTGTAATGTGGTAGCCAGGGGCATTACTCAATTGGAAGTTTAGTGTATGTATGATCAGAATAAATCCGAACCTGGTACCAACAAGACGTCTTTAATTGATCCCAACCTTACATGGTAATCGAATCCATAACCAACCGCGTTTAGATTAAATATACAATTTATTTTTTAATTTTAGTTTTAATAAAATTTAAATTTAGTAATATTTAAATAAAAAAATTGAATTTTGATGATGATATTTAAATACCACACGTAAATGCACATAAATAGAATTAGAGTGTCTGTTTGCAAAGTTAAAATATATTAAGAACAAATCTGAAAACCGTCCCACAATTTCATTGACAATTTCAATCACCTTCTAAACTCATAAGCATCCTCAACGTTAACATCTTGACCCTTGTCGTCGGTGTTGTGGCTGTCCATATCTTTGGCTTGTTCAGAAGCATCAGGAGCACCTTGCGCTTCTACGAAGGTATCCGCCTTGAATATATATATATATAAAAAAATATTTCTTATATTATTTTAATTATTATGTATCATATTATAATAAAAGATTATCATAAAATGGATTGTATATTCGATTTTCACTTAAAATGGTTATATTTACATTATTTAAATTCTTCTAATTTAGTTATACAAAGAGCGGCGTTGAGTTCCGCTATTCAATACGCAATATGTCAAATTTGGGTAGACGATACAAAAGTCACGGGTTCGATTCCCGTTTGTGAACATTTATTGACCCTATCCAACTCACCGGCGGCTCCAACAGCGTGAGGTACACCTTATTAAGTAGTTTGTTGCACAGCTTGTCCATGAACATCATGCAGCGACGAACGCCTTGAGTCTTTAACATCTCGTAGTGGTAGTATCTGTAGAATATATTATAATATATAAGTTATTTTTAGAGGACGGTCGTGTCGCAGTGGGACAGCGTCTGACTGTAAACGCCTTGTGGGTTCGATTCCCATTTGGGGGAAATTGATTATATTTAAAGTTATTTCCATTCCTATGCTCTAGTAAGATAAAGCGCGACGTTGAGTTTCGCCGCTCAACATGCAATGTCTCAAATTCGGCGGAAAACGGAGTACGGATCGCCTTGACACTAGTTACTTCTTGTCTATCCTACTGTGCGGGATAAATATATGAAGCTAAAAACATATATATTTAGTTTAAGACGACATTACAGCCCCAGTAATAGTATTTTATTCCTAATAACTATATATTTCTAGAATGTAATCAAAGCAATTAGTAAGTAAAGAATCATATTTTTTACCCCCATAACTATCTATGGGTTTTAAACAATCAAGTAACCGTCATTAAAAAAAACCTACAATAAAATTATTAAAAATATATAAATTACTGAATTTAATTAGTATATAAATCCAGGTATAGACTCAATAAGATCCACAGACATGATAATAGTCACTATAGCAGTGTTTACTTCAAGCTCGCGACCATAGACATGTCTGTGACCACGAACGTGGTGGTGGTGGTGGTGGTGGTGGTGGTGGTCACCTGTAGGCGGACACGTCCGCGCGCCCCAGCAGGCGCAGCTGCGTGACGTCATCCAGCGAGCCCAGTTCGAACGCGTCACCACATTCTTCCGATGAAAAGCCACACTCTCCAGATCCTGTGTGTGTTGTTTGCGAGCTCTGCGTGGAATTTTCTAGAAAAAAAAACGTAATAACAAGATAAATAGTAAATAAGTTTCATGGTTTTTTCTATTAATTTAGTCTATCTAAATTAAGTCACAGACCACCTACAGTCAAGACAGAGCGATCTCCGCTTTATGTCCTAAATCAAGACTTATGCTTAGAGACTGACGAACGAAACGCTGCGCTTTGTCTTACTAGAGCGGAGAAATAAATATTAATTTCTTATATTATCAATCCCCCAAAAGTGAGAATTGAACCCACAACCAATCACGTTTACATTAATTTTCAAAATTTTTTTTTTATAAAATTTAATTAAATTTAAATTTACTAATATTTAAATTAAAATACATTCACATACCACACATCTATGCACATACAATAGAATTTGAGTGTCTGTTTGTGATATTACATATAAGTAAAGTAACATTTTTCATAATATTAGTGTGTATAATAAGATCTTTGATTTTCGCGATTTTTATACATTTTAAATGAAACTATTTTACCGGATTAATCGCGTATATTTTGGTATTCGAAAATACATTTTTGGACACCTGACGTTTCGAACACTTTACAGTAGTACGTGGTCACAGGTAGACAGAGAGGTAGAAGTCTACCTGTGTAGTTTCATTTAAAATTAGTGTGTTTGTTTGTTTCGATTAATCTATGAAACTACTGGATTGACTTTGACGGTATTTGTAATTAATGGCTTTTGTAATAAAGAACTTAGGCGTATTTTATTTTAAGAATTGGAAGATTCAGAACTGCTAAATATCATCAGTTAATATTTGCTATTTTTAAAGTATTATTCCACACTTAGGATTAGAAAAAATTTTTGAAAAAACGTATAAAAATTTGAACGCAGCGGGATTCGACCGCTAAGCCATGCGTTCGGTCAGAGCGCTTGGACGGTATCCAAGAGGCGCGGTTTCGAATCACGCTGCGTTCAAATTTTTATACGTTTTTTCAAAAATGTTATCATCAGTTCAATTACAAGTAATTTAAAATAAAATATATATCCAAATGAATGTAAACAATAAATCTATACATTCATATTACAATTTGTATAATATTAATTTCAATTTTAAAAGCTCACCAAACGTGATATACGACAGAAGATAGGACGGTCGTGGCGCAGTGTGACAACGTCTGACTGCATACGCGATCGGATGTGGGTTCATTTCCCACTCCGGGGAATAATTATGTTTAAATTATCTTCATTTCCTTATTCTGGTAAGATAAAATGCAGCGGTGAGTTCCGCCACTCAACACGCAATGTATCAAATCAAGCAGAAAGCGAAATACGGAGTGTCTTGACACTAGGTACTTTCTGTCAACACTGTCACGCGGGATAAAAGCGTGAAGCTAAAAAAATATCATACCTGATTTATCAAGGCCATCCGTCATATCTCCTCCGTTCTGGTCCTGTCCAGGTGTCTCCTTCTCTCCAACTTCAGACCCTGACTCTTTGTGATCAGACTCTCTTTCTGACTGGCCACTGGACTCGCTATTATTGGAATCGCTTGTGTTGTTACTAATGTTGAAACGGACTTGACAGTTCTTTTGATTGTTTGATGACTGACTGTGAATGTTTGAATTTTAAATATTAAATAATAAAATGATTTTATAAGTAAGTATCTAACTAGATTGCGGTTAAAAACTTAGTTTTAAAATCCGTCTTTCTTTCAGTAATATTATATATTCAGTGACATTCACGCTCTTAAGACGAATCTAAAGACGTATATTTTGACAAAATTGATTCACAGGTTTAGTAGTTACAAGAGAACAAAGAAACGGACGCACATACAGTAAAAACATGACTCTCCTTTTGAGAGTCGGCTAAAAATAAAGAAGCTTCTCGCTTTTGTCGCGTAACGTAAGTTTCAAAATAATACCAAAGAAGTTGCAAACAAAACAGCCAAAACTCACCTCCCGGAATCGGAGGCCGAGGCGGGCGCGGAGGCGGAGGAGGCGGAGGAGGCGGACGCGTAGGCGGAGTCGGCGGAGTGCGCGTCGGCGAGGCGGCGGCGCTTGGCGCGCACCGTGCGCAGCATGCGCCGCACCGACACCAGCTTGAGGCGCATGTGCAGCGCCGTGTTGTACCACAGGCACATGGCCTGCAAGCACGTCACGTCAGGCCCACTACCCGCCACGCACACCAATACACAGTACGTGTCATGGGTTTACATATCATTTTATAATGCTATTTTGTTCATACTAATTACATTTAAAATTATAATATAAGCCATTATGACTTAAAACAGATACACATCTAAAATTGCATGGCATAGAAATCTAAAATTTAGTATTTAATTAAAATCCGAGTATTTGATTAAAGGTTTATTATAATCAGCTTGTCTTTCAATGAAGGTCTTCTCTAGACCTTTCCATCTTGTACTATATTAAACAAAATACATTTCTTTCAACTGACATAATTAAATCCAATAAACACATAATATCCTAAAATAATTGTCTTAGATTTTATTACATTAAATTTAAAATAAAAAAAAAACATATAATACTCAAGCTACAGCAGGTACGACGTAACGCGAGCATGAACCCACCTTGAACCTGTCCAGCAGGTCGGATGCGAACAGCTGCGGGTGGTCGGCGGCGGCCGCGCTGCTGGACGGGTACAGCTGCACGGCCGCCTCGTACGCCTCCAGCAGCTCCTTGATCTGGCGCATGGCCGCGCCCACCGCGCCGCTGCACGCCGCGCAGTCTATGCACGTGCACGACGTCCGACTGGACGACGCTACAAAAACATCACATAATAATTATATGATGCATTGGGGAGTGCCTGGGGGTTCGATTCCCACTCGGGGGTATTATATTTAAAGTTTGTTTGCATTTATCCGCTCTAATAAGATAAAGCGCTGAGCTGAGTTCGCCACTCAACACGCAATGTCTCGATTTCGAACAGAAAGACAGTCGATGGAGTATTTGAACACTAGACTGTCCCTGACTACCCTCCTATTTGGGATGACACGTGAGGATGTAAAAGAAATAGATCGTGGCGTTAAGATATTCTGTGAACACAATACACTATTATAGTTTCAAATTAATCTATTAAAAGGAATTTATACAACCCGAGCAATCTGTAAATATTCCTGAAATTCATAACCATTTATATTTTAGGCCGTCATTACGCAATGGGGCAGAAACTGACTGTCAACGTGTTTGGTAGTGGGTGCGATTCCCACTTGAGGAAATAATGAGTAAAATATTTTAATTATTCCCAGCTCTCTGCTCTCCCATTTGTGAGACAAAATGGATGCTTCTTAATCAACAAACAAAACTTCGAACTAGGCAGGTTTCGTTAAGCTGATAATAGAATATCTTGACGTACTGTTTCCGGCTCTCTCAGGTTATCCTACTATGAATGATCCTGCTGCGGGATAAAGCGAGAAATTGCAAAAAAAATATAACCGTGTGTTAGCGTTATTTATATATAAATAGGTAACATTGAATAGCAGTCCTAAATATTGGCAACTAAATAGACGTAAGTCGATCTTAATGACATCTACCCTCCTATTTTACTACGATATGCTTTCCTTCGTACAATGTCTATATAAGTCGGCAATTTAAACCACACGGTGCTCTTTTACTCGTTAACTTTCGTATAGTAGGTTGTGTTCGGTGCTACTTATTTTGCTAATCTGACGTTAGTATTATAATTTCAATGTTTATTATTTTCAAAGTGTTATTCCACACTTAGGATTAGAAAACCTGTTTGAAAAAAAGTATAATTTTTTTTTTGAAAAAAACGTAAAAATATTTTTTTTGAACGCACCAGGATTCGAACCAAATGGAGGGATTTTTAGCGGTCAGAACGCTTGGAAGGTATCCAAAAGGCGCGAGTTCGAATCTAGCTGCGTTCAAAAAAAAAAAATTTTATACGTTTTTTCAAAAATGTTTACTATTATTACAACATATTAATAATAATATAAATATTCATTAATTATAAGGTTTAATACATAATTATAACTGAGTCGCATATATTACAGCGCCATTAACGCACCTCACGAAACATCCGAAACCCACAATAACGATCAAATTGATAATATAACTATATAATCAAATAATTCCAAGATCTTGTTAGTTGATACAACGGTTAATATATGATTGTGTGTGAGTTTATGAAGACTACGTAAGCATATGTTTGTGTTTGTGTGTGCGTGTGCGCGTGTGTGCGTGCGCGTGTGTGTGAGTGTGCGCGTGTATGTGTGCGCGTGTGTGCGTGCGCGTGTGTGAGTGTGCGCGTGTGTGCGTGCGTGTGTGTGAGTGTGCGCGTGTATGTGTGCGCGTATGTGCGTGCGCGTGTGTGCGTGTGTGTGTGCGTGCGCGTGTGTGTGTGTGTGCGTGCGTGCGTGTGCGTGTGTGCGTGTGTGCGTGTGTGTGTGTGTGTGTGTGTGTGTGTGTGATGTTTATATTTATAATAGAAAGTATTATTAAGCAATCAAGAGCTCATTTGTGTGATTATAATTTAATTTTAATATCAAATTCTTTGAGTTAATTTTACATTGATGAAAAGTTATAACATAAAATTGGTTAAAAAACCTTGTGTATTACACTAAGTGTTTATTACATACATTCATTGTCATCCTCCACGTGCTCCTCGGACTGATCTGTTAAGTCTTCTTGTGATCCTTCAATAGTCGCCAAGTTCTTTGATACATTTGTACAAGGATTGGGATTCTCGAATCTGTGGAAAAACACAACATATACATTGTTTTCTAGATGCGCATGTATTATATTATATTTGTTTAATTACTAACCTTTTAAAATAATAAAAAATAAATAATATACCAATAAAATTCTCTTGGAAAAAGAAAATTTAATTGTTATTAACAAAAAGTAACTTTAAGAATATTACATGTTAAACATTATGTGCCGGAACTTAACTCCGCAATTTCTCCAACTTAATCATACAAACATACACACACACACACACATCGATACAAATAAATAAAATTGGTGTGTCCGTTTGTAATATTAAAATAACCGCTTTTTAATAAATTCATACATTCATCTACACGGTACATATATCAAAATTGTTTTTTTTATAATTTTTATTTATCTATCTGTTGGTTTCAATTAATCTCTGGATCAGATTGACAGTTTGGGACGATTTGCAGATAGCTGACGTAATAACAAGCTACAACTTAGCTACTAGAAATTTATAAAATCCAGAGATGTTAAATTCCATGTGAACAAAATCGCAAGAACATTATAAATTAACTAACGTACTTATACTCTCGTATCCGTTGTACGACCGAGGGCACGATGTTCCGGCGGGCGCACAGCAGCGCATCCTGCTGACTAAGAGTTCTTCCCCCCAACTTTGCTTTGATTTCTAACCAGATTAGATCTTTCAGCTCATTCTGCCATACTTGTTCCTCGCGACTTATCTGTAATTTGACATTTTTCAGGCTCTTACCACTGATAATTAGGCCATAGACATCTAAATATTAACTAAGTGACTGAAATACTAAGAGAGGATCTTTTGACATTGGCACAGTAACGTGAAAAGAAAACGTTATGTAAATTCTATTCTTTTCCCATCTGCAAGTAATTAAAATATTAAATTTAATACAAATCTCTCTTAACAATAGTTCTTAGAAATAATTTTCATACTCCCAAAACGTATAACAAACGTATAACACAAAAATTGTCTCTATCAACCACAAAAAAAAATTGCAAATAAAATATAGAAAAAAAAAACATAATAATTAATGTGATATAGCATAATACACATATAATTAAGCCAAATACAATATTAAGATATAGAAAATAGAAAAAAAAACAAAATAATATTTAAATATATATGAGAGTAAGACTAAAGTGATATATAATGAATGAAATGATAAGAAACAAATGTGGGATAACTTTCCATTGGACCGGTCGATATGTAATTCTCAATCACAGTATGTATGACAATTTATACAAAAGTGTATGTCAAACACATGATAGTCAAAAGTGTGTGTGCGTTATATTAAATATTAATATGTTTCCAATGTTTTGACAATACAAGAAAAGAAAAAGAAATGCGATGTACGTAAAAAAAAATACTTCAAAATAACACCTTCAAATACCATTTTATTCCAATTCCAAATTTCCATCAGAAATAGAAACATGAAAACAATCACCAAAAAACAAATCCGAACACATACAAAATGTATGCAATCAATGAAAACGGATTGACTTACAGTTATACTTACGGTGCGTCTACACCCTTTTTCTATATTTCCCATATTGATGAGCATGCTGAATGTGTTGTGGAAGTTCACTCTGCTCTCCGGCACCTCGTCGTCGGTCAGCGCGGATCGCTCCTGGACCTCCTCCTCGGACGCCTCCCGGCATTTGAGACGGGACGTGAGGGACATAAAGCGACTGCATGATTCCACCTGATATAAAAAACAACCTGGTTTTTTTTTCTGAACACTACTGATACGTTCTACGTAACGTTTGTTATAATTGTCCTAATTGTTTAATTTTTTTTTATCAACTGAATAGGTATGGAATTATTAACTATATCGTTATGTAAAGGTAACTTGGTAATCATAATATTACTTAACACAAAGGCTATCAAGCACCTTTTTCTTTTTGACTAATAAGCGTGAGTGGTTGTAAAATAATCTGATGGATTGATGATGATGATGATGGAAATATTTCGTCAATGGTCTGGGCCAAAGTATATAATGCTTGCTCAGAGTACTGGGAAATTGTGTGACAGATAAATTATATCACAGATATTAAAAACTTTATCTGAACAAGGTTATAGTCGACGGCACCGACTCAAGAACGTGACAGTAGAAACACTGGAAATAACTTAAACGAAATCGAACAAAAAAATATTGCATCAAAATTATATATTATATTTCTGTTGACTCATTTTCTATTTTTTATTCATTATTTTATCAGAAGGGGCAAAGGGTACAAAAATGTTCTTATGGAAAATTCTGAAAAAAAAAAAAATTTTATAATCAAATTAATTCATAGCAAAAAATATCAGAGGACATGAATAGAGTTAAAATTTGTAATGACTTGGCTATGTAATTAATTTTTCAAATATTTTAAATAAATTGTCTTATAATAAATAGCTCAATCTTACCAAAGTTGGCACAGCAGCCTGAGGATGTGGCGAGGGTAGGGAGTCCGCCCTGGACTCCCTTTGGTCGTCTTTCCAATCGCGTTCCCTCGACCTAGCCAGCTTCAAGTTGGCACGTCTCTTCAGCCGCTCTATTGGAAAATACTGAATGTGGGTTAATCATTTCTTAACACATATATAATGGAGGAATAGTAGTAATATAATAGAAGGAATAGAATTCTTCTAATATTCTTGTTTCTTGATTAATGGTGTCAAAGTCATGATAATGGAAATACTATTCTGAACTCACACGTGCTATGCTTAATATAGGAGAGGATACAAAAAGTGAATAAATAAACAAAATAAAAAAATAAATAAAATAAATGAACAAAAAAATAAATAAATAAAATAAAATAAATGAATAAAATATAAATAAATAAATAAAAAAGTGAATGAGGCCGGTCGTGGCGCAATATGACAGCGTCTGACTGTAAACGCGACCGGTTGTGGGTTCGATCCCCATTCGGGGGAGTGATTATATTTAAATTATTTTCACTTCCTCGCTCTGGTAAAGACAAAGTGCGGCGTTGAGTTCCACCACTCAACACGCTATATCTCGACTTCGGTGGAAAGCGAAGTACGTAGTGTGTTGACACTAGTCTACTTACTACTTTCTGTCTATCCTGCTATGCGGGATGAAAGCGTGAATACAGATACTACTTGTATACAAATACAAGATACTTTTCAACGAATAAAATTACACAATTTTATATTTTGTTAATGTATTGCTTCACAATTTAGGCAGAGAGAATTTTTCGTCTACATTTCAAGGCAAAGTGAGAAAATAAAAATAATTTCAATATCATGTTTATCACGATTGAGAATCGAACTTAAGACCATGTCGACGCTATACCACTACGCCACTTGGGCATCTAATAAATATATACATATATTATTAACTATAACTTAAGAGTACATACACTATGTTTATATACCCTTGAAATCACACACAAAGATAAAAAAAATTGCAAACAGATTCGACTACAGATCGCTGTTAACTTGTCATATAAAACAACTATTATACAAGTTTACGGCATCATGATACGGCAAAATGTTAGTACCAACATTGGTACCAATGTTGGTACCAGCCGCCAGCTTCATATCTAGAATGAGCCTGTTATCTACATAACCAATACTAATATACACCTAACGTCTACGCTTTGTGCAAAGTATTTTATCTTACAGTTTCCTAGATTAGATATTTACGACCAAGTAGAGTAAACTTGTACATATAACATGGAAAAAATGTTTGGCTATATGACGTTTTAACGGAGATATTTTGGTTGTTCACTACCTCATTACACTAATAAGAATTTCGTAGTGATTCGTAAATTTATTAAATATATCATAGTGTAGAAACACTATAAAATATTTAGAAATATCAAATGAATTATCACCTTACAAATTTTATTCTCATAGTTAACGTCTTTTTAGAGATTTCTACAATATTATGATATACCCATAATCAAATGGCGCAGTGTGACATCGTCTGACTGTAATTATTTTCACGTCCTCGCTTTGGTAAGACAAAGTGCGGCGTTGAGTTCCATCACTCAACACGCAATATCTCGAATCCAATGGAATGGAAGGAGAAGTATGGAGTGTCATGACACTATGTACTTTCTGTCTGCCCTGGTATGCGGGATAAAAGCGTGAACCTAAAAAAATCAATATAATCTTTGTTCAAATAGGCCGCTAACAAACACATTCGAATTGTCATTAAATATAAAACGTCAGTCCTACAGTAGGCTACCACCAGCTCAGAAGGCTTTCTGCCGAGAAGAGCCGGCGAGAAACTCAACAATAGCTCTTATCAAATACATTCTTACAATGATTTCCTCACAATAATTACCTTCCTGAGAGAGCATCAACATTTAATTCGACACGTCAACATCGGTATAGTATTCTTGAATAGAATAATATACTTTTTATAAGAGTTGCTATATAACTATTATTATAAGAGCTACTAAACAGCTTTACGATTTATCCCGTACAGCAGGGTAGTCAGAGACAACCTAGTGTCAAGAAACTGCGTTGACTGCTTTCCACCGGAAAGTGAGACATTGCGTCGCGGAGAGGCGAATTCAACACCACATTTTGTATTAACTGAGTTATAACTCACTTGATATTATTATATTACTGAAAATATCAAACCTGGCGGGGAAGGCATATCCACTTCATCCAACTTCTTGCAATCTGACAACGAAATCCGTTGCATGCTTAAGTTGCACATGTACATGTTCCTGAAAATTAAGTAATAGTCGTTAATGTTTAACCTCTTTAAAGAAAAACGCGTATAAAATGAACTAACGCTTTATTAGTAGTGGCAAACTCACCGCTGCGCTTGGTCTACTAGACCGAAAAAATGAAAATAAATTATAAGTACAATCATTTTCCCAACCAAGTATCGAACCCACAACCAACCGAGTTTACAGTCAAGACACTGACTCACCAAATACTTATTTATGAATTTGTATAAAATATGTTCCATTTTAATATTAACAACTCCAATAAATCACGGAGAATAAAGTCTCTTAACACTAGGTCACTATGTAATCTGGTGCACAACAAAAGGCTTAAACCTAATTATGGTATTTTTTTTCAAAACAACATAACTAATACTTGTATTACGATACGCTTGGATGTTATTAGAGATTACCGTTAATTAGCCGAGCTGATAAGATATCAGTGACCGACTAGGCGACACCAGATACATCTAACAGCAATTTTAAACGTATTACTCAATTATTTCAAGCGTTTCATAATAATACAATCCTCGATTTTTACACATTCTTGAGTGAAACTATTTAAATGGATTAATTACGTATATCCTTGTATTTGAAAATCGATATTTGAAAAAATATCGATATTTCGAATACTTTACAGTAATTCGCGGTGACAGGTAGACCGTCTACTTGTAAAGCGTTTAAAATAATCTATTTTTGTGCTACAGTTCACGATTGTTGCTGTCGCTAGACAGGTAATGTCAAGACACTCTGTTTTTCACTCTCCGTTCGATTTTGCAACATTACGCGTTGAGGTGTTAGAACACATCTTCGTTCTTTAACTTACCAGAGATGGCAGATGATATTTACTATTTTTAAAGTGTTATTCCACACTTAGGATTAGAAAACATCTTTGAAAAAACGTATAAAAATTTGAACGCAGCGGGATTCCAACCCGCGCCTCTTGGATACCTCTTAGACGGTATCCAAGAGGCGCGGGTTTGAATCCCGCTGCGTTCAAATTTTTATACGTTTTTTCAAAGATGGCAGATGATAATAAATTTAATAATAAGATCATTTCACCAAACCCACTGCCAGTAAGCATTACAGTCAAACGCTGTTCCACTACGCCACGATAACTACTATGACATAAAATTTAAAAAAAAAGTATATTTGGAGTATATTTAAGACGCACACGATAAGATATAAGTCCGCTAACCTTGTTGGCGCCAGTGACGTGGGATTCAATTCGGTATACGAGCAAGTAATAAGCAATGGTTTAGATTGACCGCTTTATTATCAATGCGTTATCAGCTTAAAAAATGAAAAACGTTTAACAATAACATAAAATGTCCTGATAACAAATAATTATTTACATTGTACAACATATTCACGTACTGTACGTACACTACTTCCTCTATTCTATTCTGCTATTTCACGGGAAACACTGTGAGAGGCCATGGTGGTGGGATGGAACAGTAATTGACAGTAAACACGATTGGTTATGGGTTTGAACCCCTAATAGAAAGAATTATTATTTTCATTTCTACGCTCAAGTATGTCGAGAACGGAGTGTCAGGACACTATGTTCAATGTTTATGCAAAATATTCTGGTAGTAATTTAAGAACATATGTGTTAAAATTACTACATGAATAGTTTCCTGTGATTTTTTTACACATTATGAATATATTTCTCACAAATGCTATAGATGACAACACGAGTAGCGCGTTTACATAATTGCACGTCATCTGCCCAATACAAACGAACCATTCATGAGTTAGCATTGGAAAATTATTTCTAGGAACCTCGAACCATCGTATAGATGGTCATTATCATTAACATGTAAAGTAGTATTTCAACAACATGAACTTCCTGGATTTTATTAAAAATAACATCTAATCTTTTCCAAATTATGCAAAATATTGTATTACTAACAGATCCGGACGCGTGTTCAAATTTTGAAATACCATACGGGAACAAGCATGTTCCTTACATTAATAGATAGATATTGAAGCAGCTAATGTACACATGTAAATATATATATATATATATATATATATATATATACTCTATTAAAGTTTATTAACCTATAATATCGAAAGTTCTGTTTTTTTTATCCTTCAATTCTTGACATTAACTCGGCACAGTTCACAATCTATGTAGCACAGATAAACCAGAATTAAATGACATTAAAAAATTCACTATTTATATCTATTTGATTCAGTATATCGCATTAATTCCACACACGTCCGTCTTCCCAAATATATCGTCGAAGACTAACCATCGAAATCTATTAGCAAATTAAATCAAGGTTTGTTTTGTGTTTTGAATGGTTTCACGGTAAATGGCAAATTTTTTTTTAGCTTCACACTTTTAGCCCTCATAAAAGGGTAGACAGAAAGTACCTAGTGTCAAGACACTCCGTTCTATATTTGCGTCCAAAATCCAGATATTGTAGGTCGAGTGGTCGAAACTATTGCTACTGTGAAGTAGGGCATTAAAAATAAATAACTTATATCTAATCTTTTTCAATAGTGGGAATCAAATCTACGACCATTGCGTTTTCGATCTGTCTATCCGTCTGCATCTGATAGCCTCAAAAGATAATGAAAAGATAAACAGAAATTAACAATAAAAAATAAATAAAAGACTTGACAAAGAAAAAGCACCAATTGTTAAAACTCTCCTCTCTCCGTTTACTCTTTTTTCTCTCCTATTCTAGAGATATTGGATGTTGGTACGAGGATAACGCCGCACTTTGTCTTAACAGAAGGTGGCAAGATAAATATTATTTTTTGTATAAATAATTTATGGGCTTAAATAACAAAACGACAATCATTTGTTTTAAATGAAACTAGAAATTATAAAAGCATTAAATAATATCGTATACAGTTCATTTAAAATAACTTCATTTAAAAATAAAAAAAAATCGCCAACAATTTATTGGAATCACCATACATGGTTATATTTGATATATAAACACTTAATGACGTAGTTTAATCGCTAAAGTCCATACCGCCTTAACCTGTTTAGCGCATTTCTATTATCAATATGATAAAGATGGCGGCGAGACACTTGCACTAAGCTACTTTAAGGATATATTTAACATCAGTGGCACAGCGTCTGACTGTAAGCGTGGTTGGTTGTCGGTTCAATTCCCATTCAGAAGAAGCATTATGCTTAAAATTTTTATTACTTCACCTCTGATAAGACAACGTGCGGTATTGACTTCGCCAACTCAACGCGCAATGACTGAATTTGGTGGAAAAAATGGATTTTGGGTGGAAAGCTGACATCGGAATGTTTTAACACTAGATTGTGTCTGATTCCCTTCCTATGTTGGATAAAACGGCTAGCTACTAATACCACTAATTTTATGAAGAACACAAAACAAAAAATGTCAATCAATTTTTTTTCAAATGTCAATTGTTAGGAAAACTTTGAATGGAAAGAAATATGGGACCGTAAGTTGCTTTCTATGATGACTTTCATTAAAATTCTAAGACTATATGAAAAATAGCTGACTTATATATAAATATAAATATATATATATATATATATATATATATATATATATATATATATATATATATATATATATATATATATATATATATATATATATATATATATATATATATATTGTGTGAATTAAAATAATATTTGTAAACGGTTTTTCTCCAAAGGTGCGTGAATAGGAGCTTTACAAAAGTTTTCTTTATTGTACTTTGACACTAGATGAAACTAGAGATTATTTACTAAATAATAATTTTGAAAAATCTTAGTACGCCGAATTCAAACCCTCTCCGTTTACACAACTCGTCACATAAACACATAAGCATGTGTGAGTTTACCATTAACGTCATTGTGACATAATGGTCCGTGACTTTGACACCCAAGCAAAAGTATTTAAATTCGATATGAAATTCAAGGTGAATATTTGTATATACGTATACAATATGATACCTATAATTTATTAATAAACGCAATGGTTCCAGATTCGATACTCGATTAAGGAAATATTTATTTTTTTTAACATTCGTACGCCTTTTAATATTAGTAAGTCAAAACGCGGCGTACCGTCAGCGAAAAAAGATAGAGCTTGGCCATTTTAATATAATCATTCTTAATTCTTTAAAAAAAATATTAAAAGTTGTAAAGGACAGTTTTAGATGAACGAGAAACATGAATATTGTATTGAAAACATAAATCGATCTTTCAATCTGTTTTAGCTTCACGCTTTTATCCCACATATGAGTATATACAGGAAGTATATAGTGACAAGACACTCCGTACTCCGCTTTCCGCCGAATTCGAGACGTTGCATGTTAAGCAGCGGAACTCATCGCCACGATTCCAATTATTAGAACTCAGATAATAACTAATATTGGACCTCAAATAAATGCGGCCGGTCGTGGCGCAGTGGAACAGTGTCTGACTGTAAACGAGACCGGTTGTGGGTTCGATACTTACTAGGGGAAGTGATTATATTTAAATTATTTTCACTTCCTCGCTCTGGTAAAGACAAAGTGCTGCGTTGAGTTCCACAAATACACTTTAGAAAAAAAATAGCAGTTTCAGTAAACTATGCTGGGCTATATTATTCAATTTATTAAAGGCGTATCCACTAATCACAGATAAATTAAATTATAAATAAGCTTTAGCTAAATTTTAAAAATATTCATTAATAATATGTATATAAAAAAAATGAAGTTAGTTAATAATTAATATAATCATCTCGAACCGAACCGAGTAGGAATCGAACCAACAACCAATCGCGTATACAGTCGGATGCTATCACATTGCGAAAACGGCTGAGCCCATTTAGATAAGAAAGAAGTGCTATACGATATCTTTGAAAAAACGTATAAAAAATGGAACGCAGCGGGATTCGAACCCGCGCCTCTTGAATATCGTCCAAGCGCTCTGATCGCTAAGCCATGCGTTCTACTACCAGCTGTGTCGAAATTCTTATAAAATTAAAAAAAAAATTATACTCTTTTTCAAAAATGTTTTCTAATCCTGAGTGTGGAATAACACTTTAAAAATGGTAAATATTAAAATAAAATAGCAATCTCTCTTGTTAAAACGATTATTTCTTAATAATTTTTAAGTAGTAGAAATTTGTAAAAATCTCTCTACAGAGATGCTAACAACATAAATAAGTTGTAACAAAAAACGTATAAGAATTTCGACGCAGCTGGTAGTAGAACGCATGGCTTAGCGGCCAGAGCGCTTGGACGGTATCCAAGAAGCGCGGGTTCGAATCCCGCTGCGTTCAAATTTTTATACGTTTTTTCAAAGATGTTTTCTAATCCTAAGTGTGGAATAACACTTTAAAAATAGTAAATATTAAAGTGCTATACAATTTGTGCACTGTTTTACCTTTCATATACTTTTTTTTAGCTTCACGTTTCTATCTGCATAGCTGTGTTGACAGAAAGTCTCAAGTGTCAAGACACTCCGTACTTCGCTTTCCATCGAATTCAAGACATTGTACGACAGTGGCAGAACTCAACGCCGGAATTTTTTATTACCAAAGTGAGGAATTAGGAGTAATTTATTTACGAGTTTGTCTGGCAGTAGTAATCTCATATAATAACAATTAAATTAGAAACAACATATCATCAATATAATGAGCTTAATTAAATAACATTGATGATAACACACACAAGTTAGCTAAAAACAACCAGAAGCCGTTCGTGCCGCAGTGTGACAGCGTCCGACTGTAAACGCGATCGGTTGTGGGTTCGATTCCTACTCGGGAAGTGATTATATTTAAATAATTTCACAGTCTCTTTCAATTTCCTCGCTCTGGTAACACTAAGTGTGGCGTTAAATTCCGACACCCAATACGCAATGTCACGAATTCGATGGAAAGCGAAGTACGTAGTGTCTTAACAATAGATACTTTCTGTCTACCCTGCTATGCGGCATAGAAGCGTGAAGCTAAAAAAAACAACTTAAAGCAAACAGCACGCTATCGACAAATGCTTTAATCAGGATATTTCTAAAAATTTGGCAATACAAGGAAAATGAATACATTTGTTAAAGAGTCGTTTAAAATAAGGCGAACGACCTTACCAATAACATAATCAAGTTATACTTCACGCTTTATCTCGCAGATACAAATTAGTGTTAAGACACTCACGTTCATTGCTTTCCGCCTGAAATAGAGACATTGCGTGCTGAGTGGCGAACTCAACTTACCAAAAGAACTCATATCATATTTTATTTTTTTGTTAAAATAATTATAACATATTTTAAATTGTCACGAACCTTTTTAAAATTATTTTAATATCTATATTTTAATATTTTTTGATTATTCTATGTTCCTAGTTACAAATTTACAAATTTCCAGAATAAGTTACTTTAAATAGTGTAATTTTAAATTTAAATACTAATTTCAATCAATTAATAATTCATATCAATTTGTATAATGAGACTTTAGTGTCTTCTGGGAGACCGATTGACTGTCTGTAACCGCAAATGGGTTTTTGGTTCGATTCCCACTAGGGGGAATGATGATATTATTACGCTCTGGTGTAGAGTTCGCCATTAATACGCAATGCCTCGATTTTGGGTGGAAATCAGTCAATACAGCATCTTGACACTAGATTGTCTCTAACTACCCTGCCATGAGGTATAAAGGGCTAAGCTGAAAAATCAATCTAAAAGTATTGTTTTTTGATCATTTTCGTTGTGGGAAACATATATATATATATATATATATATATATATATATATATATATATATATATATATATATATATATATATGTATGTATATATATGTATGTGTATATATATATATATATATATATATATATATATATATATATATATATATATACATTTATGGTATAAAAAAAATTTAAGCAAAATGCCAATGCCAATTCAAGCAAATTGCATTGATAAAAAGTCAATCAAAATAGCGCACAATTAAATCTTTTTTAAATAGTAATCAGATAAATTGATATCAATGAATACATCTATATATGTAAATATAAGACAAGCCGTGGCGTTGAGTTCACCGCTCAACATACAATGTCTCGATTTCGGGCCGAAGGCAGGCAACGGAGTGTCTTGACACTATGTTGTCTCTGACTACCCTACTATTGAATAACACGTTAAACAGAAAATAGTAATACTATATTTTAATATAAAAGAACCCCAAAACTATGATTAAACATTCAGAAATTAATAATTGCGTCACTATAGCTCGAACACTTACTTGTACCAATTCGATATTGCATTTTACATAGTTTAAAAGCTTTATACTGTACAAATTTAAATCAATGTTCAAAGGATTACCGAGTTGGTAAGCCATAGTAAATAAAGAAATAAAAAATAAATACAGTCAAGCAAAAAATTATATATATTTTGGACCACGGTTCCTTAAAAACCAATAAGAGGACATGCTTCTCTATAATATAGGTATTTTAAGTTCTAACCCTATCTCTTTCTATACATTCAGCGAAGACAAGGACAGTAAGTATCATAATTCTCTATTGAATAGCGCAAGAACAAGTTGTAAAACAATTGTTAACTGAACTATACAATATAGTAAACTATGAATAAACACTATTTTGTTTATAAAAATTATAATAATATAATATTATTCAATATACATTCATATTTGAACATTTTGGTAGAAAGTTACATTATCACCTCGAATACATAATATCCGTTTCTGCATCCTTTAAAGAGTTAATATAACGTTAATAACCTGTTGGTAGCATTGTGCCGTACACATATTGAATTCTGTACATAGTGTGTTAAACAGTCAATTCCGGTCGTTCCTTTATCAAAAGGAATCATTACAGGCATTGTGTATAAATTGTCCCACTCTCCCACAAAATGGTCGATAATAGATAATAATATATAACTAGCTACAGTTTGCAGTTTCGCACTTTTTCGTACATAGCTTTTTCGTCTTAGAGAAGGTAGTGTTATGACCCTCGCTTTTCCACAACTTCCTGGCATTTATCACAGCCCTAGCTAAGATCTGCCTTCCCATAGAAGCAAGTGTCATGACACTACTGTACGTTCTCTCTGTCCCCCTACTATGCACGAAAATGCGCAAATCTGCAAAATATAGTTAGGTAGTTATATATTATTTTCTATTGTTGACCATCTTTTCAGATAGTGGGACAATGACCCCATATATTATACATAATTGCATTACAGCTAATATACGCAATGTTTCTAATAAACAAAACTGTGTTGCCACTAGTCTACCTACTTAATTAGTCAAAATATAATATCTATACTTAGTGTTGCCATAAATATTGATACAAAGAAAGGCAGCATATTTCTATTGTACGCAACATTTATTACTATAACTGTGTGTCAATTTAATACATTGATGTTGTTGTAATCTGTGGTCAATATTATAATCTTGTATGTCAACTTATGGCGACACCCTTTCCTATATTCTTTATATTTATAATTGTAATAGTATTTATGGCTGGTTGCCTTACTGAGTGACTGACAAGCAGTGAGCGAATTTTTCATATATGTTTCTTCTCTACTCTAGCAGAGAAGTATTAAAAGATTTCTAGAAATTCCCACGGGGTTACTGTTGCGAACTACGGCGAGTATAAAATATAAGGTTTACCTTCGTTTCTCCTTATCCCGATTCCGGGCTCGCGGTGGTGTGGTACCGAGCATATCAGCTTCAGACCCGTCACCGTCTTCCGCCAGCAGATACTTGGACGACTGACGAGAGTGCCTCATTTCAACACCTTTGATGTCACTGTAACAAAAATGGTTTTACTGGTTTCTCTTGGATTAGCGTCAAATTTCTCCATTCTGTACTCAGAAATAAAATGTTTTATATAACATATTTGCTTGACAACATTTTTCTAAAAAACATTTTTAAAAAACGTGAACGCAGCGGGATTTGAACACGCGCCTTTTGGAAACCATCCAAGAGGCGCGGATTTAATAATTTTATACGTTTTTTAAAAATGTTTTCTGATCCTAAGTGTGGAATAACACATAGTACATAGTAAAATATCGGCCCCGATGGCTTTTATCCCAAATTGACATTGAAATACCATCAATATATCTTAATAGAAATATATATTTTAAAGAATTATCTACAGTGGCAACCTTTTTCGATTCGCCGTGTAAATTTGTAAATGTTGTAAGACTTTAAATTGCTTGTAAGTAGTATGCCTGTTGCTTATTAACTAAGAATTTACTATATAATATGTATTTTTTTTAGCTCCACCTTTTTGTCCCGCATAGCGGGGCAAAAAGAAAGTATCTAGTGTTAAGAAACTCCGTACTCCGTTTTCCGCCAAATTCGAGATATTGCGTGTTAACTGGCGGAACTCAACGCCGCCCTCTGTCTTATCAGAGCGAGGAGACAAAAAATACTTTAAATATAATCGTTCCCCTGAGTAGAAATCGAACCCACAACCGATCCATAACTTTAATTCTAATTAAATATAATATGATAAATTCAAATTAGTAAGCAAATTCCTTAATTTTTTGAATACATAGGATTCAAAAATATACAAGTTTTGCTATAAACAAATTATACACGACATTCTCGTTAAAAACAATTAAATCAGTACAACATCGGACCCGCTTCATTTGTATTTAATTATACAATTTATATTTATTTTCGACCAAACACCGGATTAAATTATTTAAGTGTATGCAGGGTTGCTTGTAATTACGACTTTATTTATTCTAGACTTGCCTATTGTAATGATATATACTCCGTAAGTAGTAAACGATTTATAATAAGCAAATTTAAAAATATATAGATAACAATACTTTGAGTTACAAATGTGAATAAAAAATCAATCAAATTTAATATAAATTTATAATAGCGGTAAGGATATGGAAATTTCATATATTATATCGATTTTTTTTTAGTTTCACGCTTTATCCCTCGCGCAGATACTCAGAGAGCACGGAGCGCCAAACGCTCCGGTCCCTGCATACCTCTTTCGCCTCATCCACATTCATTATCCTCTTACATACATGCCCTTCAAGGGGTCCTCATGCTTTTTACGTGACCTTCCTCCAGTATCTTCGATATTGTGTTTTCAAAGGTCAACCGAGGTCTCCCCCGACCTCTTGTACCACTAACCTTGGTATCATAAATCTTTCTTACCATTCATTCAAAATAGACCAACCGGTGAATCGAATATAAATTTTTGCAATTTGTTTATATAAAACAAGCATCTCAAATAAACGCGTATCAAGGCAAACAGACGGAAAACATATCGCCTAGATATCTATTTATTTCTTGTTCTTTCTTTCAGTTGTAACAATACTTAAAGACTGTGGAGAATTCTTATACAAATTTCGGCTACCCAAATATCATTTCTAGGAAATTACAGTTTGGTAAGAGCTATTTTGACAATTATTAAGGTGTTATTCCACACTTATAAGAAAATGTATATAAAAGCGGCATACGTAGTGTCTTGACACTAGGCAGTTCTCGTCTACCGTGCTACGCGAGATAAAAGCGTGATGTTAAAAAGAGAAAAATACTATTATCGTACAGTTGGGAATGACTGAGCGCACACGTGATGGTTTTGGATTCGATTATCGCTTAAGTGAATTATTAATACGAACAAAACGATAACGACGAACAACGAAAAAAAAAACGCTAACACACTTCAGTCGAAAAAAGATATTACGTAATGCGTTAATATGAAAAAATACATTTATTATTCATATTAATATTGTGTTCAGTATGATGAGGCCGGTCGTGGCGCAGTGTGACAGCGTCTGACTGTAAACGCGATCGGGTGTGGGTTCGATCCCCACTCGGGGGGGTGATTATATTTAAATTATTTTCACTTCCTCGCTCTGGTAAAGACAAAGTACGGCGTTGAGTTCCACCACTCAACACGCCACGTCTCGACTTCGGTGGAAAGCGAAGGACGGAGTGTTTTGACACTAGGTACTTTCTATGCTATGCGGGATAACATCGTGAAGCTAAAAAAAAAGAAAAAATAAAATTAATATTGTGTAAAATAAATGAAACTTGATTAAGCTTCATTTACTTAACACAATTGTGATACGTGTAACAGAAAGGGATGTTCATAAACAATCGATCGCGGCACCGATACGCCGCCAGTCACCGTTCAACATTTGTTTACATATATTGATAACGGCTGATTTGCTTGAAGCATAGATAGATAGCAAGCACTTTTGGAAATCTGTCATAAAATTACACTGTATTATAATATTTTTATATTAACTCGCCTTATAAATACCTTCGTGAGGCAGATGGAATATTCCGGAAGTGAAAACGGTGACTTTAGGTTTGAACACCACTCGATTACCACATTATTGTACTTAGGAAACTCGTCCTAATTATTTATTATTATTGGTAAACACCATAAGTAGGGGGGGGGGGGGCCGGTTTGTCGGTTCGATTACCACTAGGGGGAGTGATGATATTTAAATTATTTCCACTTCCTCGCTCTAGTAAGACAAAGTGTACTTTCTGTCTACCCTGCTATGAGGCATAAAAGCGTGAAGCTGACAAAAAAAATTATAGCTAAATTTTTTATCTTTCCTATATGAAGTTCGAAACAATATTTTTAGTTAGCTAACAAAACATACTAGTTAAAGTTTCAAGGTAAATAAGTTTTTTGTCTTAGTTGTCATTGAAGAGAAGCATAACTTCATTCTCTGCTTTTCATACAGAAGAGAGATATACAAAAGAGGTTGCATAATGGATTGCTTCATGCTTTTAATCCTGCATAGCGGGGGGTAGAGAGAAAGTAACATAACTAGTGTCAAGACACTCCGTACTTCGCTTTCCACCCAATTCGAGATTCTTGTAAGACCAAGTGGAGCGTTGCGTCAAAACGCAATGTTTTGACTCACCCCTGCACTTTGTCTTACAAGAGCGAGACAGTGAAAATAATTTAAAATATAATCACTCCCCCGAGTGGGGCTCGAACCCACAACCGATCGCGTTCAAAGTCAGACGCTGTCCCACTGCGCCACCACTGTTCTCACAGGTTTATAATACAGAGAAACATTAAGTAGATATACAGACATGCAAAAAACAATGTAACGGGCACACCAAGCTATGTGTGATTTACGGGTATATCTATTTAATATTCTTGTCTAAACCAAACAATGCTACCACTGTTGACCGAGTTCAATAGAAACGGCCTTGCGGTGACACACACACACACACATATATATATATATATATATATATATATATATATATATATATATATATATAAGTCTCATAGCTTAGACATATATAGGCAAATCATTCAATATTGTAACAAATCATCTAGTGGGAATTGAACTTGCAACCAAACCTTTACCGTCAGGGGCTGTCCCGTTACCATGATATTATTATGTTAAATTAAATTAGAATTACATTAAAAACGAACCTAGTGACACAACGGTTATTTCCCCATGAAGTACTTTAAATGAATGGTAATAAAAACACAATAGCAATACCTTAATACTGTAAATTACACATAAACACATGTATAGATTTTCACATACAATCTGACTGTTACTGGGAAAATATCATAATTTGAATCCATCATGGCACAATGGTATAGCGTCTGATTGTAAACGCGATTGGTTGTGAGTTTGATTTTGACTCGAAGTATAGATTTTATTTAAAATTTATTGTCATTTTTCCGTTCTGGTGATACAATATTTTGTTTTTGTAGTAAAATGAGGCAAACGAGCAAAAGGGTCACCCGATGGCACCTACGTCCGTGGACATCCAGACAATAGTTATGGATGCATTGCCGGCCTTGGGATGGAAGCAAAAGGTGTTAGTGCAGTGGCCTGAACAGCCAGACTGAACGGAACCACTACACTTTGAGAGAAAGGATGGGTAGGAATAGGGTAAGCTGGCTTACATATTTAGAACCAGTAAACTTATCTGATTTTTGGCGGATCGTGTTTGTTATGATATGGAGCCTCCAACCACCAAATTATATTACTGAGATACCAGCCTCTTACTGGACTATCAGGCAGTAAGCAGTAAACAGTGTCTGGATAATATGTTTACTCTTACTACCCTACTGCAAGAAGAAGCCTATGTGGGATAAAATATGAAACTGTAATTATGTATAATAAAATTAAATTTAACTTAATTATAATTTTACTGTAATTTTCTACACGACCAACAATATGACAGAGGGAACTTAGTGTTAAAACAGTCCTATTTTTCACACAAAAAAAGTAGATGAACTAATAAGATCTATAGTTTTCACATTTTTTATATAATTTAAATAAAACTACTTTAAACGGCTTTATACACTGACTATATTTGACCACAAAGTACTTTAAAGTGCCACAAGCGTTGGGTTTTCAAATTAATATATCCAAATATAAAAAAATATTACAAAAGTATATAAAGTGAAATGCCTAATCTAGATTTTATTGTACTAACACATTCTTACATATAAAAAAAATCTCGGTTAGGAATTTTAATAAGCATGAAAGAATATAAGTTTAGTGAAACAGTTATTTAAATATGTGAGTCATAACATTTTCTATTGTAATTTTCAAACATCCAGAACACAAGATAAGAAAAAAATTTTTCAATTTAAGTATCCAAGTAACAAAACAATTATTTTGTTTTTTCTTTGATTTAAATCACATTAAAGTAGTTCTATATTTTTTTTATGGATATAATATTTAATTATCTGCTTAATATTAACTTAAAAAAAACCTGACAGCATCGAGTTGGGGGCCACAATAATATTTTATAGCCAGATTAAGGCATTTGTATAAATTTTGAAATATATATATATAATACTGCAAAAGAGAATATTTTCTTACGAGCTGATAAGCATGCAAAAGGTGTAATTTATCACTCGGAACAAGGAACTGTACCAATCACTGAAACAAATATCTATACATATTCAAAGTTATATACTTTTACATTATTTTTTTTTAAGTAGACAATACAAGTTAGTACAAACTTGTATTATTGTACACAATTTATTCAAATATATGCAACACTAAATATTATTCTCTAGCAAATTAAATTCAAAAAAATTATAATAAATTTATATCTATATAGGGAAGAAATTAGTCAACCATCATACACAACAAGAATACAATAGAAATATTTTACTACAAGCTTGCCGTTGAGACATTTAATATTTTTGACACTCATTTATATTAAACACTTCTAATAAATTAGAAAAAAATTTAAAAAAAAATCATAACTGCCAGATATTAAATTGTTACAGCAACTATAGAATAAAATAAATTGCAAATTATAATTCAGTGATTCACAAGTACAATCAACTTGGCACGCTAGTAACTGATAAGTGTAGATAACAAGGTATTTAGCCACTAATATATATGGGCACTTGTGTTAATCTCAATATCTATCCTTTTTATTGTATGATCATTTCTATGTATTAAAAAATAATGGATACTTGTAATGTAACCTTATATCAGTGAAATAAATGTTTTAAAGCAAAGCAAATAAATTTTCAAATACTTAATATGATGTTTTTTTAATTACATTAATTACCAGTAGTTTTACCACTTTAGGAAGTTTATTATTTAGTCTGTATGTGGTTTTACTTACATTTTATTTTACTAATTAGATTTTAATTGGAAACTGTTGTAAGGGAATTAGTTTTCTTTATTTTTGTATCATTTCTATCGTTATATGAACAAACTACTTAAATTTCATTTCTCAGGTAATTCAATTACCTGATTAAAATCTTTATATGTATTATTTACGTACAGATGATTTACCATGATCAAATATTATCTAAGTATTGGTTAAAAATAGTTATTTTAGGTGCTAAATCAACTTCTTGCTTTAAATGCAATAAAAGATGCCTTGTAATAAGAAAAAATAGTTAGTCATATATGATGTATTATGAAAACATACATAAGTGTATGTATTGTTTTGATTCAAATATAATGAAGTATCAAATCCGTAGAGATAAAGATCCGTGGCCTTCAAACTGCGAAGGTCTTTAATAACCTAGTTATATAAACAATAAACTTACAAATCTTCATCTGAACTCTGCCCGGAATCGTAGTTGACTGGGAAACCCAGTTTCTTCTTCCATGCCTTGGTCTCGCTGTCCATTTTGCTTAACAATAATATATATAATAGGTGCAAAGTTCCCGCTTACATGTTTTCACTAATTTACGTACGTAAAACCCGCACTATGAGTAAATCACTAAGCAGTTAAGGAATTTATTTGTACAATATCATTTTAAATAGATTTAATTGAGTAACTGCGCAATATTTGTAGTATTTACCGGCGAAACATGATCACAACACTGCATATCACCACCTCATCAATGAACGGTAAATGTCAAACTGAATTAGGCCTAAAGGTTATATACTACGTCACTAGTTAGTACAAATATTGAATGAATTGGTAGACTATTTAAAACTACTTTAAAATATTTCATGACATATAAAAAATTTTTTTAATTGGTGTTTTTATAAGTTTATAATTTTTTTAAGTATTATTTACAAATTACAGAAAATCAGGCAATTTAAATGAGATAAAAACATATCTCTTAAAAAATGTTTCAATTTTATATTTGTGTTTCATTAAAATGATATAGGAAAATAATAATAAAAAAGATTGTTTAATTTATTAAAGAGTATTTTATATTTATTGAATTCTACTTTCCAAGGAAAAATATTTTTTTATCATAGTTAGAATTTAATCGGTATCCAGGTAACCAGGGCCAATAATATTTTACATTATTTCTCGATTCACTGCTATAGGGATTCATAAGCATATTATATCCATTATTATCGTATTTATAACAATTTATTTTTAATTCACGTTGTACCGGCAAAGTTTTCATAAATGGCAATAACATTAACAATGTAATCTGTTGAAGTTGCCACACCTGAAAAAATATGTTTTGTAAAAACTCAACTATATATTTGTGTTTTTTTTACTTGAATGGAAATAGAATTACATACTATTTTAACATTAAGTTTTAATAAATTCAATAAAAAGCCACCCTGCTTTTTAATTGATTTGATTTATTGTTTATGATTGTATAAACGTAAAATATAAAATATCATAGAAATTAATACACGCAGTTAAAGTGGCTTATACAAATACAAATTTTGTAATTAAATGTAAAATTAGCAAAAACCTAAAAAAATTCAAATTAAAAATATTTTAATATCAAAATAAAAAAAATGAATATACATTAATTGTTTGTGAACATTAATTAAAAACTTATCACTAATCGTGATTATGATGGTGATGACGTTTCTTCAAGCCATATTTGTACTTTAAGTCTCCTATGGTCATTTCACCGCTCTCCTTTTCACGCTCCTCTATTTTTGATAGGACTTTCTCTTTCCCCAACTCTAACCAATCTCCAGCGTTCTCTTTTTTGATTTTTTTCTGATAAATGACTTTACCGTTCCTTGTGACATAAGATATTACAGGAGTTAAAACTTGCCGTCTTTTCTTTTTTCTATTTCTGTTACTTCTTAAATATTCGTCGCTACAAGAATCGCTCTCGCTTTCGCTAGATGATTCGAGATCGTAATATTTATGTTTTCTTTTCTTTCTTTTATTATATTCCTTGTCAGCAGCTTTCGAGTGATATGGCATCATCATAACTGGCAGACGTTGTTGAGGGTACATGGGCATTTGCATGTTAGGCATGGAAGGCATCATCATGGCACCAGCCGGGTTTCCTCCTACAAATTGTGGAGATCGTGGAAGTCGTTGGAACATGGACGGTGGTAAGAATTGTGTAAATGATTCTGAAGTAAGATATAGCAATATACTTGCCTGAACTGATACTGTTGTATGCATCTGAAAAAAAAACAAATTTAATTACAAAAAATGAATGATTTTGATTTAGTAAACAGTCTTTATTATATACAGCGAAACCGATTTTAATTAAAATGTACAAGTAAACTCTGAAATGAAATTCTTCTTTATGTTATTGACTTAAATTATAAATTTTAAGAGTTTGTGGCAAAGGGCACTCGTAAATTTGTGTTTTCCTGACAGGATTCTTACGAATTTATTAATATATTTATAACTTTCTGTCAAAACAAAATAAATAAAAGGTTATATAATTAGGAAAAAAATATTTTCCCTTATATAAGGTTATATAAGGGAAAATATTTTTTGAGCTTGACACTTTATCCCGTAGAGTAGATAGAACCTAGTATCAAACACGGCCATCTTCCTTTTTCAATCAAAAATCGAGACATTGCGTGCTGAGCCGCGGAGCTCAGCACAGCGTTTTGTCTTACCCGAGCAGGAAATTATATAAAAATAATTATTGCCCCAGGTGAAAATTAACCTGGAATCAATTAAAATTACAATCTAAAGCTGTCCCTCTATGACCAAAAAAAATACAAACCTCAACGTATCTATATTAGCTGACTGTATCGACTAACGCAAATATTCCTCGGGACCTAGCTTTAAATACTTTTTTATTTGAAACACAATGGCTTTTGAATATTGTTGCAGTAGAATTTTGGTGTGACATAACATTAGTTTTAGTAACGATTAAATTACCCTGTACGTTATATCATTAGAATAGAGGCAATTGTGGTTCGGTGCTACAGTCTTTGTAAATGCGACGGGATGTGAGTTCGATTCCCACTTCGTGTTCTGGTACGACAGCGCGAGTTTTGTTCGCAACACGTAATATCTCGATTTCGGACGGAAAGCTCTCAACGGAGTGTCTTGACACAATTTTTTTTTATACTACTATGCGGGATAGAGCGTGAAGATGCGAAGAACTTATTAAAAGAAGAACTTATTAAAATAAAGTTGATTGTGTTAATTTGGAACTTTATTATAAAAAATTGGTAATTATAACATTGATAAGTACTCAGCACTCATTTTTGTTTAACGGAAAACAGATTAAAAATGTTATTTCAAATTACTATAATGATTTAGTGAGTTAAGTTATCTGTAAAGTTCACGATTCACCCATAATAGAGGATACACATATATGATATATATGGTATTATAATTTTTCCCATTTAAATACTTTAATTAAACTATTTTCCAAACAAAATTGCTTGACTATTTCAGACTGTCAGATCCTTTCACCATCAGATACTTACTGCGTGACAATTTTGCAGAGTCCTCCCTTATAATAACTTTTTACTAAAAATATATACATGATATAAGGACATAAATACACATAAATAAAACCTATACAGATTACATATTTAGTTTTATATAACAGCGTTATCTGAAATAATGAACAATAGCGTATATTGTTGAGTGGTTACGACGACTCTAAGCGAGCAAAGAGTATTTATAAAACAGGTTTTACATAAATTACATGTATTCCAATAAGGACCTTTAAGCGAACAAAGTCGATTTGCGAAAGAATAATACTACATATGTAGGTAATTTTCTTGTTATAAAAATTTAACCAATATAAATTGGACTCGATTGAGTGTAAATTTAAAGCGTTCTGTATAGATTTTCAGACCTTTGGTGCAATGGCGTTAACAACGTACTAGCTTGTTATGAATATAAGAATATTATATTTTATATATTAAAGCAATGCGGAGATATATATATTATGGAATTCTTATTTGGAGTTTTACAATCATAAAAGCTAAAGACCCAGAGCTGCCACTATGCCCAACGAACATGCAATATTTTCCACAAAATTTGCCAATGCACTGCCGTATGCCAGTCGGCTCTCCAGCGCGAATATCACGCAGTCCATCGGATAAGCCACCTCAGCCTATACAAATTCCTATGAATGGATTTCCAGGCGCCATACCTGGAGCAATGCCTGGTGGGGGATTTCCAGGAGTTATGCCTAGGGGCATGCCAGTTCCAATACCGGGAGGGTATCCAGGAATCCCTGGTGGAATACCAGCGCCACTACCGGGGGGTATGTTACCAATGCTACCTCCGCCACCAGGTCCCGCACATAAGGTACCAGTTATAGTTATGCCATTTTATTCACAAGACACTTCTGATAAAGCACCTCAAGTACAAGAAAGGCCAAGTCGACATAAAAAACATAAGAAAAACCATAAGAAGAGAAGACCTGATCCGTACTGGTCTGATGAGGGTAGCACGGATACTGACACTTCTGACGATGAATTCTCAGATACTTCTTCTGGTGACGGCTGGTGGAAGCCTTCCAGGCAAAGCAGAAGATCTAAACATCATAAATTTAATCGACGAAAACACAGGAAACAAGAACTACTCACACCTCTACTTCAATACGTGACGAAAGATGGTTATGTTATATACGAAAAACAAATTTCCAAAGGTGAAGCTAAAAGTTGGTTGGGAAATAAAAATACTGATGGCAATGAAGGTGGCGAGGCTGTCAGGCAACCAAGACAACATGAACCAGAATCACGCGAGCCCAAGAACGAGGTTGAAACTGGGTTTTTATTGAAAGACGAAGAACACTCAGAGACGACAACAGAAGATATACCTCAAGTGACATATAGAAAGAAGAGTCCTAAGCGAAAATTATTCAAGAAACATAACGAATAGGTTAATATTATTTTGTACCATATTAGTTATAGCTTGTATATTTCCAATTTTTATACACTTTAGTTAAATAAAAAATGAATTAAAGTTTAAAGTAATCCTTTTCTTTGCTTAACTATAATATTATACACATCTATAATATTATTAAATATAAAATTATTAACATTAAATATAACAATAACATATTATTGAAATGATGTGACCATAATATAGTATCAAAATGTATTTTTTTCTGTGTATATATATACATATATATATTAGTCTGTATATCCACAGATTATTTAATCTGTGGATAAATTTAATTTCTAGACATTAATATGAATAGATGTTATTTACTCAACACAAATAGTTACAGTTTCTGACTGTAGAAAGTACGTTCCATGGGACAAATTAGGGAAACACTGAAAATTACATTAAACAACTCCTTAATTACTTTTTTATTAATAAGTCTTACAAATTTTTATACATGGAAATGAACCTTATGGAAATTTTGACGAAATATTTTCTTCTTTCGACCTTAATCTTGAGTGTTATCCCAGAGTGGTATCCCAGAGTGGTATCCCAGATTGGTGTCCCAGAGTGGTATCCCAGACTGATATACCGGATCCAATACATACGTATTACTTTTGTACAAATATGTGAAAAGTTTTTGTTTACTTAATTACTTTAATGATAATAACATTTTTTATTATATACATTATAGTTTTACTCGAGGCAGATTTATAACAGATGGACGAAAATGTCCTGCTCCTCAAATATACATGCGATTTGTAATGTTACAAATACTTTGGTTACCGCTAACAATTTGGCATTAAACGCAAAGAAAACTAAATATATAGAATTGACAAAGATAAGTAAAAAGACAGAAGCTTAAGTCTTAATAATGAAACTATTAACTTTACTGATGCCTTAATATTATAGTACACAATAATTTTAGACTAAAATTCTTAATCTTTAGTGGGACACCCATCTCACCCCTCCGCTCTTGATATTAGCCTGATGGTAACCAGACTCGTTTGTTCAAGTGTTATCTTTTGAAGAACATGGGAGATTATGGCATTCTTATATGAGATAAAGCTGCAATATTCTGTTAATATATTGCAATTCAAGTATTGAGAAGTTTTTATTAAAGCTGATCGCATCAAAATATATCTATATGTTCTATTTGCCGTGTAAATATTCAAAATTAATTAATAAGATGTGGTACATACAGATGATAACAGATACGCTGTCAATACAAGGAATAAAAATAAGCTGATATCTTAGTTTTCGTTCTCAAACATTATATAAATATAAAAAACATATGTTGAAACAACATTGAAAAAAGTGTTATATCATACTATTTGTAAATAAGTGAGATCTGTTGCTGGATACTCACTCAGGAATCTAATTATTTTATTAAACTCATTGAAAAGTATATCAGTCGTGGCGCAGTGGGACAGCGTTTAACTGTAATCGCGATCGGTTGTGGGTTCGATCCCCACTCGGGGGAGTGATTATTAAAGGTATTTTCACGATCTCCCTCCGGTAAAAGACAAAGTGTGGCGTTGAGTTCCACCACTCACCACGCAGTGTCTCCAATTCGGCGGAAAGCGAAGTACGGAGTGTCTTTACACTAGGTGCTTTCTGTCTACCCTGCTAAGCGTGAAGCTAAAAAAAAGTATATCTGAAAAGAATAACTGTTGAATTTTTCGACGAATTTTCTATGTCTTTTTACCTCTTGTTGATTGACGATTAGAAAATCCTTCACTTCAATCTTTAAAAATTCAACTTAACGCCTTATGTTTTATTGTATGTGTTCAGAAGTCAATATTCGTTTTGACAAGATTCGGTACGAAACTTATTGAGAACAAGAATATTTTAAATTATCTGTATCTAAATTGATATTTTTTTTATTTACCAAGGCTTAGGTTAGCTATGTTAAGATAAGCTGTGCCCGCTACTTCGTCGGCATGAGATGAGATAATGCTTTAAAAAAATCGATAATACTGTGATATGCCTATATTGGAAATAAAATTTATTTGTTTATTTATAATTATTTTACTTTCAAACATCCCTATGGGGGTTCGTCGTTCGTCTTTGTCTTACATGACCTTTCTCCACTATCATCGTTACTGTGCTTTCTAAGGTCCGACTTTGCTCTATATATCTGTATTATCAATCTTTCATCTTTCATCTCCTCTACTAGGACATTCTCGCTTACGCCAGCCATTCGTTGTATCTCTTCTTTGTGTATACAGTCAGCTAATCTGACGAAGAGATTGCATCTCTACGGCATTCATCTTTCTTTCATTCAGTTTATTTGACACACCTACGTTTCGCTGCCATATCACAGAGTCGATATAAGTACTGTGTTGTTAACAACAATAGCGCTGTCACGGTTTTGCCGTCTCATCAGTGCAGCCTGAGCTCCTTTAGTCCTGTGACCGACAGCCCCCCCCTCTTCCATCATTCATTTTATATCTTCCATCACCATTAAACATACTTCCCAAATATACTTTCTATTTTTCTTCATTTCTTTAAAGTACTAGAATCTTTTAAATGAAACTATTTAAACCGGATTAATCGCGTATATTTTGGTATTCGAAAATATATTTTGGACACCTGACGTTTCGAACACTTTACAATAGTCCGTGGTCAAAGGTGTCTACCTAATATATACGCGATTAATCCAGTTAAAATATTTTCATTTAAAATGTATAAAATCACGAAATTCAAAGATCTTATTAATAGACTCTTAGTTTTACTGGCATTCAAGTTGAGATCATTACTTTCACAATTCTTTATTTCGTTTTCTGATGATGTAATAAACAATATCTTATCTGCGTCCAAAAGGCAATTAACTGTAAGGTCACCTACGTTCAGTCCCATATCACTTTGAAGCATACCTTGGAGACAGCTGTACAAGTAGAAATTGAACGGCCAAGCTGACATTGTTTTATATGAGGAAATCCTTTTACGAATACGTTCACGATTGGGGAAGGTTGGAACCTCAGGACAGGACTTGTGTAGATCCCCAATCTGGCAGATAGGTCCCAATCTCCCCGTTTACTCACCAAAACCTCACGGTGCTCCTCTTCGACTGCCACTAGCCGTGGTTACCACAGCTGTTTTAATCCACAATTGTTATAAGAAAATTATTTATCATATTTAAATACTATTTCTGAAATATCTTGACTATTCAAGATTAGATCCTTTACTTTTTTTTTTTTTCAATTTCTGAACATCAGATCAGATCAAATGTTTCATCCTAAAATTAATCATTCTGCTTCTTTTATGGTGTAAAATGTGGTTTCTTGTCTCCATTTAAACAACCATAATACAAATTATGCCCAATAATCTAAAAACTAAGAACCACTTAAATATTTTAAATAACTGGCATTCACTAAGAAAAGAATGTGAAAAATAACTTATGGATGTGATAAAATATGAACTAAAGTGTCCAACCACAAAATATAGTCACATTGGTTTGCAGTGAATCTACTGTTAAGAATCACAGTGAATCTACTGTTAAGAAACTCAGTTCTAAGATTTCCGCCCAAACTCATATGACTTTAAATATATAATAATATATTAATATTATGTACAAATGTACATACATATATCGCTCTGCGATATTTAAATATCGATTTATGAAACTATAAAATATAAATTGTAATACGGTGCCTGAGCAATACGTTAAGATTGTAACTAGTTGTGTTCCTTATCTCAGAGGCTCTACAATGCACCGTTGTGTAAGACTTAAAAAATAGCTAAAATGTATAAAAGCAAAAATTTTACTCGACAACTTTGCGATTACAGTGAGCTTGTCAAGAATGTTTTACGTGAGTTTTACTTGAAATGATAACTTTGTATAATGCTTATATAAAATACATTTTTAATACCGTTCTGTTGTAATGTAGCGATAGAATATTAATAACGCGGTGTTGTTCTTAAAAACTTTTTAAATCAATGGAATAAAGAGAAATGTACAAGATCTAATATATAGTTAAAACTATCTGCCTTTACAACAATATTAAAATTCAGAAGATTATAATAAATTTACACTAAAACTCTATTTTTTATAATGTAATATTTTTCCAGGTAAACAAATATATTTTGATGTTCATGGTAATTTTCAACATACTAAGACCAGTGAATGTCCAGTTCGCAATGCACATGTTTCCACCGCCGCCACCGCCACCGCTGCCACTGCCAATGCCACCGCTGCCACCGCCAATGTTTCATATACCAGTTGCGGCTCCAATACATTTTATGCCACCAGCAATGATACCAATACCAATGCCCTTGCCAGATGTGTTCAACTCAAGCCCACCCACAACAACGGTGACGACGACAACACCAACGACAATAAGACCACCAGATGAACCACCATTTCCCATTCCGTTTCCTCTCCCCATGCCAATGCCAATGCCAATGCCAATGCCAATGGTAGCGCCAATGCCAATGGTGGCACCTATGCCAATACCAGTACCGCCTGCTGTTCCGCCTCCTTTTTGCCGTGTACCAACGAAGAGACCGAAAGAATGCCCGCCATGTCCACCTTGTACGTGTAAGCCTTCTTGTACTCCACCATTTTTTTCGTTTTGTTCTCCATGTCACCTAAAATGCAGATGCAAACGTCGAGAAGACGCGCCGGTACCCGTGCCTCCGCGACTTGGTCCATCAATTGCCATACAAATGGCGCCGCCACCACCTGTTGTCGTAATGCCACTCCCACCTGCTTTGCCTATAGGACACCGACCGCCAACCTTGCAATCTATGTACACGTCTAGTTCAGACGAGTCATCGGAAACGGGCAGCGATGACTATGAACATTTCAAATCACGAAGAAGCAAAAGGCGTAGAAAACTTAATTTATATAGAAGAAGTCTGACTAGTTTCGAAAGTGAGAATGAATTAGTGAAACCAATGTTAAGTTACGTGTCAAGAAATGGTGATATCAAATTTGAAACTAAAATTGACGGCAGTGACGTCGCACAGTTACTCGGCGAAAAATCAAATGGTCGTAAAACAGTTCAGGTCCTGACCAGGGGAGGCGAGGAAAGCAACCAAGAAGTAGTAGTGGTATCAATAAACGAGGATAATCGAAAACATAGATTGGGAAAAAATAAAAAAGTTTTACTAAGGGGCTCAAACCATATGCTGAAAGATGGTAAGAAAGAGTTAATATTTAAACCAGCTGGTGATAAAAAAATTAGCAATCTGTCCTTGTCGTTTCAAATAAGCTAACATTATAAATGTGGGAAAACATCTACATTAATAATTTTGTCAAGAGGCACAGTAGACTCAGTTGAAACCTTACTTGAATCATAAAACATAAAAAAAATAAAAATGCAGAGTCCACAACAACATACATCCGCAAAATTCATATTGGCAAGTAATTGACTGCAATTGCAGTCGCCATATTGTCTTCAGCAAAATCTCACTAAATAACCAATGCCACCTTGAGATTGTTAAAGCCGCAGTGTTAGAATCATTTACGGCACAGTACTGTGATAATTATTATTTCATATTGAACGTAACTGTCAGTGTCAATAATAACATCATGCTTTCAGTGTTTTAATTAATTAGAAATAATAATAGCCTAGTTCTCAGATCCGTTCTCTAGGCTTGTTATTAATTATATAACTGTTATTCCTGATTTGTATACTTATATAATATTTATTGTTTTGTAAATGACTTGTGGTTTATGCGTTAAAGTAGTAAAAACGTATTTTATATAAGTGAGCAGGTGTGACTATATCTACGTAACAATAGATTCGGAATACAATGAACATTGATATTTAGGACCACGTCGAGTTCTGCCAATGACACATACTTCGCTATTAATTGCAATAATGCTTCGATCAGTACCAGTGCTTATCATTTTTCTATCAAATACTTTTGGGAACATCTTAAATTTGGGACAGTCATATTTGGATATTTTAAAAAGCAGCCAGTTTCATCCCGAACAAGGACAGGCAGGTCAGTTGTTTTTACAGAACAATATTTCTGAAACAATATCAAGCAGCCCTACTATATGTTGTTCAGACAACACTTGCCCAAATCCCTGCTATCCCGCTGTGTATCCGATGCCTATGCCTCTTATACTACCAGCTAGGACTGTGTACGAACCGGTGGTCCATCATCACCCACCATTACATGTGATAAAAAAAATAATTAAGGCCGATAAGAAAAAATGGGAGAAGCATTCGTCGACAGAAGAGCAATCGTCAAGTGATTCAGACATGGATACGTCGAACAGTGGTTCTATTACAGATTATGATTAGCGTTATGTGTGTATCTGTAATTGTTTTGTTCTGTAAAATAAATTTATTGTTAATGATATTTTTTCTTTATTTATTTTTGTTAAATTTATAATATAATTTAAACTTTCAAGACTCATACTCCTTTGTAAAATAACTCCTTGCTTACTTCTCACTCTTTTTGTGGAAAAGAGACACGGTTCCAGGGCGATGTCCTCTGCCCTTATTTTCGCCACTCATAACACGAGTGAGTCCTGGGAGAGACCTCATGGAGGTCTGTGAAGGAAGTGAACGTTAGTCCGGGGTAGATGGAATTTCTGTAGGGGTAAGAAGGATGAGCCATGTGCTGCCTGGGCAGACTATGCAGCCGGATGAGATCCCTGATTACCCACGGGAGGCCCAGCTTAGACTATCCAGCGACCAAGGCAGTGGATTTATAAAATAACAAAATATTTTTAATACATAAACTCTTATTATAATTAATTCTGCAACAAATATTTGCATTTAATTTCCTTTTAAATTATTTAGGCACACTATCTCATTTTTTCAATAACCAAAATAACTATTTAGATGACATAAGACATATATTAACGTATTTTTTTTTTAACAATTATTATGAATGAGCGGCGTTTCCTGAAGCACATGTATTAGACTATTAGTTACTTTGGTATTCTTAATAGAATTCGAACTCCTTAAACTCAATCGTTCATATATCTGCCCCACCACGTATGTCAAAATGATTAAACCAGCTAAAAGTGTTACAGCTTCTATAGTATATAATATGTATGGGTACACGTAGTGGGCAGCTCTGATGTCTTTCTTGTCACCTTCATCCACTTCTGATATCTAAAAATTATATTATTTTGATTAGTTCTCTAATTATTATTTTATTATGTGCGTTTCACGTCTTTCGATTTTATAGAGACGTCTATATAGAGTGAGAAGAAAGGTGTATGTTTTAAAAAAGTAAGGCGTTAGAAATACATAGAAATACCATAGTATTATATATAAAGTTGACATGTCAATGGGGCTATCAGTTTTGTGCTTGGGCAATCATATTAAATAATATGGAACAGTAAGTAAAGCACCATTTGGATATAATAAATTCAACTAACTATAACAGTTGTAACAAACGGAGAGAATTGAAGAAAGAGAAATTATTCCACTATTAACTTCCTCCCATTATGAGAATCTTTATTACATCAAAATATCTATAAATCTGATATATATTAAACGACACGTGGCGCAGTGTGAAAGCGTTTGCATGGTGCGATCGATTGTAGGTTCGATCCCCACTCGGGGGAGTGATTATATTTAAAATTTCACTAACTCGCTCTGGTAAAACAAAGTGCGGCGTTGAGTTCCACTGCTTAACATGCAATATTTCGAATTCGGTGGAAAGCAAAATACGGAGTGTCTTGACTCTAGGTACTTTCTGTCTACCCTGCTATGCGGGATAAAAGCGTGAAGCTAAAAAAAATAATTATCAAATAATTTATGACTATTACTGTGATACCAGTTATAGAGGCTGAGTAAGACGAGCCAACCCTTATTTTTGTATTGTTATTATCATTTATTTACGCTTCACGCTTTTTATCCCGTTAGTAAGTGTCAAGACACTCCGTACGTCACTTTCCACCGAATTTTAGTCATTTAGTCGCAGAACTCAACACTGTACGAGCACCGAGCAGTATGTATCTTATTAATATGAATAATAATTAATAAGGTAAAATATGTTTTTTTATATATTAGTTTTGTTTCAGAAAATCTTTCTTTTAGTCCATAAAAAACAATTGTACTCATATTGTAAGTATGATATTGTAAAGTACTAACCATATTCAATGCCAATAAAGACATTTTAATATGAAACAGTCAGTAGGATTAGAAAACATATTTATTTTAATAATATTTTCTAATCCTAAGTGTGGAATAAAACTTTAAAAATAGTAAAATATTAAAATAAAATTGATTCTCTCTTACCACCATTCTCTCTTAACAATTATTTCTTAATAATCTTTAAGTGGTAGAAATTTTGTAACAATCTCTTTACAGATATGCTAACAACATAAGTAAGTTGTAACAAACGTATAAAAATTTCGACGCAGCTGGTAGTAGAACGCATGGCTTAGCGGTCAGAGCGCTTGGACGGTATCCAAGAGGCGCGGATTCCGCTGTGTTCAAATATTTGACCTTTTATCTCTTATCTATATATCTTATATCTTCTAAGCAAAAAAATTATAAACAATTTTTACTTACAATTTTGAAGTATACTAAAGGTACTGTCATGTTCGCAAACGGTTTCACTTTACTGTTGAAACTCACATCCTGCATCAGTACATTTACTTGTAGAGTGAACGAGGTGCTTAGGACAGCTCCGAGTCTCTGGGAAGTTTTAAAAGTAATTATGAATTTTACATAGCTTCAAATTTTATTTTTCTATATAATGGATATTGTCACAATGTATATATATATATATATATATATATATATATATATATATATATATATATATATATATATATATATATATATATATATATATATATATATATATATACCGCCATGGTCGTGGCGCAGTGGGACAGCGTCTGACTGTAAACGGTCGTGGGTTCGATCCCTAATCGGGGAAGTGATTATATTTACAATTATTTTCACTTCCTCGCTCTGATAAGACAAAGTACGGCGTTGAGTTCCACCACTCAACACGCAATGTCTCGAATTCAGTGAAAAGCGACACTATATATATATATATATATATATATATATATATATATATATATATATATATATATATGTATATGTATGTACTATAACATAACCTAACCTTCAGGTTGTCTGAAGAGATCGCGATCGCTTAGCGATAACACTGCCAAAGACACCGAGCAAAAAACAAGATATGTTAAATAACTGAATTTGAGTAAGAATCTCTGATAATGTTTCATAAAAACATTAAATATATTAATAATAATAATCTCAAAAAAGATGCGGGCTTTAATAAGTCTCTGGCGAACACAACAAATACCAAAAAAAAAACAAAAAAAAACAAACCACCTTTAAAATAATTTTATTTATTTTTTGTTTTTCATGTGGTACATAAATAAAGAATAAATAAAGTTTTTTTAATGAATTAATTTAAACTTAAAATAAAAACATAAGTTATTATAATATAATATATATATTTAACAGATTTAATTGGATGAGGCTGGTTTTTGTACATTGGCGCAGTGGGACAGCGTCTGATTGAAAACGCCATTGGTTGTGGCTTCGATGCCCACTTGGGGAAATGATTATATTTAAATTATCTTCATTTCCTCGATCTGGTAAGACAAAGCGCGGCGGTAAGTTCCTCCAATCAACACCCTACCCTGTCTGTGTATGTCTACCCTGCTAATCAAATTATGATTATCAAATAGGCTTACCATGAAATATTAACACAGTTATAGTTAGAACTTGTATGTATTAATAGATATACTTACAGGATCTATAACAATACTACTGCCATGTTTTTCCACATTCGGTTTTATCCCCTCAACACGTTCATATATTTTTGGATCCGCATGCAAGAAATGAGCATGTGATAATCCTATCCCCAAGCCTACGAAATACAATTAAATTATAATCTGTCATAAATGCTTTATGAACTAAATTAAAATAGAGGCCATCTAGGCACAGTGGGACAGCGTCCGACTGTAAATGCAATTGGTTGTGGATTCGATTCCCACTCGGAGAAATGGTTATTATTTTGATTTCGCCATTCAACGCGCAAGTTCTCGATTTCTCGCGCAGTGCAGTCATCGGAATGTATTTTCTAGTGTCACACTTGGTTGTCCCTGATTACCCTGTTATGCGGGATAAAGCGTGAAGCTATAAAAAAGGGGCAATTATAGCGCAGAGGAACATGGTCTGACTGTAAACGCGATTGGTTGTGGGTTCGATCTTCATTTGAAGGAACGAATTTTACAATTTTTATTGATTTTCACACACCAGGGTAGACAGAAAGTACTTAGTGCCAAAACACTCAGTACTACGCTTTTCGCTGTATTCGAGACATTGTGTGTCGAGTTGAGAAACTCAACGCTGCGCTTTGTCTTACCAGAACGAGGAAATATAGAAATCGAACCCACAACCGATTGCGTTTACAGTTCACTGCGCCAGAATGTACCTCAAACTTGCCATTACTCTAAATATTTTACATACAAAACTCACCATATAAACACGGCGCCATAGTCGAAACTCCATCCGTGCATTGATCTTTGTTAGGGCACAGACAATCGTTGTTCGGATTAATAGAAAAAGTGCTACTACTAACATTGTATATAAATGTTGTGGGACTAACTTCGTGAGACGAGCTGGTGACGTACTCCAAGTCTAACATCCGACAGAAAGCACTGCGGTAGAGTCGGATCTTGTTATCTTTAGTCATTCCTGGTGAGAACGCGTAGCCTTCATAGGTATCTTCGAAAGTGTAACAACGATCACTGAAAGATGATTTTAAATAGTTAATTGATAGGTATTTTAGATGAAATGTATATAGATTATTGTGGGCTAAAATAAAAAATCGTCTATTTTTTTTAGCTTCACGCTTTCATCCCGCATAGCAGGGTAGACAGAAAGTACCTTGTGTCAAGACACACCGTGCTTTGCTTTCCACCAAATTTGAGACATTGCGTGTTGACCGGTGGAACTCAACGCCACACTTTGTTTTACCAGAGCGAGTGAAAATAATTTTAAATATAATCACTCTCCTGAGTGGGATCCAACCCACAACCGATTGCGTTTGCAGTCAGACGCTGCCCCACTGCGCCACGACCGGTCTCTTTATAGTTCATACTTTCATTTCATCGCTCTGGTAAAACAAAGTAGTGTTATCTAGTAAACCATCAACTTGACGTATTCTAAGGAGTGCTATAAAATTTCTCCTCTTTGAATCCCATGAAGCGAATAAGAAATTGCGTAAAAAATATACATATAAAACAATACCGTTTGTCTGCATTCTCGTATCCCAACACGTTTAACCCTTTAAACCCGTTCATGCTCTTCACTTGAAACTTATCTTCACTCTTTATGCTGACTTCTAACACAGGAGCAGCAGTTTGATCGTATAACTGAAATTTAACACAATGTAATAGTAAGTAGATTAGTAGAATTGTATAACCTATATTAAATTGATTATAGAAATTAATATGGACGTTCCGATATAATTAACTATAGTAATCAGTCTACCTGTGACCACGGACTACTGTAAAGTGTTCGAAACGTCAGGTGTCCAAAAATGTATTTTCGAATACCAAAATATACGCGATTAATCCGGTTAAATAGTTTCATTTAAAATGTATAAAAATCGCGAAAATCCAAGATCTAACTATAGTAAAATTTTATATTAAACTAAAAGAGGAATAGAGAGGAAGTGGAGAACAGAGCTAATAATAGCTACGTGGATAGAACGAGAGGTCGAGGGAGTTAAAATAAATATTATTTTTACCCGATCTAGAATTCCAAGAGATTCAAAATGTATCCATCCAGGCAAAAATTTATGACTAAAAGTAATCAGTGGGTCGTCGTACCCCCACAGGAAGCTGTGTACGTTCAAATTGACAATGGCTTTCGACTGCATGTTACTTGCAAGTATGTTAAATGCACCTTTAGTCCAAAACAGGTAGGAAGATATCATTGATGATATGCTCTGAAAGAAAATTATAATAATTTATATATGTCTTATATTATATATGTGTTCCAATTCAATAGACAATATCTGTAGACAGAATACGCTTTAGATAAAATAAAAAAAAAACGTATTAAAGTTTGAACGCTGCGGGATTCAAACCCGCGCCTCTTGGAAACCGTCCAAGCGCTCTGACCGCTAAGTCATGCGTTCTACTATCGGCTACGTCGAAATTCTTATACTTTTTATTACTTACTTAGTTATTAACGTTGTGTTCACATTTTATAAGTTTTTTAAAAAAGTTTTCTAGTACTAAGCGTGGTATAACATTTTAAAAATAAAACCAATTAGACAGTGACACAATTTAGACAAGTTATAGGTTCCATTCCCAGTCAGGGAAATATTTAATAATATAATAATAATAATAATAAGTCTATTTATTTCACCATAAACAGTTTTTACAATATAATTCTTAATATTACGTAAGCAATGTGGATAAATATTTTTTGGAAGTCACTAGGAAACCTGTATTACGTTGTTCTAAGGCGTTGTATGGCGTTGGTTTTCAGCCACACAACTCGCAATATCTAAAATGTGGACAATGGCCAGTCGTATGCGAGAAAAGGTGTAAAGCTATATTATAGTTGAAATATTACCAAAAACGAAGGGTTGGGCACAGTGATGTTGATCGAATGCGGATCACCGACAGACGAATCTTCTATAAACTCTACCCAGGTGCGGGGGATGTACTTGATCACTCCTTTCTCCTCGTCCAACTCGAGGACCTCATTTCGTTTTTATGTATGTATAAATGAGGTCGAGTGTGGGTTCATATCTCATTTTAGGAAAAATATATCCAGTTGATATAAAACAGGGGTTGAGAAATAAAATCATGAATCAATTAATATGTACAAGGGAGGGATTATATTTAAATTATTTTCACTTCCACGCTCTGGTAAAAGACAAAGAGCGACTTTGAGTTCCAGCACTTAACACGCAATGTCTCGAATTCGGTGGAAAGCGAAGTATGGAGTGTGTTGACACTACGTACTTTCTGTCTACCCTGCTATGCGGGATGAAAGCGTGAAGCTAAAAAAAATGTACAATTCAGTCTAGACTAGGCACTAAAAATTCGGTACACTCTTATTATTTTATGCCATTATTGTTCATAGTGAGCTCACAAGCAATACAAAAGTGAAAGTCACTTCACTAAATAAAAATTTATAATATATATTTTAATAAGTTGTAATATAAACTATCTACGTAGTATGTGTGCTAGGTACCAAAACAACATTTTTGACAAAATCTATCCATCTGTCTGTCTGTCTGTTTGTTGCGGCTAATATCTGGAACGGCTGGACACATCTGGATAAAACTTTTACTACAAGATAGCTAAAGTAATAAAACGTAACTTAGGCTAGTTATATATATAGATTATAATATTATAAATATGTTACATTTCATGCAGATGAAGTCGCGGGCAATTTTAGTATATATACATAGTGTATACTTACTGGTAGTTAAAAGGCCCTACTTCTTCTATTCTCAGCTTATAATCGGCGCCTGATAGAAAAGCTTCAAAATTGGTAACATTGAATATATAAACTTCTATTCGAGCGCCCTTATTCTTCTGGAGGATGCGATTGTAGAACGGGGACCCAACTGCTATTCTTGTCACCTGAATTCATTAAAAAAGGTTAGAAGGGAAAATAGGCAATATAAGGCTATGTATCATGTACTATTAAAAATCAATCAGAAAGTGAAGAACGGAGTGTCTTGACACTGGGTTATCTTTGAATTAAAGTTGAAATGCGATTAAAGTATAATGAATGTGCATATCCAATATATATAAAGAAATTCTAATTTTTTAACTGATTTTTAAGTGTCATATAACATAAGATGCCGGTCAGGGTGGGACAGTGTTTCAATGCAAACGAGGGTTGCTGGTTCGATTACCGCTCGGGCAAGTAATTATATTCAAATTATTTGCTCTGGTAAGACAAAGAGGTGCGATGAATTTCGCCTACACCCAATGTATCAAATTTGAAAGCGAATGGAATGTCTTGACACTAGGTCCTATCTATATATCTATTGTTATATTAAAATTTACTTACATATTTTGAGATAATAAAGATTGGATCCACAGCTACGGAGATGAACGAGATGGTTATTAAGACGACGCCCAGTGTTATCAAAATATATAATTTGGCTGAAATGTTAAAATTAAAATAATAGGAACGTATTTTATTATTTTACGGCTTTTAAGGCATTTACAAACAGAATTTAAAATTTTCATGCTTATAACTTTCAAAAAAAATTAAATATTAATTATTTTACCAGATAACTGAGGAGCTCGATAATTATATTTTTGATTAATAAATAAACGATCTTTTATTATAATATATTATATCTAGTTATAATATATTTTCTTGAGATCTCTAATTATAATATATTTTCTTGAGGCCGGTCTGACTGTAAACGCGATCGGTTACGGGTGCGATCCCCACTCGGGGGAGTGATTATATTTAAAAAAAATTCACTTCCTCGCTCTGGTAAGACAAAGTGCGGCGTTGAGTTCCACCAATCAACACGCAATGTGTCGAATTGGATGGAAAACGAAGTACGGAGTGTCTTGACACTAGCTACTTTTTGTGTACCTTGTTATGTGGGATAAAATATCTTTGTTTAATTCCATATTGATCAGTGATACATGCGCGTGAGAACATTGTTGAAGTAATTAGTTTTAACACACTTGACACTATCTATAGGGTGTTTTTGTTTGATTTCTTAATTATTAATTTTTATATAGTTATTATTTACATACATTTACCAATTATATTTGATAATTTATATTTTAAATTATTAGTGTAAAATTAAAAAAAACATTTTTTTTGACTTCTGTTTCTTATTTAAAGATGCTCTCAATGTACAGAAATGAGTCCTTCTACAATTTTATTATAATTTTCTCGCTTTTATCCCGCATGGCAGGGTAGACAGAAAGTACCTAGTGTCAAGACACTCCACTTAGGTTTCCACTGAACTCGAAACATTAGGTGTTGAGTGGTGGAACTCAACGCCGCACTTTGTCTTTACTAGAGCGAGGAAGTGAAAATAATTTAAATATAATCACTTCCCCGAGTGGGAATCGAACCCACAACACACACAATTTTTTATGTTATTTTTGTAGTTTACATATACGTTTGATTTGACTTGGTAATTAACACTTTGCCACTATTGTTATTATAGTTTAATTAATAAGAATTATAATGCTCAGGCGAAAGAAAATGAGTCTATCTCAGTATTTGAGAGGCAAGTTAGATCTTAGGAAACTGCAGAGCAATAGTCCTAGCCAGTGAAAATGCCATCAAAATCTCTTTAACCTAGCAAAGATTAGATACGGAGAAGATGACCAGATACGACAAGGACAGAGAGAATAGACAGATAGACAAATATAGTAAAAATATGGTTTTGATATATATATCGTGCGTATGCATTTAGTAAATAGTAGTTATTATAATATTACAAACAGACATTCCAATTTTATTTATTTATATAAAACGTACTTAACGTATATACATATGTATATATGTGTATATTGAAAAAAACATTTGTTTTAGAATTATATATTAAAGATGCACAAATATCATATTCTGCGCTAACGAAATCGCGTGTATAGCTCGCAGATAAAATAAAACATTTACCCAGCCTGGTAAGGTATACTACGGTGTTGGGTTCCGTATCAATCTCTCTATAGATATAAAAGAGAGTATGAGAAAATTAAAAAAAAGAATATAATTACAAATGCTAAGTGCGTTGTCACTCCGCTTGCCGCCGTTTTTCATGTTTATTATATTTTCTTTTATACCATGGACAACCAACTGTAACAAAATTAATGAATATTAGTTATTTCTTTAATTTTATTTTTTTAAATTCACGTTTTAACTGCAAATAGTTGACAAGAAGTATAAGTATATCTCTAGATACTCTGTTAGTAATTTTTCACTAAATTATTATTATCACATTAACGCAGGAACTCAACTCTGTTTTTTTTCTTATCCGAGCGAGGAAATAAATATATAATGTTAAAAAAATCAGCCTTTAAATAGGAATCAAACCCAAAACCGATCGCGTTTACACTCAGATGCTGTCATACTGCGCCACAACCATAAGGAAATATTAAGATATCTTTTCCAAAAAACAAGCTTCAAAAATTCTTTCATATATATATATATATATATATAATTTTTTTTTATAAAAAAGGGATTTGGCTGTTATAATCAGTTGCTGCTTGAAAAGCGTAAGCAGTGAAGCTCAGTCTACTGGCAAGAAAAATAATGGAGTAAATAATATTTATAGCTTAATTATTGAGACTTAGGTTAAGCTTCTGTCTTTTCATATTGGGCGTTGTAAATTCTATGCATTTAGTTTTGTTTGTGTTAAATACTTAATTATCAACAGTAAACCAAGTAGTAAGGAGTGCTTGCAACATTGCACTATTTACTTCGTCATAGTTGTCCTAATTACGATCTACTTTAAAAATAAAAGAAACATCATGAGTAAACAATACAGTTTTGTATATTTTATAAGCATATACAGGAAGATCGTTCATATATGATAAAAATAGGAAAGGCCCCAAAATCTATCCCTGTGGCACACCCATCCGCAAATAGTAACCGGAAGGCGTTATATTATTAACAGCAACATGCTGAATTCTTTTACAGAGATATAACGTCATAAAATTACATACATTGCCGTGGACTCCACAGTGACAGAGTTTAAGCAATAATGTATCATAATCCATGCAGTTAAATGCTTTGGACAAAACACAAAATACTACAATTGCATTTTAAATGAAACTATTTTAACTGGATTAATCGCATATATTTTGGTATTCGAAAATACATTTTGGACCTATTATTTTGGACACCTATCCGGTTAAAATAGTTTCATTTAAAATTTATAAAAATCGTGAAAATCAAAAATCTTATTACTACAATTGCATTTTTTGACTCCTAAATATATATATTTAACGAGCGCAATACTCGCATCTTTAGTAAACCTGCCTCTAGTAAAATAATATTGTGCATAAAAAAAATCATGTCATCGGTAAAATAATCAGATAATTGATTAAGAATAACTATATTCAACAACTTTACTTAGTAATGGCAATACAGATACAGTACTGCAGTTGCTGGGATCAGTACTGTCTCCAGTTTTAAATAATGGCAATACTTTCCTTTTTTTTCGGGGAAAATATCTTCTTTAACACATTTGTTAAAAATAAATGCTACCTGCAGTACAATATTTAATATAATGGATTTCAACAGCTTTACAGATATACCTCATGAGTCACCTGTTTTTTTTTATACATTAAGACCTTTAGACAGATTACGTAATATATATTTATTAACCATCAATCATATATTCCATTAAGAAACATATAATACTATTAGCTGTTAGACAATTAAGATTTTAAATTTAGGTTTAAAATAAAAATAGCTAAAATAGTCTTCTAATGATGATTTATTCAGATATTAAATAACCTAACAAGAAAAACAAGTTTTGAAAAACTAAAAAAGCAATCGGTTGCAGTCAGATCTACGTCAAATATAAAAAAGTGGGATTTATCAATGATGTTTAAGTTTGAACGTCGTCCGTCCGCACTATGGTGGTATCTTTTAGCGTCACGCTTTATTCCAGGGTAGCTCTTTCGCCTCGTGCACACTCAGTCACCTTTTCATACATGTTCTTCGGGTCCTCAAGCATTTTCTGTGACCTTCCTTCAGTATTATCGATACTGCAGTACTTGATCCAAATTTTCCTTTTTCAACGTGTGTTATATAGAGACACTAACAGTTGGGATTATCGCGCCCTGTTATCTAACACAATTGTGCTGCGATTGTTCCTTTTTTGATATAGTTACGTATGAAAGTAATTATTTTCAATTTTATGATTTACTCTAATAAATAATTATGTTTTAATTTTTATTAAAATATATGGCAAAGTAACTGGATTTCTTAACCTGGTTTAAAGGAGTAAAGTGGAAAATAAAAAACCCGATCAAATGCTAGTCAGACTCGCACTAAGGGGTCAGTACAATTATTTATTTATAAAAAAACATTACAATATTTCATTGTTTTAAATTTAATTATTCACTTTTAAAATAAATATATAAGTCAACATTATACGCTCATTTCAAGCGTCTATTTGTTGCCATTTTTAATTTCGAGCAAAAGCATCACGTTTGTGATGTTAAGCCTTCTTAAATATTTTTTTATTTGATTTTTTAGTACGCTTATAGTGGTAACACAAATGGGTTAACTGTGAAAATTTCTATTATTTACTATTTTTAAAGTGTTATTTCATACTTAGGATTGGAAAACATTTTTGGAACAACGTATAAAAGTTGAACGCAGCGGGATTCGAACCCGCGCCTCTTGGATACCGTCCAAGCACTCTGACCGCTAAGCCATGCGTTCGCGTTGCGTGGAAATTCATATACGTTTTATTACAACTTATTTATGTTGTTAGCAACTCTGTAGAGAGATTTTTACAAATTTCTACTACTTAAAGATTATTAAGAAATAATCGTTTAACAAGAGAGATTGCTATTTTATTTTTAATGTTTACTATTTTTAAAGTGTTGTTCCACACTTAGGATTAGAAACCTTTTTGAAAAAATTTTATACGTTTTTTCAAAAATGTTTTCTAACCTCAAATAGCAAATTTGTCGTATGTTATGGATTGGAATTGGAATTTACTAACATTACGCTTATAGAGTTAAATGTAAAATTTATTATATAAACAAATTATTTAATTTTTTTTTCAGCTTCACGCTTTTATCCCGCATAGCAGGGAAGACAGAAAGTACCTAGTGTCAAGACACTCCGTACTTCGCTTTCCACAGAATTCGAGACATTGCGTGTTGAGTGGTGGACCTCAACGCCGCTCTTTGACTTTTACAAGAGTGAGGAAGTGAAAATAATTTAAATATAATCACTCCCCCGAGTGGGGATCGAACCCACAACCGATCGCATTCACCAGTCAGACTCAGTCCCACTGCGCCACGACCGGCCTCATTATTTAAAATGACTACTTTAAACAAAATGGTAATAATAAGTTTTATTTGTTTTTATTTATTTATTTCAATATTTTCTCATGTTATTTTAAAATTAATTTAAAATGAATAAATTTGTATTTTATTGAAGAAATACTATTTTATTAATGAAAAAAATTGAATGAAATATGAAGCTAACAAAAAGTGCACACTTACATACACGAATACCTTTACAATGTTTTTTTTTTAACAACTACTTGTTAAGATTGGATAGATATTTGCAAATAATGGACGTAATCTGATGGTGTTGGATTTTTTTTTTAATTTTTGTTACAGGAACTGCATTGAAGACTAGAACTAAATTATGATATTTTATACTTTACGCTTTTGAGCTCTGAGGCTCTAACTGGCATCAAAAAAAATCCTTATCATTTCCGGTGTTATTAGTATGATAAGTAATTAGATTTTTCGGGCTTTTATGTTGAAAACTACATTAAATACCACGATAAAAACTATTCCATATGCAGCTCCAGACTATAAGCCTAATACTATGCCTATGCTATACTAACGCGATTAGCATACAAGGACTCACAGACAGACAAATATATATATATACATATATATATATATATATATATATATATATATATATATATATATATATATATATATATTAATAATTGAATTATTTCTTTTATATTTCATGCACTGAATTCACTTTTTTATACATAATAAGTATATTTGTGTACGTTGTTTAAGTTGAACGTAGAGATTTTGGTTGGCGGGTATTTGTGGTGGGTATTATAAGTGTTATAAATCGATAAAATTATGAATAATGGCAGTCTGTGATTTAGGTGAAAACGCGGACAGGTGAAAGGACGAAATAGTTATAGTAGTGAGTTCGCGCGTGCGAAGCCGTGAGCTGGCCGCTAGTTACCTAATAAGATCTTTGACAATAGATATTTTTACATATTTTAAATGAACCTATTCTAAACGGATTAATTGCGTATATTTTGGTATTGGTAGATAGTTTACCCGTGACCACGGACTACTGTGAAATGTTCCACTGGTAGACTAATCTACCTGTGTTACTAGGAACTGCTGTAAAGTGTTCGAAACGTCAGATTTCCAAAAATATATTTTAGAATACCAAAATATACGCAATTAATCCGTTTAAAATAGTTTAATTTTAAAATGATTATTACCTGTTATTATTTTCTTTATATAATTTTACTTACGTGTATTGTTCTTCACTACTCTACGCAAAGGCAACTATAATGTTTTTGTAATTTAAACGTTATTTTATATGAACATCCTCCTCTAAATGCGTAAAACAAATAAATTCCAACATTAACTAACATTGCTGTGTGAAGTGCTTGAATATAGTCATAATTAAGTTATTGTATTAAAAATTAGTCTTAACAAATAAAATATATATTTAAAAACGTACAAGTGTTTGTTTTTCAATTTCACGCATAGATATATATTATCTATATATTAATATGTGAAGAAAAATATTTGTTTACCCTTTTTACGAAAATAACGCTAAATGAGGAGTACGAAAGGCACATTTATATTTTATATAAAGACGGAGTACAGAATGCTTATATTTTTTTATAAAAAAATCCCTAAAATATATTAAAATAATAAAATAACTGTAACTCATCCTACTATGCGTTTGACCTACAGGTTGCTAATGGAGCTCTCTATCAACGGATCGACGGGACAGCGGATCGGTGTGTTTCATTTCCGCTTGGGAGACTTATTATATTTAAATTATTTTATTTTCTTGATCTAATAAGACAAGCTGCGACGTTGTGTTCCACCACTCAACACGCAATGTCTCGAATTCAGAGAAGGGAAGGGAAAGCAGAGTACGGAGTGTCTTTACTCTAGGTTCTCCCTGACTATTCTGCTATGAGGGATAAAGTGTAAAGCTGTAAAACAAAAGAATATGATGCTATATTTGTTAAGAAAATAACTTGAAAAATATATTTTACCATTTTTTAAGGGTTCTGTACCCAAAGAGTAAAACTGGACCACATTATTAAGACTTAGCCGTTTGTCCGTCTGTCACCAGGCTGTCTTATAAAAAAGTTTCAATTTCAAGTTAAATACTTGAAATTTTCACATATTATGTATTTTTATTGTCGCTATGAGAATAAAAACTCATACTCAAACTAAAAACTCAAATAAGCGCTAGGTCTACACTAGGTCTACCTAAAAACTCAAATAATATAAATATTTAAGGGTTCTCCCATAGACAAGCGTGACTTTTTTGCTCGTGTATCCTCGACATTAATAACGGCAAGTAGACGATTGAAGTAATCACAGAATATTTAGTTATATATTTACTTTAAAAAAAGATAAATAAATTAAAACAAAACAAATATTTAAGTATGGCGCCCATACAGCAAATGTTATTTTTTTGCTCCTTTTATATATAATGGTACGGAACCCTTCGAGCGAACCGAGTCGCACTTGGTTTTTAACAATAGCAAAGTCTTAAGTATTATATACATATACATTAATGAAATAACAATAGTATCTAGCTAGCTTTAACGGTTGGCAATTGTATCATTGGTATAAAAAATTAGTTATATTATTTTAAATGAAACTATTTTAACCGGATGAATCGCGTATATTTTGGTATTCGAAAATACAGGTAGACTACCTGTGACCACGGACTACTGTAAAGTGTTCGAAACGTCAGGTGTCCAAAAATGTGTTTTCCAATACCAAAATATACGCGATTCATCCGGTTATAATAGTTTCATTTAAAATGTATAAAAATCGCGAAAGTCAAGGATCTTATTAGTTATATTATGTCATTATAGCTGAGGCAACCTGTTCTTTGCCCAAACAAATCGATATAACTTGCTAATGCAAGAAAAAAAACAGCCTTGAAAAATCTCTCTACCGATGAATTTATTGCGTGAAACGATCTAAATCATACATATGGCCTTAAAACTACTTTTGGTTTATTATTTAATATGAGGTTTATCTATCTTGGATTGGCACAGTAAACCAATCTAGACCAGTCATGGCGCAATGGCACTGCATGTGACTGTATTCCCTTTGGCAAGACAAGGAGCGGCGTTGAGTTCCGGCACTTAACACGCAATGTCTCGAATTCAGGACAGCAAAGTACAGAGTGTCTTGACATTAGGTACTTTCTGTCTACCCTACTATGCTGGATAAGAAAGCTATGTATATGCTGGATACAGTAACTGGTGTTGCAAGGTTTTATATGGACAAATAAATAGATTGATAAAGATAATAAAATGAGTAGTATAAAATATAATTTTAAATATATTAACTTTCAATTTGTAAGGCAGTGGGACAACGTATGTATGTAAATCCTATTAGTTGTAGGTTCGATTACCATTCGGGGTAACGATTACATTTAAAATTTGTTTTTATTTCTCCGCTGTAGTAAGACAAAACGCGGCGTTGAATTCGCTTCTCAATATTCAATGTCTGGATTTTAGGTCTACACTAGGTCTACACTAGGTTGTCCCTGACTACCCTGCTATGCGGGATAAAACGTCACGCTAGAAAAAATTACATACCGTTTAAACCCGCTAACTGTGTCCAAAGCCCGTGATAGTTTCTTCCAGGTTCTTTAATTATATATTTTATTGCATAATCACTTCAAAGAATATTAAATTAGTATCGACGTGCACTTTATATTTTTAATCTACATTAGTTGCGTTGGACACGACTACTCTTTGTGTCTTATTGACGAAAAATGTAACGTTAACACGTAAAGAACTATATTAAACTGATTTTTTTTAGCTTCACGCTTCTATCCCGCATAGCAGGGTGTGGAGAAAGTACCTAGTGTCAAGATACTCTGTACTTCGGTTTCCACCGAATTCGAGACATTGCATGTTGAATGGTGGCAGTCAACGACGCACTTTGTCTTTTACCAGAGCGAGGAAGTGACAATAATTTAAATATAATCACTTCCTCGAGTGGGGATCGAACCCACAACCAATCGCGTTTACAGTTAATTTTAGTTTTATAAATTGAAATAATAAAGAAAAATGTCTATTTCTTGCTAAAATGATGTTATTTTTATTATTTCCATTTAACCGCTTTGGTAAGACAAGGCGAGATGTTGAGTTCCGCAAATCACAAAACGAGCGTGAGAGCGTCGTGACCATGGGCTCTCCTTGCCTAGATGAAAGCAGCAGAAATGCGATTATTTTCTTTGGATATGCGGAGTCAGTTGAGCTGATTATGTATGTAAAAAAGAATATCAGGCGTAAGAGGGAATGTCATAATAAGAATGTTGCACGAAGAAAGATATATGAAGCAAAGGTGAGCAGTACCAGAGGTCGGGGGAGACCAGACAGCTGACCTTCGAAAACACAGTCTATGGTACTGGAGGAAACTCGATTAAAAAGCATGAGGTCCTCCCGTAGGACACATATGAAGACAGTAAAAACTATGAACGAGGCGATACAAGTACGCAAAAACCGTAGCGTTTCGCGCTCTCTTCTCTGTGACTACCCCGTCAGGGATACAGCGCGAAGCTTCTAAAGACTATCCGGGATAGCTTTAAACAGGATAGCCTTAAACGGTTATCAGCACTTGTTCTTGTTAGCAACGCAAAAGAACTCGTTATTTACCACGTTTTGGGATGAAATTAAATAAAAAATATTTTTATGAATTACTTATATATTACGTACCAAATGCCATATATTCTAAAATATCAGATCCAATATTTCTTTCACTTTTCATTTCTTTTACAGGTTTTCCTTTGTTTGTGTATCATTGTTGGGAATTATGATAAGTATTGAGTACAACATGTATCTGGATGGAACCCACAGAGAGATTGCTATTTTATTTTTCAAAAATGTTTTCTAATCCTAAGTGTGGAATAACACTTTAAAAATAGTAAATATTAAAATAAAATAGCAATCTCTCTTGTTAAACGAGTATTTCTTAGTAATCTTTAAGTAGTAGAAATTTGTAAAAATCTCTCTACAGAGATGCTAACAACATAAATAAGTTGTAACAAAACGTATAAGAATTTCGACGCACCTGGCAGTAGAACGCATGGCTTAGCGGTCAGAGCGCTTGGACTGTATCCAAGAGGCGCGGGTTCGAATCGCGCTGCGTTCAAATATTTATACGTTTATATATATATATATATATATATATATATATATATATATATATATATATATATATATAATTAAACAAACGAAGTTGCACGTTTTATATAGTATTTATGCACTAACGACACACAGTATTTCATTCAGAAAAATAAGGTAGTGACATATTAAAAAAAAACTATAAACACACGCCAGCGTTCAGTTGATCTGAAAAACTAACTTATAATAGTAAGAAAAAAATTATGTAAAATATTTTTTTAGAAGACGAAAAAGCCAAGACTTGGACTTATTGCACATTATATGCAATTAAAATATACATAACGTATTATTAATATAAAAAATGCTTCTTTATAAAATTAAATGCCAGATTGAATCATATTTGATAAGGTTCCGTCTGTTACACACTTGAAATTTAAAAAACATGGCCAGAAAACAGTTATTTTTATCTTACAGGCAAATTAAAGAACGAATTATATTTATATACAAATAAAGCCAGCGTCTGACTGTAAACGCGATCGGTTGTGGGTTCGCTTCCCACTCGGGGGAATGATTATATTTAAATGGTTTTCATTTCCTCGCTGTAGTAAGACAAAGTGCAGAGTTGAGTTCCCCTACTCAACACGCAATGTCTCGATCTCGACACTAGGTACTTCCTGTCTATCCTGCTGTATGGGATAAAAGCGGGAAAATAAAAAAGAACTATTTACTAATATACAATGTTTTATTTGAAACAACATTAATTTTGAAATAAACTAGAGAAAACATTACATTTTCAAGACATATTAATGATTTTTAACCTTTAACCGCTTCAAATAATAGACTGTAGATAGAGTAAAAAAAGACATTTTCTGAGTTTCTTATACCGTTTTCATAATCCTTTGACATTATACTTTAAATATAATAAGAATTTAACCTTAACGTTTATCATAGTTATTTATAGCAATGGGTTGTTATACACTTTTTATTTCAATCCCGTTTATTACCAAAATTTAAATTATCATGTAAATTATAGATAATATATATTTTCTAAAACAGAACAAATACAACAAAGTATGACAGTCTGTACTATTTTTAAAAGGTTATTCCCTATATTTACTATTTATTATAAATTTATATATATATATATATATATATATATATATATATATATATATATATATATATATATATATATATATATATATATATATATATATATATTTAAAGTGTTATTCCACACTTAGGATTAGAAAACTTAGGGTTATTCCCTTCGATCAAGTATCAACTAAATAACAGATCGCGTCTAAATTCGTCTCTAAAAAGTGACACCAGTCTATAACAATTAAATACAAACAGAAATTCAAAATATTATTACATATACGCTTATAGCAATAATTTTAATAAAACCAACCTTAATACAGTATATTAAGGTTTAGTTTGGACTAGTGCGTAACGGATATAAAACATTCTAGGGATAGTAAGGCTTAAAATTGTATGAGTTCAGATGTGCCAACATTCGACGATTTGTTGGTAGTGTGGTGGCAAATATTGGCCAAAATCTTGAGCATTAACATGTTGCTAACAAGCTATAAGCAGGTCGCAAGCTGAACTCTTTAAAATTATCAATTACCACCTCCCCCCCCCCCCCTTTTGGATACCGTCCTCGTATCCTGGATCATTTTTACGGTATCCAAGAGGTGCGGGTTTGAATACCGCTGCGTTTAGGTTTTTTCAAAAATGTTTTCTAATCCTTAGTGTGGAATAACACTTTAAAAATAGTAAATATTAGTCAGAAACAACCTAAAGTGAATACACTGCGTGTTGAGTGACGACCTCAACCCCACGTTTCGTATTATTGAAGCAGAGAAATGAAAATAAATTTTAAATATCATTTGCCTAAGAGAAAAAGAACCTAGTGGAAAAACTCTCCATCTGCCTGAATCCGGTATATTGTGTATACGATACATAATGGCGATATCAGGGCGGTGCCTCTCATTTTATACGACATGCCCATGTGAATTGTACACCATAGCTAACCCATTGGTGATTTTCTTTCTTGTTAATGTAACAAATGTTAAATTACTCGCGTCAAATGTTAACAATATACTGTGTTTTGAATAACTACATATATATTAAAAACTATTTACCGTTATATTTTTTTTTATATAAATCTATTAATTACAACAATAACAGAAAAAGGTAACGACATAAACTGAATTTACATACTTTTGTATAACACATCGAATACCGTTATGAAATTACCGTTATGATGATATAGTGGCAATTTTTTTATCATCATCATGAACTAGAAGACCATATCCAGTTCTGGAAATGAGGCTTCCCCATAGCATGCCAGGTGGAACGGCATCCAACGGCTACCAGCAATTCTGACAGGACCGAACCACTTTGATTGACCTTGGGGCCTTATTTTTTTGTTAAAGTATTTTATTATTTAAAAATTAAATTATATTTTTAAGTAGCAATAATACGTTTCATGTGTTTTCATTTCACTTGGACAGAATATATTTAAATATTTTTTATGCTCTATATATATATATATATATATATATATATATATATATATATATATATATATATATATATATATATATATATATATATATATATATATATATTTCGTTTATATATTAATATTTGTATAACTAAAAATCAAAATTAATACTAGCTAACATCTACACTATCAGAAGGAAGGAAAAATGCAGTAATAGCACCACCTGAAACAAATAAAAAATTAATAGAATATCATATAGAATTTGTATGTGAAAGGAATCGAATTCGCACCTCTTTATGGTCGTCTATCTACGGATAAATTGGTAATTTTTACAATTTTAAGCCGAAAAAGAACATTATATGTAGCGGTTAATATATGAAGTCACTCTAGGGTCGATCTCTTGCTTCTTTTAAACCGTACAAACATTCTGACCTCTAAACCATAGGGTATATCAAGCTACGTCAAACGTCAGGCCACATCTCCGATGTCAAGAATGGGTGTGTATTGCAGTAAGATATGTGTGAACATACAAAACACAAGTCTAACCACTATATCAGGTTTGTTAAACCTCGTATCCTCGCTAGGGAAAATGCATGTATTACTAGAATGATCTGTAAGGGTATTACAATTTAAAAGTATCCTAATTTCAATAATTTGAGGCCGGTCGTGGCACAACCGATTGCATTTACGGTCAAAAGCTGTCCCACTGCGCAACGACCGGCCTCAACCGACTAGGATCAACTTACAAAATATAAAAAAATTAATGTCTCAAATCCACCACACCAGAGATGAAAGATACAGTCAGCTCATTCTGCAATAAGCCTGGATACCAGCAGATGGCGGTAGATTGATATAATAAATTTTTGTATCAACCCACAGACAAATGCCACCTCAGTCTACCTGTGAACACAGTGTATACTATAATGTGTTCGAAACATCAGGTTTTCAAAAATATATTTTCGTTTACTAAAACTAACGCGCCAAATGTTCCAAATTAAAACTCACTTATAACTAATCCAGCGGCTCCATACAACGTGGGTGCGCATGCGCTGGTAATAGCAGCACTCACTACATTGGTGCCAGCGAAGGCGGAGAGACGCGCCACCATCATGCCCAAACACGCCACCATACCCCTATATAACAAAAAAATATTATTATTGCACCAAAAATCATTTTATATTAAAAACCTAACACGTATAAGACTAGTAAGCTTCACGATTTACCCCGCATATATGTATATATAGTGTTGAAACACTCCCTATTAGAGGCGATATAAACCGCACTTTGTCTTAAATGAATATAAATTTTAGAGTGGGAATCGAACCCACAAACGACGTTTACGGTCAGACATTATCCCACTGTATATCTTATAAACCTTGTTGTATAAATATGGAAAATATAAAAAAAAATAATAATATAAAGAGGATTTATTTCAACAAAAAGTATGTACTGTATATTAATAGTGCTTGAATAGTAAAAAATAAATGTTATATGGATCGAACTTAAGGGCAAACAGCGGAATTAGATTATGGGATTTCCGACACTTAAAAGTCACCAGCGGTTGCACCATTGCAGTGCCGTCTAAGTAAACCAGGTAGGAGCATCTTTAATTGAAATATATTCACAGCTGGGTATCAAACCCGCATCAACATAGTCACGTTCCAATTAATTGTGTATACAAATACCACTTGAATATTGTACGAATAGGAGAAAGGTGTACGAGAAGATCACCTTAAGGAACAATGCTCCTATGTTTTTACAATATCGAAGGTATCATGGATTTGAAAGTTATTCACTGACTGTAAACGCGACCGGTTGTGGGTTCGATCCTCACTCGGGTGATTAAATTAAAATTATTTTCACTTTCTCGCTCTGGTATTGAGAAAGTTCGGAGTTGAGTTCCACCACTCAACACGCAATGTCTCGATTCGGTGGAAAGCGAAGTATGGAGTGTCTTGACACTAGGTACTTTCTGTCTACCCTGCTATGCGGGATAAAAGCGTAAAGCTAAAAAAAACAATAATTTACCTATAAGATGTAGGGTATAGCGTGACGAAGTATGACGATACCACTCCGAACACCATAGCCGTTGTGAGGAACACATAAAACAGTATGAGTCCAGATAAAGCTTCTCCTGTCACGTTGATAAGCACTGCTGCTAGGGCTGCCACTACCAGAATCACTATAGTTAGAATCTGGAACAGATGATTGTGAAAAATAAAAAAAATCACGATTTGTCACGCTTAGTAGTGACAGCTTACTGTCACTCCGTTGAATGTTTTTGAATTAAAAATATTTAATTATAATAGTTCCCACTAGTGGGAATCAAACCCCACAATAACCTCAATGTAAATTGAAAAAAAATTCATATTCTTCAAGTTAATGCAGATTGTTTTTAAATTGTAAACAGGCGCTAAAATATTCTCGGCTCATAATATTAAAAGGAAAAACCAATAGGATTGTACTTTTAATATAGTCCTTAGGTAAAATAGCTTAGATTATTTAAATACACTAAAAGAATGATGTAGATTCATATCTCACTCAATACAATAGAAAATATTAAAAAAAATCATAGATAGATTAAATAAAAAGTTTTAACAGAATTATAAGATATTAAAAGTATAATGTAACAAGAAATAAGGTATATTTTGATATTCTAACAACACTTTAGAAAACCATTTCAAACACGACGTGCAAACTAAACATCTTTTCATACAATATACGTCAATTATTATAGATATTCCACTAAGGACTTAAAGATTCTTACTATTTCTCTATGGAAAAGGCAAGGCAAATGAGTGTGCGAGTCACGTGATGGCAAATGATCACCGCTGCCAACGACCCTGTTTAACACCAGGGCAGTTACAAATACGTTGCCAGCCTTTTAGATGGAAGTAAGCGCGCTTTTTGAAGGTATCCATGTCGTATCGAACTGCTTCATGTAAATACTGCCTCATATAAATCATTCTACAGTTATGCGGCACGCGAATGGAAGTTCCGGCCAAGCTGCACTGGAGTGAACGTATTAACGAGGTATAGATAATATTTAAGTTTTTTACATACCGTGCGGTTGACGAATTCAGCAGCTTTGAATACAAGTCTTGGCAATAACTCGAGAAAACTGCATAATATATGATAATTCCTTAGATTTTAAATAAATCATACCTTTCTTTTCCCAGCACATTGTGATATAAGAGCGTTCAGTATGAAGAACGACAGTCCGTGAGCGCACCCCGCCCAGATGGTGTTCTCTGATATAGTGTCTTTACACTCTGGTACTATCTGAAATGTTTACCAAATACTTAAATAGACACTAAGATGTATTTATAAACTATATAAAAAATAATGGCATGGTATAGCATGGCATGGTATAGCATGGCATGATATAGCATGGCATGGTATAGCATGGGAGCTATGCTTAGGAGCTCTCATACCACTTAGAGGTTCAATAATTGTCATATTGTCAGCAGGAGAGGTGCCACCATCTGTAGCGACGTAGAAAAGTTCACAGAAGCCTCTGCTCCTGGTACCGAGACTCTCGTACGATGTGAAGAACACGTTGAAGATTGTTGGCAGGATTATAGCGAAACTGTTGTTCCTGTAAAAATGTATATATATATATATATATATATATATATATATATATATATATATATATATATATATATCATTATAATTAAAATAGTATCATTGCTTCGCACTGGTAAGACTAGATGCGGGTTGAGTTTTTAACTGTCTGTCTACTCTATGCAAGATAAAGGCATGGAGCTAAAATAAGTAAAAATAAAATAAAATGGGACTTATAATTGAAATTCTTCACATCAATATGATGTAACAAGGTTGTGGCGCGGTAGAACAGCGTCTGACTATAAGCGTGACCGGTTCTGGGTTCGATGCGCACTCGAGGGAATGATTAAATTTTTTTATTTTAATATCCTACCTATGGGAAGACAAAGCGCGCTATTGCGTTCCGCCACTCAACACGCAATGTCTCAAATTAAGCGGAAAGTGGAGTACGGAGTGTCTTGACACTAAGTACTTCATGTCTAGCCTGCTGGCTGCGTGATAAATATCGTAAAGCTAAAAAAATATCAATTAACAATGCAAAGTTAAATCCATTTTCAGAAAAATATCTTTATAAGAATATGTTTTCAAAACACTCTTTATATTAAACGTTTTAATTTAATTTCTTTTTCACACAGTATATAGAAAACACACAAAAACTATTATGCCCTTAATACATACTCACGCGATATAAATAACAAAAGTCAAATAATATAACAATAAAGTTCTTCCTAACAAGGGCGGCTTGAACAGCGGCGCCATCTGGAGCCAGAGCGAGCGTATACTCAACCGCCCAATGTCTTCTTTGCTGTCTTCTTCTAGATATATATGTTCTACCTTAAATAACAAAGTAAACAATTAACAATGTATTACATTAAAACTTTAAGTTTCAAAATATTTACTAACGTTTTAATAATTGAGGCCATCGTGACGCAGTGGGGCGATGTTCGCATATAGGTTGAGGGTTGGCTCTAAGCCCGGGTGAATGGTTATGTATATATATTTAAATTATGTAAATAATTTGCTTTGGCAAGATAAAACGCGGCGTTAAGTTCCGTCTCACATATACAATAAAAAAAATGTCTTGACATTTAGTGCTCTCTAGAGGCCGGTCGTGGCGCAGTGGGGTAGCGTCTAACTGTAAACGCGATCGGTTGTGGGTTCGATCCCCACTCGGGGGAGTGATTATATTTAAATTATTTTCACTTTCTCGCTCTGGTAAAGACATAGAGCGGCGTTGAGTTCCACCACCCGACACGCAATGTCTCGAATTCGGTGGAAAGCGAAGTACGGAGTGTCCTTGACACTAAGTACTTTCTGTCTACCCTGCTATGCGGGATAAAAGCGGGAAGCTAAATAAAAAATATAAAAATAACTACGTACATATGTATATGCTTAATATCTAGATATTTTAATCAAATTGAATATTACATTTTAATCAAATTGAAACTTACTGGATACCTATCAGCTTTCCCATTATTAACTTCATATATTCTTCTTAGAACATCAATGGCTTCATCCATTCTACCAACATTGGCTAAGAACTTGGGACTTTCACTGAAAAACCATAGTGATATGGCGCCTATACCCAGAGGCAATGCCATGACTAGGGTGAGCAGACGCCATGGCCGGTAGAGTATACCCATGATGTATATTGAGAAGTCTAGCTTCGTTATAAAGTATCCCCAGACTGGAAGTTGATAAAATTAATATACTTGTAGAAAATTAGTAGGTAGGCTGTTCGTAGCACTATATACAAGATATGTTAATCTCAAAGGCGTAGTACAAATATATGTAGTATTTATTTCACTTTTTAAATATATTTCCAATAAATTATTATTAAAATGATATTGACCTTCTACATAGAAAATGTAATTCTGTCAATAACTTAACTTAACAAACTCCTTTGTCCGACTAATTCTAGTAAAAAGGGGTTGAGTGTTTTCTTTCAAAAATATATACTTTAAATATATATATATACTTTAAATTATATTTATACTGGTATAAGTAAGAATTATCTGGATTTAGTAATATATAGCATATGGGTTTCTTATATTAAATTAAAAATACCTTAATGCTATATTTATTTCTTCCTAATCGTAAATGTCACAAATTCAAATAATCCAAATAGATAAAACCCAGTTTATTTAATCTAGTGTATATTTTATTTGTCAAATTTAATAGATGGAAGATTTTATACTTACTGTAGTACAAAGTGGGTGTCAACATCAGAGCGCTGGTCATCAACAACATGTACCTAGCGCGAGATTTAGAATTGCAACACTCCCCCAACAACGCATACGTCGCTGATTCCGCTGCGCTCGATCTGGGAAATTGTACATATTTTTGAAAAAAAAAAAACGTATAAAAACATGAACGCAACAGGATTCGAATGCGCAGCTTTTGAAAGCCGTCCAAGCGCTCTGACGCAAAGCGTTTTACATCCAGCTGCGTCGAAATTCTTATACGTTTGTTACAACTTGCTTATGTTCTTAGCATCTCTGTAGAGAGATTTTTACAAATTTCTGCAACTCAAAGATTATTAAGAAATAATCATTTGGCTATTTGAATGCTATTTATTTTAACATGTTACTATGTTTAAAGTATTATTCTACACTTCAGACTAATTTTTGAAAAAACGTAAAAATAAATAACAGTACAAAAACTTTCTAAGGCGCGGGTTCGAATCCCGCTGCGTTCAAATTTTCATATATTTTTTCAAAAATGTTTTCTAATCCCAAGTGTGGTATAACACTTTAAAAATTGTAAAATAAATCATATAGATATATGAAAGTAGCAGCTTTACGCTTTATCCCGTAGAGCAGGATAGCCAGACAACCTAGTGTCAAGACACTTCATATTTTTTTTTTAGCTTCACGCTTTTATCCCGCATAGCTGGGTAAACAGAAAGTACCTAGTGTCAACACACTCCGTACTTCGCTTTCTGATTTCTGAAAGTCTCAATAACTAATTTAGTACTTCATTTTAGTTGGTATTAAAGTCTATATTTTATATTCTTTACACTCACAACTAACGTTATATTAAGTTAGCAAAGGAGGAGCTCATATAATGAAGGCGATCGTTTTAATAAGACCTATTAAAACTACACTTGTATCAATATCGCAAGTCACACGCCCTGTTCCGCTCTCCTCCCTACACGATGAATTCATGGAATGCTAAAGAGTTTCTTCTTAATAACTTTATTTGTAAGAAAAATATAGAAAAAATAAGAAAATAGCAAAAAATAACAAAGGTAAAGTAATTATCACCGCCATATTGATGTCGTTATAGAATAGGTATTGTTCCTGACTTGATCGTTTAAAGTAATGAGGTGATTATTCATTCGAGACGTGACGTCTTTTACATTTAATATGGCGATATTTATTTTACATTGTCTAAATACATTGTAAAGAAACAGAATGTCAGCTGGTTCACGCTTTTCACGTAAAACCAAACCCGTAGTGTCAAGACACTACGTTCAAGATTCGAGATTGAGACATTGCCCTTGGTCACGACTTGAATACAATAATGACTTGAATATGACTTCCCTGAGTGAAGATTCCACAAGCCACGTCATTCGCAGGTAAATGCACCAATATGGCCTCAACAATTATATCCTTTTTATACACGACCTGATGATTAATACATATATATATATATATATATATATATATATATATATATATATATATATATACGTATGTATGATGTAGTGGATTCCGTCCTTCCAGTACGCAATATCTCAAAGAGATTTGTCACTTTTTTACTATTTTAAGTGTGTTTTTCCATACATAATAATTATTTTTTGGCTAAATACAAATAAGTCGTGTTAAACGTACAAAAGATTTTATACAGACGTAGAACACATGGTTCAGTGGTAGTAATAAGAGCGCTTGGACCGTTTCCAAGAAGCGCAGGTTCGAATCCATCTGAGTTCAACATTATTATAATTTAACAAAATTTATTTTCGTATTGTCATTTTTAACAATGGGTTTAGTACGTACAAGGCAGAGCTGATAAACCGCAAGGCCGCCAGCACCTGCCAGGTCGGCGCTAGGCTGCTGAGCGCCGCGCTCATGAAACTACCAACCATCGCCCACATCAGCACGAGGCGTCGTCCTCGCGTATCTGACAGGTATCCCCAGGGGTATGACATTACTATGATACCTGGAAATCGAGAAGGAAATCCCATTATATTGTGATTTTTTTAAGCTTCACGCTTTTATCCAGCATAGCAGGGTAGACAGAAAGTAGTGTCTGGACACTCCGTACTTCGCTTTCCGCCGAATTCGAGGCAATGTGTGTTGAGTGATGGAACTCAACGCCGCGCTTTATCTTATTAGAGCGAAGAAATGGAAGTAATTTAAATAGAATCACCAGAGTGGAATACGAACCCACAACCGATCGGGTTTACAGTTAGACGTTGATATTCTTTTGTTTATTATTTTATGTTAGAATAATATTATTTAGTTTAAAACATGAATAATTTATATACAAAGTGTGAATATAAAGAGAAACTAACAAGACAATATTTATAAATAAAAATTATAATTTTAAATACGTTTATTTACTGTTAACTGATATAGACATTAAAAGCCAACGTCTCACAACGGGTTAGCGTTTAATTGTAAACACGATTAGTTGTGGGTTCAATTCTCATTCGACGGAATGTTATATTAGAATTGTTGTAGTAAAATCTGCCAATCTGTCATTTGTGTGATCTGGTAAGACAAAGAGCGGCGTTGAGCTCTGGAACGCTACACAATATGTCTTGAATTCGGGCGGAAAGCGACTAACAGTTCACTTTTCACTATATAATTCTGTTCTAATTTAAAAGCGATCTAGTTATACAATACTAAATTCTCATTTTCTATCAAATTTGTTGAGATATTTTTTTTGATATTTAAAATAATAATTTTAAACATTACTACGTACTTAGCCCTATGCAATGTTTTTCAATCCTCCTCAACGCTTGTTAGCCGTGAAGCGAGGACAATGTAAGCGATACACAACGGCCTAGCCTCACTTAACAAAGAAATAGCCTTCATTTTCCATAAAAAAATATACTAATATATATTAGAATTGATTAAAATACACCTTAATTTTTTTATATATATATATATATATATATATATATATATATATATATATATATATTAAATAACGTGCTTGCTTTTTTAGCTTCACACTTTTATCCCGCATAGCAGGGTAGATAGTACATAGTATCAAGAAACACTTCTACATTCCATAGAATTCGAACGAGAAAGTGAAAATAATTTTAAATATATTTACTCTCCCCATGAATCGAACCCACAACCAATCGCGTTTACAGTCAGACGATGTCCCACTGCGTCACGACCGGCCTCTTAGTCCTAGTGAAAAAAAAAACATAAATTAAATTAGTAAATCACAAAATTCTAAAGGTCAGACGATGATCTTACCAGCAAAAGGCATGGATGACAGCACCCCTATCTGCTGCAGATTCATCCCGAGGTCGCAGGTGGCAGCAGTCACGATAATGCCCAAGCCGAAGATATCGATGCCCATGGCAATGATGACCATGAAGCACGCGAATAGGAGGCCGATGTTATATTTCCCATGGCCTGTTCCCAATTATGAATAGAAAAAAAAGTTGCAATTATAAAAGGAATATTTAGCTTTTTTGAACACTGGATGTATTTTTTACATACATTATATATATATATATATAAATCAAAAGATTTTACTCATACAGTAAGATGGAGTACAGAGTTCATGTCTCAGACATGAGAAGAATGAATGATGAATGAATGAAAGAAGAAATGAATAACGAATGATGAAGATGAAAATTATTTCTAATCAATGTAGTACATTTTTTATAAACATGTTTAAAATACATAGCCAGCTTACCCACAGTCGGATGTGGGATTATATCTACAGATATGTATAAATAAATATCTGTTAATAATATTAAAAAACAGCTTATATAATTTCTTTTACAATTTTTGTCCGCTTGTCTGTCTGTTTGTTCCGGTTGATCTCTGGAACAATTGCCAGTGATAGCTAGTGTAAGAAGGAGTACGTACCTTTATTTTTAAATTTCTAGTATTATAAAGTATTACTAATAAGCTATACTTGTTATTAAATTAAATAAACATTTAAACAAGTGTCTTTTAAATCCACAACGTGTATATATGTAATTAATCAAACATATTTTTACTTGGTGATTATAATATCTAATTAAAATTAATATTATTGTTTTTGGTATTATAGACAAAACGCGGCGTTGATCTCCGCTACATAACACATTTGAGGTATTGTCTCAAATTAAGACAAAAAGAAAGGAGTGTCAAGACTCTGGGTTTTCTCTGACTACCTGTTAAAGGGCATAAGCTGAATAATATTATTCTAATCATTACTCATTATATACAATGCCCCTTACAGAGGCAAAAAGTGGGGAGAGATACAAGGCCAAATGGTAAAACAAGAAACCGTTACCGTTTTTATAAATTTTAAACATTTTAAAAGGTGTTTTATGGAAAGTTTTATTTTATTTAATATGATTTTATAAACTATAGTATATTATTTACTGAGACTGAGATAAGAAAAGAGACTCGGATCTCGGGATCCCATACCCTAGGTGGAATTCACACCGCATTATATCTAAACAACAAATGACATTCAATTAATCTAAAATTAATTTATCGTCTAACTGGAATAACATTATCTAAATTTTATATTTTACTATTTTTAACGTTATTCCACACTCAGTTTAATTTCGACGAAGCCGGTAGTAGAACTCTTGGCATAAGGGTCAGAATGCTTGGACGGTTTCCAATAGGCGCGGGTTTCAATCCCGATGCGTTCAATTTTTTTATGTGTTTTTATAAAACATTTTCTAATCCTAAGTGTTCTACCACGCCTATACAGGGCAGACGAAAAGAATCTAGTGTCATAAGACTCCGTTTTTCAAGTATTTAATTAAATAATACCTAGACTTTTACCTAGCGCTTTTTATATACAGAAAGAAGTATTTAAACATAGTGTGTGAGAAGCCAGCGTGGTACAGCGTTTTATCATAAACACAATTGGTTGTAGATTCGATTCCAAGTCGGGGGAAAGATTATATTTAAAATTTATTTTCATTTATCCGCGCCGGTAAGACAGGATGCGGTATTGAGTTCGCCAATCAACGCGCAATGTTTTGACTCAAGTTTCTCTCTGCCAACCTTGGTATGCGAAAATTCAGGAAACTTACTTAAGAAAATTTTACAAATACAAGAAATTTCCTTCTCATTATAACAATCAATAGATTATACATCGCATTTGAGAGCGTAGCTCAGTTGCAGCGTTAAGACCTGTTATCATAGAGGTTAATGGTTTATCTTTCAATGAGAGCATTATTTATCTAGATGGATGTATTTGAACCTTTGACTATTATCTATTCTTATATAATTGATAATGACTTTGACTAAGTGTTCTTGTTCAAGAAAATACAAAAAATCAACGCGTTCTACCAAATATGATAACAATACTTTTTTACAGGCATCACGCTTATATTCCGCATAGAAGGATAGACAGGAAGTACCTAGAGTCAAAATACTTCACGTTCAGTTTTCCGGCAAATTCGCTACATTGCGTGTCGAGTGATAGTATTCCACGCCGAGCTTATCAGGAAATAATTTTAAATATAATCCATTACCCCAAGTAGGAATCGAACTCACAACCGAAAGCGTTTACAGTCAGATAACACACGTAAATAATATTATAAGTATAGTAAAGTATACTTAAAAAAAAACTGTTCGTTAGTACAAATTAATGTTGCAAATTATCCCCTATAGCAAGGTTGATAGAGTTTCTTTCTGTTTCATTGAATATATGCCCTATATATTCTTTATTGCATATTAACAGTTTTAGAGTAATTTTACAAAATATAATTTGTTTATAATGGCGGGCTTATTTCTATAAGAAATCTAAATCTAATCTAATAAATCTAAAGAAAGAAGGTAGTTAGAGACAACGGGGTGAAAGCTAGGGTCCCTGCATACCTCTTTCGCCTCGACCACAGTCATTATCCTCTCCATACATGCTCTTCGCGGGGTCCTCATGCTTTTTACGTGACCTTCAACACTGAGTTTTCGGACGTCTATTCCGACCTCTCATACCACTCACCTTTGCTTCATAAATCTTTCTTACCATTTATTCATCACTCATTCTCTCAACGTGCCCAAACCACCTGAGCACGCTCTTTACAAATAAGAGATAAATAACAATATGGAAAAAGGAGGTACACTACAGACCCAGTCGATATTTTAATAAATTTAATATTAAAATGTATTACTTTATTTTAGAATTAATTAGAACGTTATTTCCACTAAAGTTTCGAATTATTTCTTAGTACTAAAGTAATTTTAATTGTGTTTATTATTATCTTACTAATTTTTGAAATACAAATTTATACACTTTTTGAGGCGTTATTACCTTAGCATAGCAGAGTGTGCAGAAAGTAGTGCTAGTGTCAAGACACTCCGTACTTCGCTTTCCACCGAATTCCAGACATTGCGTGTTGGGTGGTGGAACTCAACGCCGCTCTTTGTCTTTACCAGAGCGAAGAAGTGAAAATAATTTAAATATAATCACTCCGAGTGGGGATCAAACCTACAACCGATCGTGTTACAGTCAGACTATGTCCCACTGCGCCACGTTCCTAAATGTGTTTATTTACATATATATGTAAATATATATGTAATGTGTTTATTTACATATATATGTAAATAAACACAACAAGGAGTGTAAAAGTATTTCAATACTGTTTATTAATATATTATTATGACTTATGACTGGCGGAAGTGAAAAACAAAACACCTTCTCAGTAGGTCCTTGTCGAGTCAAAAGCAAATATAAAAATATAATATAATAATATAAAAATATAATATAATATATAAAATATAATAATATATATGTATACAAAGACGTTTCTTTACCATACACATCCGTTACCATCCATACTGTTGAGTTATGACCAATGGGAGCTAAACCCGCAGTAAGCGGTCAATATACAATTATTATTTATCCATCTATTAACACGAACAGATATCAAAATTAATAAATTTTAGATTTTAAGATATATCCTTTTAATGAATTTTTCATAACCCTATTTGTCTAGGCAAGGAAGAAAATAATTTATTTTAAACCGTACACTTGCGCAAAAAGGGGGCCTAATGGCATTATATATATTTTTCATATGTTATTATTTTTAAAATATATAAAAGCCAATATCAGATATATGTATATCACCAAGGATCTCTAAAGCAGAAGTGAGGGACACGCATCAGAGAATGGTATCAAAATTCCTTGTGAATGCTCACTGTAGTTCAGTGGGTGGTAGCCTCCCCAGTACGTAGAAAAACTTATATTCAATAATTACTTCTCATCTAAAATTTTTCCTGATAACTGCTGATATGTATCCATGAATAAATAAAATTGTCAGCTGACTGTATCTCGGTGTTAATATAATAATTTTTTTTTTAGCTTCACGCTTTCATCCCGCATAGCAGGGTCGACAGAAAGAACCTAGTATCAAGACACTCCGTACTTCGCTTTCCACCAAATTCGAGACATTGCGCGTAATCACTCCCACGAATGGGGATCGAACCCAAAACCGATCGCATTTACAGTCAGACGCTGTCACACTGCGCCACGACCGGCCTCGAATATAATAAACATTTTTTAAATATTCATAATATAATAAATAATATTTAAAAAATAATAAATACACGCTAATACGAAAAAATAAAGTCAAAATAAAGTCTAATAGATAATTATGTATTACATAATATTCATTGATACGTAAAATAATACTAAGAAGCCGAATATCAAGCAAAATTGTAACTCATAGAAAATCGCTAAAAGTTTTAATTTTTTTATTATGTAGATATAAGCCAGCTGACGTAAGTCCACCCTCATATAGTTACCGGATTATTGTTTTTCTTTGAAATATTACAAGGAAAGCTACAACAACATTTTAAGTTGAGAGGAATTGACTTAACATATGTTTTTGTATGTACTTCAGAATATCCGCAAGTGTTTCCACCCAAAAATCCGCAGCGGACCTTTACCAAGCTATATGACACTGTTCTGTAGTGCATTTCACTAATTATCATTTCAAAGGAAATAATTGCCCTAAATTGGGTCTGACTCCCGTTATTACATTTATATTTTATTATGCATACAAAATCAATAAAAATGTGTTAAAAATAATATATATATATATATATATATATATATATATATATATATATATATATATATATATATATATATATATATATATATATATATATATATATATATATATATATATATATTACAATTTTTACAGATTCGGAATATTTTTTTTACTTAAATATCAATGCATTTTATTACAAATATAAAACAAACATAAACTCAATACAATATTATGAACGGCCTTCACGTGCAATGTCGCGTGTTTTAATCAGGTTTTTTTTTACTAACTCATCAACAGTTTCACGCTATTTACCAGTAGTACTACTAGACTTAGAGACATTGCACGTTAAATGGCGGAACTCAACGCCGTATTTAATGTAACCAAAGCGGGCAAATGAAAATATTTTAAATTTAATCCTTCCCCGAGTGCAGATCGAACCCTCAACCAATCACGTTTACTGTTAAATGCTCGCTATAGTCCCAAGGTATCTATAAAAAAGCAGCTTCACCCTTTATCCCGCATGGTAGGGTAGTAAGAAAAAAAGTAGTGTCAAGACACTCCGTGTATTACATTCCGTCCAAAATTTTTAGCTAAATATTTTAATATATTTAAATATTACAAGCTTGCATTATTGTTTATTATTGAGCATTTTAGTAAGGTAGTCAGAAAATACAACATAAATAAAAGAACATCGATATTAATATTTAAATATATTTATAAAAGCACCATTATGACTTAGTAGACAAGCACTAGACACACGATAGTCTTAAATTCAAATCGCTCAAGAGAATAAACATTTATAAAATAACGGCCGGTCGTGGCACAGTCGGACAGTGTCTGACTGTAAACGCGACCGGTTGTGGGTTCGATCCCCACTCGGGATTGTATTTAAAAAATATTTTCACTTCCTCGTTCTGGTAAGACAAAGTGCGGAGTTGAGTTCCAGCACTCGACGGAGTGTCTTGACACTAGGTACTTTCTAACCGGCTATACAGGATAAAACCGTGAAGCAAAAAAAAGAAAACATATATATATATATATATATATATATATATATATATATATATATATATATATATATATATATAAAACATACCAGTTAGCTCCAACGCCTGTTCGTAGCTGTAGTACTTCACGCTTGCGTCGATTGGATTCATCTCCACCTCATATTTCTCTTTGTCAACCATTTTGTTTACACGAGCCACTTGTAAAATTACTTCTACACTATATTTATCATTATTTACACTATAATTTCATAATTCCATGTTTTAAAACCCTCTAGAATAGTATTTCAACGTGATATATGACATTTAATCTGAAACACGATCTGTTTTAGGCAGATACCGAGTGAAACTGACGAAATTATTGATGGGAAGGCCGCCTTATCTTACAAATACAAGTTTTTCGCTCGCTAGGTTTTCTTGTATTTCTATAATTTGCAACGCTCACTTCGTCTTTTATTATCTCAGTTTAATGACTTGTTTAAATACATATATATATATATATATATATATATATATATATATATATATATATATATATGTGTGTGTAAAGTTATTTTATAATTGAAATTACAATTAGATTGATGATATATTATTAATTAATAAATTATTGATTGATATATTATTAATTGTTTTTTAAGTACGTAGTGTTTATACACTACTTTATAATAGTTATATAAAAGTAGTGATAAAACACTACCCTTTTATTACATGGTCGTGTTTATTGAAAATATTTATTTAGTATATCGTTTAAGAATCAGTACTTTTAATTCAGTGAAGTGGTGTGGTTTGAACCCATAATTATGCACGAAGCGTTATAGACTACATATTGTCTGCTGAACCATGAGTGTGAATTGTTTTAGTTATAATGAATGTAATTTTTTAATATTTTTTTTTATATTTCTCTTCTCTGCTGCCACAGTGTCTCAAAGTGTTTGAATTCTCAGATAAGATAATGTCTAAAAATTCACTTTAAAAATATATATATTATTATCTTTTATTTGACGCATCTTCTGTTCTATAAAAGAAAGAATATCTTTAGTGATAAATCACTAAGTGCTTTCAATTTAGTTTAAAGGCCAATTTTCTCACCTTGTCTAACAAGGCCGAGGCAAAGAAAATTTGAAATACATAAATTATAAATTATTATTTAGACAACCTTTGCTGCTAGACCACGGACTGGTGTTTCTAAACATTGGGGTTTTCAAAATGTATTTTCGAATACCAAAATACAAGAGATTAATCTGTTTAAAATACTTTCGTTTAAATTTCGTAAAAATCGCGATAATTAAAGATCTTATATATATATATATATATATATATATATATATATATATATATATATATATATATATATATATATATATATATATATATATGTCTGTCAGGTTTTTCGAAGTGTTCAATGTCATTCGAACTAAACTGAAATGTATGACGACTTGACCTCACTTAACGTCTATAAAATGAATCCTGTATAATATTTGAGATTTGTTTTAATACAAAAAAATATTTGTTGAAAATCATGAATTTTTATTACTTAATTATAATTTTATATTAAATATATTTTAATTGTATATCATTTTTATCATTAAGGTAAAGCGCGGCGTTAAGTTTCGCCACTTAGCACACAATATCTTGAATTCGGAGGGAAAAACAGCGAACTAACTTGTATTCAATCATCTCTAGTCAGAGAAAGTGACTCACCTACTATACAAGATAAAGTGTGTTATTTTTCATATTTTTACTGAAATATTATAGTGTTATTTATAAAAGAAGCCAGTCGTGGCGCAGTGTGACAGCGCCTGACTGAAAAACACGATCGGTTGTGTGTTCGATCCACACACGGGGGAGTGATTATATTTAAATTATTTTCACTCCCTCACTCTGCTAAAAGACAAAGTGCGGCGTTGAGTTACACCACTCAACACGTAATTTCTTGAATTTGGTGGAAAGCGAAGTACAGAGGATCTTGACACTAGGTACTTTCTGTCTACCCTGCTATGCGGGATGAAAAGCGTGAAGCGTAAAAAAAATTATAAAAGATGCCTAACTCCTGTAAAGATTTGATCAGTTCGTTTTATTTCGTTATAGTAAATATATAAAACCAGGCGTTACTATCCAGTTGACCAATAACTGTACATCGAAGACATATGAGAACCCAAAACAATGACATGGTATTTGTTTATATGTATGTACGTTTCTTTGTATGTGCGTTTGTGCACACTGATCTCAAAAATGACTTTACCAATTTAAATGCAATTTTCATTTATATTTTTGTGGCCTTAACATTTAGTGTTATAAGAATCTTAAATCAATTTAAAATATTTTGTGCGATATATTTAAACAAGGGTCAAATTCACATAAACTAGTGGAGATTTACTTGTTAAAATATATTTTCCGGCCATATGAGACCGATCGTGGCGCAGAGGGACAGATTCTGACTGTAAACGCGATCGGTTGGGGGCTAGAAATCCACTCGGTGGAGTGATTACATTTAAAATTATTTTCACTTCCTCGCTCTGGTAAGACAAAGTGCGACGTTGAGAACCACCACTCAATACACAATGTCTCGAATTCAGTGGAAAGCGAAGTACGAATTTAACACTAAAATACCCTGATATGGAGGACAAAAAACGTAAAGTTAAAAAAAAAAATTATAACTGTTTTATTATTTTTAAAAAACCTACTCGCATTCCCGTATATTTGTGTACCTTTTGTTTTTAACATATTTGATTTCCTTATCGTAACTTAGAAGTAAACCAACAATGCTCATACAATGTCTTTTTACTTTAGGTAGCTAATAAGGACCTTCATAATTCTGAAAACAGTACAGCTAAATGTCATTTGTGTTTTATTTTTTTTTATTTCTTTAAAAATGTAAAGACGTAGATACGTGCTGCAATTATATATTATATAGTGTTTAAAAAAATACAATCAAAAGAAAATAATACTTAATAATGAAAAGCGGAAGCATCTCTAAAAGAGATCTCTTTTAATCAACCTGTAAATATGAGAGAAATTTCCGAATTATTTTCCGGCCTGCTATTACGTCTGAATGGAATTTATCATCTCCGAGTCTTAATTCGTAGTTAGTTAGTAATCCCATTCAAATATTTCAGAGATTACCCGAAACGAACAAACAGACAATAATCGCCAACAATGTTACTATATATACTATATATTCATACATTAGCATTTACTAAAAAAACGGTTGTTTTAACAGTAGCAAGAGAAACTTCATTTTTTATATTAGTATAGATAATTTATCAATTAGTCTATAGGTTACGGACACCATAATGTTGGTTCTATATATATATATATATATATATATATATATATATATATATATATATATATATGTTTGTTTGTAAAATAAAAGATAGTAAACGGTGCTTATAAAGGCTAGTTTATTTATTACACTGATAACATAACAACTGGTCACTGCGGCCGCTCCGGCCGCGTGCTCTTAGGTAGGATGATGCACAGGAGACCGCTCGCTGGAAAAAGTTCAAAGAATAAAATATAATTATTAAGAAATTAAATTTAAATAAAAAATCCATTAAGTCGTCGTGGTGTGGTGGCACTGTCTGACTGTGAACACAATTGGTAGTGAGTTCCATTCCCACTCGGTGGAATAATCATATTTAAACGTTTTTAATTTTTACGTTTAGTTACGATAAAGAAAGATTCGCCAACTCGGCATGTAAATCCTCAAAAGTGGAACACAAAGTGTCTTGACACTAAGTTCTCTCTAAAGACGTTGCCATGCAAGAATTCCGCCATTGAACATACAACGTCTCAAAGTCCACGGAATGCGGATTACAGTGTCCTGTTTCAGTTTCTCTGCTTTGCGGGAAAAAAACGGGAGTTGAAAACAGAAATAAAATAACTTACTAATGAGCAGCACTCCGAACATATATATAGGTACAACGCAGTGTTCGTCGACGAGCGCCCCGAACACCACGTTACCCACGATGGCGCCCACGCGCCCACACATCACAGTCACTGCCATAGCTGTTGCACTGCGGGTAAAACTCTTATTTTATATCAATGGAGTCATCGTTTATGTTACTTATAAGTTTAATTATTTTACTACCAACTTCACTAACAATTTTAAAAATAAATTAAATTTTTTAATACTAAGTTAGCCACAATTACGTTCAATTATTGAATTTTTGGAAGACAATGCCCTTAGATATATATATATATATATATATATATATATATATATATATATATATATATTGAACAAAATTGAATAAAAACATACACAATTTCTATCAGAAATATATGATAAAGTTGATCATTGATAGAGTAAAATATAAAACCATTTATCTTAGGTCAGAATTGAACCCACAACCTCTATATTCTTAGTCAACCACCACTGATTCAACACTTAACAAACATTTTTGATAAAAACATATAAAGATTTGAAAGAAGCGGAAATCGATCCTACGCTTTTAGGAAGCCGTCTAAGCGCTCTGTCCGCTTAGCCAGAATTTCTACCATTGGCTACGTCGTAATTCTTATACGTTTTGTTACAACTTATTTATGTTGTTAGCATCTCTGTAGAGAGACTTTTACAAATTTCTACTACTTAAAGATTATTAAGAAATAATCGTTTAACAAGAGAGATTGCTATTTTATTTTAATATTTACTATTTTTAAAGTGTTATTCCATACTTACAATTAGCAAAAATTTTGGAAAAAAAACCTATAAAAATTTGACTGCGTTCAAATTTTTATACGTTTTTTTTTTAAATACTTTCTAAATCCTAAATTTGGAATAACACTTTAAAAATAATAAAATACTTAAAAACATACTTACGCAACTTTAGTTGGGAATATTTCACATATAACACAGAAAAGTACCGCCTCGGTACAGCTCACTATTGCCTCGAACACGCAAGAGAGTAGCAAGTTCTCTAAGGACGAACGCACTAGGTTCAAACCCAACGCGGCAAGCCCCGAGCTTATTAACATTATCACTGGAACAAATAACATAGAAATTATAACAGTCTCTATAAACAAGAATTTTTAATCAAAAATATATGAAATCAGTTCGTCAGAAGCACTGTGTTTTTTAATCAAGGCGTGGAGCTACAATGAGAACATTTCTTCAGTCTATTTAAAAGGTTATAATAACATATATGTATTATATATTCTCCTAAAGGCTGTGTCACGTGTCTTTCCTTAAATATTTTATTTTAGCTAAATTTATTTAAGACGAACTGTTTATAAAAACATTTTTAATTTTTTCGTTCCACTTTAATAAAATACGACGTTGAGGCTAGTGACTTAATCTCTCGATATCTATATATAAAATATAGAAAAAAAAACCTTCACGCTATCTTAACCTAATGTCAAGACACTCCGTTGACTGCTTTCCCAGTGAAATGGAGACACTGCGTGTTGAGTGACGAATCCAACGCTACGATTTGTGTTACCAGAGCGGAGAAATTAAATTAAAATTTAAATATAATCATTCCTAATGGGAATTGAACTCATACCCATCGCGTGTGCACTGATTCACTCATGTTTTCATTTAAACTAAGCTAAACTAAACTCTATGACACTACACACAGCGAACCAAATGGTTCGCCTTAGTTCCGAATCGTATATATTGATATAAATATTTACTTCAAACTAGATATTATTGTAGAGCGTTTTTCTCTTTACAATTAGACTAGTAACAAAATTTATTTCATTCACCAATCAACAAATGATATAACTATCATAACGTTAAAAAAAAACAAATAAATAAATACCCTTACCAAGCATAAGCTTCTTGCCCACCATATTAATGGTGAGTCCCACCCACAACGCGGTCGGCACGCAGCTCAGCGCCACCACCAGCGTGTGGATGTACACCTTGTCGTCTATACCTTGAAGACACTCTTTGCCCTGGAGAGATAAACATGTTGGAAATTGCAAATTTGCATATTCATATAATTGTATCAATACACGGAAATCAAATAACATCAGCTATCTGCCAGTGAAAGTGCTGTTAAATTCCAGAGAGTAGCCGGAATAAAGAGAAAGACAGATAAATATTGTAATTTTTTTTAGTTATTTTAATATATTGTATATATAAATTTATCAAAATACGGTTAATTTAATAATACAAACGGACACTCCAATTTTATTTATTTGTATATTTAAGCAAAAAAAATTGTTTTTCAGAAGAAATTCCTTAGTATTTTGAGATATTTTAAATTTTTTTTTACATCCAACAAATTAATTTTAATCCTATTGCAGGTACTTGTTAAGTCATTTAAAAGAAGAGAAGAAGAATCTCTATTCTCAAGCTATAAAGCTACCTATCTCCAATATCTACCAAAGAAATAAAAAGACAAGGAAAAGTTGCTCACAGAAAATTCACTCCTGGTGACATTAGCTGACACCTCGCAGACACCGGCCGACACGCCCGGGAACAGTGACGAGAACTGGCTGAACCTCTCGAAGAGGTCCGGGAACCACATCATTAGTGTGTAGTAACTGGAAACAAAGGTAAGTAAAGTATATATGTAAAAGGGAAACCTTGGGTGACCTTAAAAAATTAAAGTTGATTATTTTGAATATACAAGAGGTGTGTGTTGATAATAACATCGAAAACAAGTAATTGGGAAGGTAAAAATGATAAAAATCGAAATAAGACCGCCACTGCGCTGTGCGACAGCGTCTGACTGTACGCACGATCGGTTATGGGTTCAATTTCCACTCTGGGAAATCATTGTATTTAAAATTTACTTTCATTTTCCCGCTGTGGTCAAGCAGAGCGCGGCGTTGAGTTCGCTACTCAGCACGCAATGTCTCGATTTCGGTTAAAAAGTGGTCAACGGAAAGTTTTGACATGAGGCTGTCTGGCTACCTTGCTTTGCAAAGTGTAAAAACACACAATGGAGTGTGAAGGACAAGTTCCATATCCGGATATGGTACCGGTATCCTATAGGTATCCGTTTGGTTAATTTCTTCTGCATTTTTACGCTTTTTCCCGAGCATTGTAGACAGAGGGAACCTAGAATAAAGTTCGTCTTCTATATCTCTAACAAGTTGAAATGGCGTGCTGAAATTAACGCCGATTTACGTCCTACTGAGAAATGAAAATAATTCATTCACAATATTGTTCTGCCAAGTAAAACCAAACTCAAACTTAATACTTATACCAGATTATATCCAGATACCGTCTTACGTCACGATGACCTTATCATTAAAAAACTCTCTATGCACTCCGCACTATGATGTTGGAAGCTACCTACCGCCTGAAATAATGAATAGAGACCAAAAAAATTTGGACGCTATGAATTAAATACCTTTTACATATAAACCGATAGGAGCCGTGTTATTTAAATACTTCACCCTTGATTCTCATCTCTCCTCTAATGAAGAAACCAACCTGAACATCAATCCAAAATCCACAAAGCAGCACAACACGAGCATGCCGATGTAAGGCGGCGTGACGAGCATCTTCTTACGTTGCCAGAAAGAGTCCCATCTCTGACGCCAAGTTAGTGGCGTTTTGGTTTCATTGCCGTTGGGGTCTGCTGTCACTACTTCCTCTTCATCTGAATACGCACTTATCATTGACTCTACCTGGAGATATAATTTAGTTTTAAAAAAAAACAGTGTCACGCTTTTTCCCGCATATCAGGGTAGTCAGAAACAACCTAGTGTCAAGACACCCCGCTCTTGGACGTCTCAGAGCGGAAAAATGAAAATAAATTTCATATATTTAAATATATTTTATTAAATTTGGAAGGTTCTCGTGTTTGGATATATATTATTAAATATTTTTATGTTTTTTTTCATAATCCATAATAGCTTTAGTATCGTTTCGGTGGGCGACCGACTGCAAATATGATTAGTAGTGGGTTCAATCTATATTTGTTAGTTTTTTTAGTTAGTTTAGTCTAGTTTCTAATCGAGACGTTGACTTCCACCACTCATTTGCATATTGAGTGGTGAAAGTCAAGTGGTGGAAGTCGTCTTGATTTTGGGCAGAAAGTGAACGAGGTTTTGACCTAGACTCTACCATAATAAGCTGCGTCAGCTTTTTGGCATAATTTTTAAGCATACTATACTTATTTTTATGGCAATAAATGTGTTTTTATTGTTATAATAACATAACTGCCCCCTTTATTATAATAATTTTACCGGTCTGGTAAGGCAAATCACAAAATAAGGTGAACCACGCTGTTGTAATATGTTTAAAATTAAACAATCGAAATAGAGAATAAAAGTTCGTCTCGTCTTTTCTACAAAATGAATGAAAGTTAAAATATATATTACATTTTAAAAAAAAAACGTATAAAGATTTGAACGCCGCCTCTTGGATACCGTACAAGTACTCTGACCGCTAAGCCATGCGTTCTACTACGAGCTGCATTGAAATTCATATACGTTTGTTACAACTTATTTATGTTGTTAGCATCTCTGTAGAGAGATTTTTTCAAATTTCTACTACTTAAAGATTATTCAGAAATAATCGTTTAACAAGAAAAATAGCAATCTCTCTTGTAAGTTTCTAAATTGTAACAAATTTATAAGAATTTCGACGCAGCAAGCTTAGTGACGCACATGTCTTAGTGGTCAGAGCGCTTGGACGGTGTTCACGAGGCGCGTGTTCAAATCCCGCTGCTTTCAAATTTTCATACGTTTTTTCAAAAATGTTTTCTAATCCTAAGTGTGGAATAACATTTTAAAAATAGTACATTTATAAGAAACATATAACGTACTGGAAAATCTTTTTCTTCCAATCGTGTATTAACAACAAATATCCTTTGCAACACAGTTAACGCTTGGTCCGCTTTGTTCGCGTACAGCAAGTAACGCGGGCTTTCCGGAAACGGAAGCAAGAGTAGCACGACGAGGAGGCTGGGGATACCACAGGCAGCTACGAACACCCGCCATGAGGTGTACTGGAAATCTGCTCCTTCTGCTGTTAGGTTGAATCGAGGATCTTGGATGATAAGCCAGGCGATACCTAAAAAAAATACATTTTTTCAATAATATAAACATTTTTGCCATTTGAAGGTAAAAACACAAATATTTAGGAATTAACTTGACTTTTTAATTAATTCAAATATAAAGGTATGTTCAATAAGTGACTTATGCAGTTTTTCTTTAATATTTTTCTTACAATCTGCATTATAACTTGTGCATTAAAAAATTAGATTATTAATAATCAGTACACTTCAAATATTACCTGGTAGCAAAATAGTTCCGAACGTCCAGAATACCTCCAGCCTGCACAGCATCACATCTCGATGCCTTAGCGAGAGAAAATCTCCAAAGTACGGGAAGACGAGACCAGTAGCCCCAATAATTCCAAATCCTGAGAAGAATCTGGAATTTATGTTCAATTAATGAAAAATTTTAATGGGTTTTTAGCATTTACTATGTACGAGTCAGTTTTTTTAAAGAGAGATAATATATAATTTTACTCGGTTCCAGTAACGAAAAGTGATTTCTAATAACTAAAAATTTTATATATACAATTATATTTAGCTAGATTTTTTAACAACACTAATACTAAATGCAACACTAAAAGACTTATAGTAACCAAACCATATGTACAAACTGTACTAACAAAAGAGTAATGCTAACTAACACTTGTTGTATACCAACCTGCAAGCCAAGAAAGCAGGGAATGACTGCACCAGACTGGACAGGAAGGCAGCAAGTGCATCTAGCAATAAGGCGCCGATGATGGCCTTCCTCCGCCCTCGGGCATCTGCCAGGTTACCCCAGAAATAGGACCCAACGCACATACCTGCAAGTTGAAGGTTATGTAAGTAATAATTTTATATACAGAATTCATTATGAACACTTTGACCGTTGGTTGTTTTGTTTGTTGGTATGTTGATTATTTTAAAGAAATTATTTTAGTTTTCTTTTTTGTTATATTATAGTCGTTCTCAATTTGCGCCAGTAATCAATACGTAATAAGTGGCGAGACTTTCTCAACCAGAGAGGGAAATGAAAATAATTTACAAATGATAATTCCCTCTGGGACCTGAACCCACAAGAAACCGTGTCTCCGCCAGACACTATCTCTTATTATGTAGTTATATTTGGTCTTCTCGTTCTGGTACACTAAGTAATTATATTTGGTCTTCGCTAGTAGACTAAGCCTTGTTGCTTACACAGACAGAAAAGTCAGATAACTTACGGACTCTAACAGAGCCAGAATCGTTTATTTTAGGTTTTTTCTTCACAATCATATTATCCTATTGCATTCTACTAGCTATTTACTACTTATAAGCTCGCAAGTCTTTGCAAGGAGATTTTAATAAAAGCTATATGGCATCTGAATATAAAAAAAACAGTGCCATCTGTGTTATGCACAGATGATAATAGACAAGACAAGGTATTAATGCAAGGCATAAAAATAAGTTGATAGACAAAAATAAACAATAAAATTTAACAAATAATTTCAGATCTAACACTATAGAAATTTAAAATCAATATCAAAAATATATTATAGCGAAAAATGTATTCGTTCCAAGAATACAATAGAATATTAAGTAGAATGAAATGTTGATGCCTACTCAGGTATAAGCGCAACTGTTGAGTTTATTACCCGCTTTTCTCAGCAAAACTGCCTTCCGAGGTAATTATAGGTTCCTGACATGACTGACAATACTGACATTTTATGTTGATTGACGATTCACAAGTACTTGAACCAGTCTATTTGAATAAAATATATACTTTTAGACCAAATTACCTATAAGAGGTGTCGCGGTGAGCCTTCCCTTGTCACTAGAAGATAAATTGAAGTCGCACTCAGCGGCGGGCAACACAAAGCTGAGTGTGGTGGTGCTGAGCGCACACACCGCGTACACCGCGCCACACGACATGAGGAGAAGCCATTGGAAGCATCCATAGCCTGGAAACAAACGTGAATGTATATTAAAACACTATTTTGGAATTGCGTTTGGTCGTGGGTTCGATTACCAATCGGAGGAATGATTTTATTTAAATGTTATTGTAGTTTCACCGCTCTAGTAAGACAGAGTGCGGCGTTGAGTTTCCCATTCAACACGCAATGTCTCGTCTTGTTGAAAGCTATAAACGGAGTGGCTTGACATTAGGCAGACTACCCTCCTACGAGATAAAGCGTGAAGCAGCTTCTAATTTTTCTTTCTTCTTTATACTTGACCTCTTTACTATTGCCTTACCTTTGGGAAGTTGACACAAAAAAAGACTATTTTATTACTTTTATTATCGTACAGAACCCTTCTATCTATCGTACATATCCCTCATAGTCCGGATAAAAATCTAAAAGATAAACTCATATATTAACAGTATAATATTTTATTTGTATATAAATATTAAAACTTAGAAAACGCACACTTGGGAGTGACATCTCCACTCGGTAAAATGTTCATATTGAAAATATATTCCGGTTTATTTAAACAACGTAATGTCTGTATATATTATTAAAACAATATGTAAATAAATTAAGAGAAATTAACAGGAATTTTTCTCTTTTCCAGGATATTTTGTTCTAGATTTAAATAGATATTTGTAAAGCACGCTAGTCATAATGTTCATATTTTAAATATAAACATTCGTTTAATGGGATTTGAACTGGTTCAACCTATGATACAGCGGCATCAAATCATCTCTAGGACTGTGTCTGACTGTATTCGCCATTGTTTGTATGATTCCTATCCGGAGCATCGTAACGTACAAATTTTAATATTTTTTGAAAAGACTTTAAAATGGAATAATTGAAAATGTTTTGTTAGAAGTAATCTTTATATTGGAGAAATTTATAGAGATACTAATAATTAAAGTTTTTATTTGTAGGATATAAAACGCATGGCGTAGTAGTCAGAACGCTTGAGCGGTTTTCAAGTCGCTCGACCGAGTACCGCCGCGTATTATACATTAATTTTCTATTTTTTTTCATATCTTATTATGTCAAAAATACTTTATATATATAAAAGGTATAAATGCATTTAATACCTTTAAAAAAACTGATTTACAGCGGTTTTTTGAGCGCGCTCAGCAGGGTAGTCAGAGACGACCTAGTGACAAGATTCTTTGTTGACGTCTTCCCGAAATCGAGACATTGCGTGAGAAGTGACAAACGCAACACCGCGCCATGTCTTTCCAGTACAGAGAGATAAATATAAATTTTAAAAACTATCATTCCTCTGAATGGAAATCGAACCCACAACCAATCGAGTTCACAGTCGAACGCTGTCGCACTGCGCCACTATGACCTTTACATTTTTGACAATAGATAGAAAGTAGAGATCAGAGTGTTTAAGCTCTGGACTCTCTACAATCCAGTTTTATTCGTTTGTTAAAATAAATCAGCAAACATTTTCAGAACAACAAGCCCGCTGATTCATTAACTCAAGTGATCGTAATAGCCATTGATCGTTTATAAATCAATAATATTGTCTTATATTAGTTTTGTATTATTTTTACCTGTTATTATTTCTATATATTGATTCTAACGGATTTAATGAAAAAAAAATTGGATCCGGTCGTGGCGCAGCGGGACTGTATCGGTTGTGGGTTCGATTCCTACTCGGAGACGTGATTATATATAAATTATTTTTAGTTCCTCGCTCTGGTAAGACAAAGTGCGGTGTTGAGTTTCGCCACTTAACAAATGTTTCGAATTCGATGGAAAGCGAAGTATAGCACATTTGGACACTCAGTACTTTCTGTCTACCCTGCTATGCGGGATAAAAGCGTGAAGCGTAAAAAAAATTGTAAATCAATATGTTTACTAATAAGATCTTTGGGTTTTGCGATTTTCATATAATTTAATTGTATGCCTTGTCTACGTATGACCACGGTACAGTCTACTGTAGTGTTTGAATACTTGGCTTTAAGTTAGTTTTCAAGAACTTTTAGATTATTTTTATCTAAAATTAAAGCAAACATATAATATTTTTTTAGTTTAACGTTTTTATACCGTATAGCATGGTAAATAGGAAGTACCTAGCGACAAGACACTCCTCACTCCTTTTTCCACTAAACTTCAAGACATTGTGTATTGTGTGGCGTAAATCAACGCCGCACTTTGCCTTATCAGAGCAAGGAAATGAGATCGAAACCACAACCGATCGCGTTTACAGTCAGACGCTGTCACACTGCGCCATGACCGATCTTGTAACATATGGTTTAGAAAATACTAAACATATATAAAATCGCATGTTTTTTCAATTTTATATGAAGTACAAAGAAGTTAACAGCTTAATAAGTAATTATAATATCTTCCAGACGAGTGCACGACATGTCCGAACTGCTCATTCGTTCCTCGTGTGGAGGTCACCCCCAACTCCTTCGACTCGTTTAACTCGAAAATACAATTTACATAATTTGCTTACATGAAATGATGTGATAATGTTAATAGTAGTTAATACGTTTCAATGCCAAAGTCCTGGGTTCAAAACTTTAGATGGGTAAAAATGTACAACAACATTTTCAACTATATAGGATATTTAAGTGTGAACTTTCCCGAATAACAGGTTAGACAAAAAATCTTATGTCAAGATATTGTGTTGCAGATCTCAACGCCGCCCTTTGTCTTGCTAGAGTGGGGAAATAAAAATTTAAGTAAATCATAGTATCATAAAGCGTAAAGCTTTAAAAGAAACTATCGACTATTATTGTACACGTTATACTTTTATAAAGGCTATAATTATTTTTGGAAGTTAAGAATTCAACCTATAGTTCCTTTACCGCTTCACTCTTTTTCCCACATAGCAGGATACCCAAATAGAGTATAGTGTCAAGACACTCCGTAGTCCGCTTAACTGATCGCAAATTGCAATTTATAAAAATGCAGCTTCACACTTTATTCCGTATAGCAAAGTAGTCAGAGGCAACCTAGTGTCAAGACACATCGTTGACCGCTTTCCGTTTGACGAACGCAACGCCGTGCTATGTCTTACCAAGGCGGAGAAATATTTTTTTTTTTTAAATATCATTCAAGCGATTCATTGTGGGTTCAATTTCCACGGAGGAATGATTATATTTAAATTATTTTCATTTCCATTTCACGAGAACCATCTCGTAACACAAAGCGCGGCGTTGTGTTCCGCCACTCATCATGCAATGAGGCGAACTCGAATAAAGCGAAAAGCGGAGTACGCAGCATCTTGACACTAGGTACTTCCTATCTACCCTGCTATGCGGGATAAAAGGGTAATGCTAAAAAAAAATCAATTAACCTTCAAGAATTTGACTTTGACTTCAGACTAGAAAAACTAGGATATAGAAAATACAAACAAACAGCAAGTACGTACATATAGTAGTACCGTATTAGTAATATTATCCGGGTAATGCCAGGTTTAGGGGTTGCGACTAACGCGATTCATTTAATCCAATTAATTCGGCGCCTCACGGTCGCCTAACTAACATTGATTTAGCCCGTAGGTATCGTTTGACCTAGGCAAATAGACAACTATGTTTTTTGATACTAAAATATACTAATATTTGTATATATAGATAGTTTAATAATGAAGCCGGTCGTGGAGCAGTGGGACAGCGTCTAACTGTAACGCGATCGGTTGTGGGTTCGATCCCCACTCGGGGGAGTGATTATATTTACTTCTTCGCTCTGGTAAGACAACGTGCGGCATTGAGTTCCACCACTCAACAGGCAATGTCTCGAATTCGGTGGAAAGCGAAGTACGGAGTGTCTTGACACTAGGTACTTTCTGTCTACCCTGCTATGCGGTATAAAACCGTAAAGCTAAAATAATAATAATAATAATAATACTATAAAAAAATGAGGATCGTAGCACAGTGGGACAGCGTCTGACTGTCAACGCGATCGGTTGTGGGTTCTATCTCCACTCGGAGGAATGTATGTAATTCAATAATTATAATTTTCTCGCTCTAGTAAGACAAAGTGCGGGGTTGAGTTCCGCCGCTCAATACGCAATGTAACGCTCAAATTCGGCGGAAAGCGGAGTACGGAGTGTCTTGAATCTAGGTACCTGTCTACCGTTCTATGCGGAATAAAAGCGTGAAGCTAAAAAAAAGATTATCTATAATAATATTTAAATTGTTATTCAAACAATTAAGATAAGAAAAACATTTTTGGAAAACGTAAATTTGATAGCAGATTCGAAACGTTTTATAAAGATGTTGATACAATAAAAATAAGTTGTAACAAGCGTATAAGAATTTCGACAAAGCCGGATACAGAACGTATGGCTTAGTGGTTAGTGCGTTTGGGAGCTTTTAAAGAGCCGAAATTTTTATACATTTTTTAAAAAAGTAAAAATTTATATTTAGTTGTTTCTACAATATTATATATATTTATATAACGTAATTATAACAAATTTTATATTTATTAATCAGTACCAGAATTCGTAAATTAAAAAAAGAAAAAAATTTTATCGTTACTTTAAAATTTGTGAAAAAAAACGTTCATAAGTATATTTCATGTGCTGTTTTCTAATAAAACAAAGCGCAGCGTTAAGCACTGCCAATGAGAAGGGTAACTACCACTACATATATACTGTACATGAGTGAATGTACAAACAGATGAAAGAACAAACAATCGTCTCTACAAGAGCACCAACACGTGTGATTTTGTTATTTTTGTTCCTTCTATTTTTACCGCGCGTGCTCTACGTCAGCTGTCATTGTATTTACAAACTGATCTTTGATACCTGTTATTGTTGGCTTTTTTTAATTGAGGCAATAAAATGTTTTATTAGCGTACTAAGAAGAACTAGGCTGAGCTTTACCTAGGCAGCTTTGCCCTGGAATCGAATGAAATGCGTTAAATGAAACTATTTTTAACGGATTAATCGCATTTGTTTTGGTATTCCAAAATATATTTTTGAAGACCTAATGTTTGGAACACTTTACGGTAGTCCGTGTTCACAGGTAGACTAAATTATTTGAGGTAGAACAAAATTATTAATTATAATATATATATATATATATATATATATATATATATATATATATATATATATAAATATATATATATGTAATATGAATCATTTCTTTCTTTAGCTAGCTAATATTTTCCTATAAATAGAAATAAACCATATATTGACAGCAATTCCAAGTACTGTAGAACTGAACTGTACTGTTTTTTTAATATATACATATGAATTCTACATATATTATTTGTGTTATAATATATTATACATATGTTAAATATTTGATGTACTTTAATATTCAGAATCGACCACCCAAAAGAAATAGTGTTTTCCAATTCCCAACTCAAATAATGTACACTTTTGCAAACATGTATTGCGATTGTAAAAACTTAGAGATAGAGATGATATTAATAAATCAATTTGGAGATTAAAAGAAAAATAATTTATTGTTTTTTTTTATAATTTAAACACACAACTGACAGACATCTTACAGGATTTTATATTATTTGAATTGAGTGAAGAGTGTTCGTACAAATATGTTTCTTTTTTAATGATCCTCCAATAAAAAAATCTCATTTATGTAAATATAAAAATCAATAGAAATTCAAACCCCTACCATTTGTGTACAGTTAGGCCATGATGCTCGACCCTATTCTCATGTGTATTGGCAGTTAGGACGTAGTGTCAAGACTCATTCTCCGTTTACCAACACCCCTCCCCCCACCAATGAAGTCATTGCCTAATGATTGGTGAAACTATCTCACCAGAACGGCCATACAAATAATGAAACGAATGTAATAATACCTCCGAATGGAAATCGAACCCAAAACCAATCGCGTTTACAGCTAGACGTTGTCACTGTTGTCACGGGGTCACGACGTTAAACATTAATTAATGGCCAGTACTATATAGTGTATCCCAATTGCGCTCAACCGCCGTGCACTTCTTGATTCACAGCCAAATCACATCGTGGTCGTCAGAGGCGGCCTAGCGGGAACAACGCACCGACGGACAAGGCTACCCAATTATATACAGATTTACAGTGACAACGTTTGCAATGCTCGTTTTGGGATGACCTAGTTGAGATATTTTGTGAATATTTGCTAATACATTTATTACTAGCGCCCGCGATTTCGTTCGCGTGGAATTTAACATCTCTGGATCTTTATTTTATAATTTAGATATAAAAATAGCCCAAGTTATTTCTTATTATACTAGCTATATGCCAGTGAAAGCCTCCCCAAAATTGGTCCAGCCGTTCCAGAGATTAGCCGGAACAAACAGACCAAAAAGAACAAAAAATAAAAATATATTATATATATATAGGCCGGGTCCAATTCTATTTATATAGATTATTTTCCAAAAACTTCAATAGTGTAGTAGGCGATATTGCTATAGAGTTATAATTTTTTTTTAATTATTACTTAATGCTAACAAATTATAATACACACCAATGTAAATTTAAAATATTTTCTTATTCTTTCATTTCTTCTATCAAATAATGCAACGGTTTCATATTTATTGAATTTTCTCACTTTTTTTATTAAAAATAAGCACAACATGGAGAGAGATTTATATCGGAAAACAATAACTGCACTTAACATTAAACCGAAGAACAGATATAATTCATGTCTTTATTACAGCTAGAGGGGATGTAAAGACTGTTATTGGTGAATGGGTTAAGTCTCTTTTAAAAGATGGTATTGAGGGTATTGAGGCAACATCAGGGTCAGTAAGATCTGAGTTCCCCCTTTTGATTTCGTAGCAAAATTTTCCTGTTAATCAAATTCTTGCAACTAGTAATTGGAAATTCTTGCAACTGGTAAATGAAAAGCGCAGAGTTGATGGTAAAAAATAGAAAATTGTGTATTTAACATTATATATATATAACATTTAAATATCATCAGAAATGTGCTCATCTATTAATGATCGATAAAAATCTATAGGATTAATCGTAAAAATTAATGATTTATATCAAGAAGGTAAGTATTTATGTATTTATATATATATATATATATATATATATATATATATATATATATATATATAAAATTTAAATTGTTTAATTTGAGGCCAATCTTTGCGCAATGAGACGGCGTCTGAGACAGTGGCTATAAATCATCAGTTGTGGGTTTGGGGTTAAAAGTTAAGAAAATTTTTTTCTTATGCTGATGTCATTCAAGTATAAATGTTTTTTTAGCTTCATACATTTCTTATTATATTAAGGTATATTGTAGAGGTGGTTATGTGGAGACACTTCAATTAAGAGGAAGGGAGGGGATCAACAAAGTGTGACATTGCTTGACAAGAGAGGTCTCCCAAAAGGGACCAGCTGTGACAAGGAGGGGGGGGGGGGTGTCAAAAATTCACGAAATTCGTGTGACGTAATTTATGGATGGCCCTTTATTAATCCTAAGTTATTATCAACACAATTAAGAAAAATGTATTCACAGCTCAACCCAAGCCAGGGTATAACGTTAGTGTACAAATAATTAAATTTCTTTACAAACATCTCAGCCACGTTTTAAATTATCATGTTATCGATGTATTTACAGTGGAAATGGCTCACGCGTGGGTGTGGGGTTCAATGCACTCATTTGAATATATTAAAAGGTGACAGACGTTTCTTTGTTTCATAATAAGAGTACTTCAGTGTCAAAGACCTAAATATAATTATTTTAAATATAACAAAATTTTCTCGCTCTGGTAAGACAAAGCACGGCGTTGAGTTCCGTCACCCAACACGCAATATTTCGATTTCGGCGAAGTACAGACTGTCTTAGCACTAGGTACTTCCTGTCTACCCTGCAATGCGGGATAAAAGCGTTATAAATTTATAAGAAAAAATGAAAATTCTTATAATATAAATATAATACGTATAATATAATACTCTTTGTGTCATATAGACATATAAATAAACAGAGAGTCTGGTTTTGAAACACTACATTTCTCTTGTTCTATTCAAAATAGACATATTGTTTACTAAGTGATGGAACTCAACGCCTTGTTTTGTCTTACCAGAAAGGGTAAATGCAATTTAAATATCATCATTCTTTCAAGTATATCGAACCCTCAACCAATTATGCTTACAGACAGTCATTCCACTGCGCCACAAATTCCTAATTACTCATAATTAAAACGATAATAATTTCCTCAGTATAATTTTTACAAGGGACAATTCATAGCCGATTAAACTCTTTAAAATTGAACAACAACTATTTTAAAATTGTATATTTTTATAAATTATATTCCTTGTTCTTAGCTTTACTGTTTTATACTGCACAGCAGGGTAATCAAAGACAACCTAGTGTCAAAACACTCCGTTGCTATCCGTCTGAAATCGCGACATTACGTATTAAGTGACAGAACTCAACGCCGTGCTTTATCTTCGTAGAGCAAAGAATTAAAAATATATGGAATCGAATCCAACCCACAACCAATGACGTTTGCAGTGAGACGCTAACCTTGCACCACGACGTTTTCAAACAAATTTTTTTTAAACACAAACATACATTATGATAAAAAGTTGTCATAAATAATAAGTGAATATATATATATATATATATGTATATATATATATATATATATATATATATATATATATAATCAATCAATCATTTCTCATACATACATACATACATTTTTACGTGAGAATAATTGTATGAGCGATTCTATTTTTGTTTGAAAAAACGTGAACAGCCGCGACTGGGCAGTGTCAGTGTTGTTACACCCATTGTAGTTGATAATAAAAACCATATGGTTTACGATTTACGTGTGTTATACTTGTACAATAATTGCTTTTTTTCCTGTAATAATACGTATCTGTAGTGGCGCAGTGGGACAGCGTCTGATTGTAAACATGATTAGTTACGGGTTCGTTTCTCACTCAAGGACATGTTTATATATAACATTTCTTTTCATTTCTCCGCTCTGGTAAGATCTTCACCTTCGATTTCGGACGTAAAACTGGCAAAGGAGTGTCTTGACACTAGATTGTCTCTGGCTATCCTGGTATATGGGATAAGCACGGAGCTGCCTGTCAGTCCAAATGAATTAGTGAATGGAGCTATACGGACTGTTTAAAAAATTTTTATAAGGTTGGTACAACTTTTATTATTATAGCTTAATATATTTACGATAAAGGGCTTGTTTTTTTCTATTGACTGTCAAGTGGTTAACCAGACCAAGAGTACATATTTGTTTTATTTTAAATTATCTTGAGGCCGGTCGTGGCGCAGTGTGACAGCATCCGACTGTAAACGCGATCGGTTGTGGGTTCGATCCCCACTGGGGGCAAGTGATATTTAAATTATTTTCACTTCCTCGCTCTGGTAAAGACAAAGAGCGGCATTGAGTTCCACCACCCAACACTCAATGTCTCGAATTCGGTGGAAAGCGAAGTACAGAGTGTCTTGACACTTGGTAGTTTCTGTCTACCCTGCTATGCGGGATAAAAGCGTGAAGCTTAAAAAAATCTTATTTGACAAAAACCATTTGCAAACTTTAATTTAACCTCACGTATAATTAATTAGTCTAAATTCCCAGTAAATTAACAGGTATATGTCACTAAATTATCAACTTAAGTAAATAAATTATGAGTATTAAGTCACTATATTATAAAGTCCAAAGGTAATAAAAATGAAAACCTAAATACGGTTGTGGCGCAATGGGACAGCGTCGACTGTAAACGCGGTCAGTTGTGAGTTCGATTCCCACCCTCCCGAGTGGTGAATTACACCACTCAACACGCAATGTCTCAAATGCGAAGTAGTACGGAGTGTCTCGACACTAAATACTTCCAGTCTACTCGAGGGAAAAGCTAAAAAAAACCACTATCGTCGCAAGTAAAACAAGCAAGTATATAATTTACGTACAAAACTGTCGCACAAGTGAACACAATTTCAGTCAGGGCTAAATGTATTGAACGGCGGCTTTCCCCAAGGAAAGTCCCAACATTTACCCGTTGTGACATTGCACGCATGCAGTTTTGATGTATATATATATATATATGTGTGTACAAATCACTAACTAAACACTAAAAATTAGCCCAAACCCCAGAATTGAGTGTCCTCGAGTCGCTAATCTCACTTCTCCAGTAGATAGAGGGCGAGGAAGGTATATCGACCATTAAGCTTTTAGCTAACGAAGGGCAGGGCCGTGACGTCACGTGACGAGGTAGGGCCAAGGACAGTGCATTTATCTACAAACGAACTAAATCAGTTTTTGTTACAGTTAACTAGTTTACTTTTATAGTTTTTTTTTTATTTATAACAAAAGCCATCAGAATATAGTAAACGAAAAACCGGAAGTTAGAGATAGATCTTATGCTTTTTATCGTATGTGTATGAGTGGTAGGAAATGATAGTAATATTGTGAGCAAAGGTAAGTGGTAAGAGAGTTAAGGCGAGACCTCAGTTACCTTCGAAGACATAGTATCGATAAGACTGGAGGAAGGTCACGGAAAATCAAAAGAACCCCCCGAAAAGCATGTATGAAGATTAATAAATAATTTATAAAGATTGACGATTAATGGCGTTTAGCGCTGCGCTCTCTCTCTACCTTGCTAGTGATGAAGCATGAATCTAAAACTTACGATAATAATTGGGCGTCAATTGTGTACGAATTGACAAGTTTAATTTACGCACGTATATAACAAAAGGTATGCAAATCTAAATATTTTGTCTGTTTTATAAAGAGCTGGGTCAGTAGGATAGTAAGAGATAACCTAGTGTCTTGACACTAGGTTATCTTTTATCGCCCCACTGAACGGAGTCTCTAGACACTCCGTAGTCGACAAGAGTGGAGCGAGTGTCTTGACACTCCGTTCCATTTTATATCGAATTTTGTACTAAAAGCTTGGAAAATAAGGATAAATCAGTCTATATGCGAAATTATCGAATTTATGAAAGAGCAATTTAGGAATTATTCATATAATTTCATACTTATAACTATTAGCGTGATAAGTTAGTATATTTAAAATCTAGCAACCTCAATTTGACCTACTTAGTAATATTCGTTTGAGCTGACATTTAGATTACAACTTCAGTTTTGTTGACAATGAAATTATATACAATTGTTGAAAAAACGTATAACAATTTAAGCGAAGCGGGATTCGAACCCTCGCCTCTTGGATAACAGTATCCGAGAGGAATCGTTCAAATTTTAATTTTTTTTTTTTAAATAAATAAATAAATGCACAGCCCACCCAATATAGGCATCATAGGGCTTAATTTACAGAATATAATATATTATGAAAAAAGGCTAGTTTTTAAAAAAGGTATTTTAATTATTTTTTTATTTTTTATACAATATAGAACAACAAGTGTCTGAAATAACAGACACTTCTGTATAAAGTGATATACACGTTGTTAAGATATAGCATGCTACGCGGTTACAAGTGTACTAAGAATATAAATATTTGATAACATAACACCTCTGCTCCATAATTAGAATTTAAAATACTTAGGTACGTCTTACAAATTTTACATGACGAAGGTAGACACGTGTCTACCTGTGACCACGGACTACTGTAAAGTGTTCCAAACGTCAAGTTTCCAAAAATGTATTTTCGAATACCAAAATATACGCGATTAATCCGTTTAAAATAGTTTCATTTAAAATGTTTTAAAGTCGCGTAAATCAAAGATCGTATTAATATAACACAATTTATTCATTTATTTTAGCTGTTCAAATGTTTTATGTAATTCATTGATTTCATATAATTTATTTATATAGAGGAACAGAATTCGGCAGACATTGATTATTCATTGGGAATGGTGTGTTTACGGTGAAACTAAAATATTTCCATTACAATCATTGGCGCATTGCACTGCTCTCAGTAATATTTGATTTTATAGATATCTTGTGCTGATTCAACTACCTGTTATATATATATATATATATATATATATATATATATATATATATTAAACAGTTAGTTGAACGCATGGCTTAGCGGTCAGAGCGCTTGGACGGTTTCCTCGAAGCGCGGGTTTGAATCTCACTGTGTTCAAATCCTTATGTGTTTTTATAGAGTGAAATATTACTTTATAAATAATAAAATATATAAATAAATAGCATTCTCTCTTGTCAAAAGATTTTTTGTTAATAACCTTTGTGTAGCCGAAATTTGCAAACATCTCCCCACAAAGATGCTAACAATGTAAATAAACATATTGTAAAAACGAGGCCGATCGTGGTGCAGTGTGTGTTTGATCCCCACTCCGGGGAGTGATAATATTTAAAATTGTTTTCACTTCCTCGCTTTGGTACGACAAAGTGCGGCGTTGAGTTCCACCACTCAACACGCAATGTCTCGAGTTTGGTGGAAAGCGAAGTACGGAGTGTCTTGATACTAGTTAGATAAAAGGATAAAAAGCGTGAAACTAAAAATAAAAAATTAATAAATAAATAAATAAACGTATAAGAATATTGACACAGCCGGATGTAGATCGCTTGATTTAGTGGTCAGCGCGCTTGGACAGTTTTCAAGAGGGACGGGTTTGACTCTCGCTGCATTTAAATTTTAATACATTTTTTTAAAATATTTTCTAATCCTAAGTGAGGAATAAATAGCACTTTAAAAATAGTAAAATAAAAAAGGTTATTATCTATTAAAACACAATAAACGAGCCACTTTTACGTCTCTCCCAACAGTTGCGTTTTATTTCATATCTCCGAGTGGTTTATCAAACGAAACAATAAAATCTGTATAGATATGGCGTCGACTCTTTGATCGTTGACATGTTTTGGCGGGAAAAGGTATTTTGGGTGACCGCCATCTTGTTGACGTCAATAGGTGCGTTCCACAGAGTAATTATGTTTTGAAGAAAGTTATGAGCACTTGTTATGGGCGTTATTATCACTTTTGATTGGGGAAAATAAGAAAAATAGTGTTGTTATCAGGTTGTTTACTTCATCCTCAGGAATTCTTAAGACGCGTAAATGTATTAAAACCTCGTTAGCATATAACTTCAATATTAAAATGAATATTATGGATTTTTTGTAATATTAAAGACTGTATTCTTCTAATTAAACTAAGAAAACATGAAGATTTTATATATTTAATTAAATAATATTTAAATATTATATAGTGATAACTGCTGTAAGGCGTATTTTAAAATATTGGTTAACCTCTTGTCCTAATGTTTAACGTTTTGATCTGAGTAAGCATTGAAAATGTTTCACGTTTCCCTAGGAGCTTCAAGAAATCATCTCTTAGGTAGGTATAGGTAATATTTTATAAAAGGCAGATTCACGTTGTATCCCGATTAGCAGGGTAGTCAGAGATGATCTAGTGTCAAGACACTTGATTATCTCTGACGTTCACTGCTTTTCATCCCAAAATCAAAACATTGAGTATAAAGTGGTGAACTCAACCTCCGCTTTGTAAAAGCTTTAGTGAGTCAGAGCGAAGAAATGATTTTTTTTTAGCTTCACGCGTGTTATCCCGCATAGCAGGGTAGACAGAAAGTACCTAGTTTCAAGACACTCCATACTTCGCTTTCCACTGAATCGGAGACATTGCGTGTTGAGTGGTGGAACTCAACGCCGCACTATTGTCTTTTACCAAAGCGAGGAATTGAAAATAATTTAAATATAATCACTCCCCCGAGTGGGGATCGAACCCACAACCGATCGCGTTTACACTCAGACGCTGTTCCACTGCGCCACGATGACCTAACTACAAAGTACTAAGAAATAGTAAACTTCCATTTCCTGCGTTTGTATGTCAGTCACCAAACGTAAAATTTTATTTATATATATATATATATACATATATATATATATATATATATATATATATATATATATATATATATATATATATATATATATATATATTGACTGTGATAGTCTCCTAAAACTGGCAAAGTAATAGTCAGCCTGACCTAGCGCTTAATGGCCGCCTCGTAAATGTAACTAGTATTACATTCTTGACATTGAACGATATGTTATTTTCCACCACACTCGCTTTCTGTTTTACGTTTTGACGTAAAGAGCTTTTTTTTTAATTATGTCAAAAGACATGAGGCCGGTCGTGGCGCAGTGGGACAGCGTCTGACTGTAAACACAACCGGTTGTAGCTTCGATCCCCACTCGGGGAAGTGTTTATATTTAAAATTATTTACATTTCCTCGCTCTAGTAAGACAAAGTGCGGCGTTGAGTTCCACCACTCGACACGCAATGTCTCGAATTCGGTGGAAAGCGAATTACGGAGTATGTTGACACTAGATACTTTCTGTCTACCCTGGTATGCGGGATAAAAGCGTGAAGGTAAAAAAAAGAAATGTTATTTAATAAATTATTTATAAATATAATATAGGTTTAAAAAAGGTCTCCGTCAAAAGGAATACGCTTTAAATGGTATTTCTGTATTTTCAATATATATATATATATATATATATATATATATATATATATATATAGCTGTAATATTTTAATATTTATAAGTTTGTATCACTTTATACGCATTGCTTATTGGTCCAGACCGTTTCAGCGATTTCAAAGTGCCAAAGGAATGAATCTCGTTGTATTCGATTTTTTTCCTTCTCATTTTTATCAAGCCTCAGCAGGGCAGACAAGTACGTAGTGTCAAGACACTCCGTACTCCGGTTTCCATCGAATTCAAAACATTGCATGTTAAGTGGTGGAGCTTAACGCTGCACTTTGTCTTACCAGAGCGAGGAAGTGGAAATAATAAATATATAATCATTCCACTCACTTCTCACTGCCACAACCGGCATAACCTTATTTATATTGCCTAAAAAAATATTCAGGCGGTAATTAAAAAAAATATTTTTAAGTAGTAGTTTAAACTACATCTAGGTTTAAATATTCCACAATTTAAGTTTTTATTTATACATTAAATTTTAGAACAATTGGACTTTGCGTTTCTTCTAACCAGCTCAAATATATTGATATTTTTTTATATCATAATTGTTTGTTACATTACACCTCCATTTAAAAGGAATTAGGTTATGAAATCAGATTAATTATTCCTAAATTATACTTGTAAAAATTTATTTTAGAATATGAATTAAAATATATTCTATATGAATATATTATTTATTATATACTTTACTTCTTATTATATTAGCTACTTGCCAGTCAAAGTCCATTTAAAATTGATTCAGCCGTTATAGAGATTGATCGGAACAAATAGACAGACATACAGACAAAATTGTAAAATATCATATCTTGTGTATATGTACCGAGTATACATATATACATATATACATATATATTTAGCTAAAAGTGGTTATTTTAATATTACTAATATATACATCAATTTTATTTATTTGTATACATATAAAAAAATATAAACGTAAAGTAGATCTTATACTAATAATAATGTCATGTCAAGTGTAAAAGTTTTTTTAGCTTCATATAATTCTTCTTATATTAAAAGTATATCCCAGAGGAGGTGGGTGGAGTGCGTGCCATACTGTATACTCGTATAGGAGGGTAAGCACTCCATATGTGAGGGAGGGGGTCAACAAAGTGTAAGGAGTCAAATATCATGAAATTCCTGGACATGATTTATGGATGGCCTATATCACCTAATTTCTAGACATTGGTGGATTTGCGGAAACCAACCGTGTGTGTTGTTTCACCAATTCCCGTATGGGAGTTGAAATCATAATCGTCTTGTGTAGCCAAACTCCGCCGATAGCCTTAAAATAAATTATATATTTTTTTACCTTCACGCTTTTATCCCGCATAGCAGGGTACACGAAAACACACCTAGTGTCAAAACACTTCGTACTTGGCTTTCCACCGAATTGTAGACGTTGCGTGTTGGATTGCGGAACTCTACGCCGCACTTTGTCTTATAATATTAAATTATTATTAATTATTAATTGTTAAATTATATCTGTAGCTACATAAATATATCACATTAATATTGGGGCTATCGTAGCACAATAGGAAATCGTCTTGCTTGTAAACGCTTCGGTTGTGAGTTCGATTTTCACTCTAAAACTAACTAAATATTTGAAATGAAAAATTTCTCAGCTTTCGTAAGACAAAACGCGGTGTTATGATCTGCCACTTAACATGCATTATGTCGAATTTGGCCGGAAGTAGTGAAACGGAATGTCTTGACACTAGGTTCCCTTGAACTAAGTAACTAACTATCTGCTATTCGGGGTAAAGCGTGAAGCTGTAGAAATATTATCACAATTTGATTCTCCGTACTTAAGTATTGTTTTGCTACGTATTGTTTATTTTGGTACCTATAATTAAAGTCGCCATCAAAATCGGACACGCCCGCCTTTTTGAGAAATTAGTATAGATATTTTTAGACTAGATTTGTTCTCTATTTGTTTTCCTCATTGGTATTAGCTTAGCGTTGATTGTTTTCCACCCGAAATCGAGATATAACGTATTGAATGGAACTCAACGCCGCGCTATATCTTACCAGACTTTAGGTGTTTTGGAAATACATAGGCATGAATTAATTTTACTACTTTTATAGAGTTATTCCACACATTGGATTAAAAACATTTAAATAAAACGTATATAAAATTTTGGAAACAAGAGGCGCGGGTTCGAATTCCGAATGTTTCCTAAGGCATGCATTTGTTAAAACTAATAAATAATACTTTACATAATAACAACACAATAAGCAATACTTTACAAAAACTAATTTTAAACGTTTAATTTATAATTGTACATTATACAATTATAAAATATACGTTTAATCATATATATATATATATATATATATATATATATATATATATATATATATATATACATAAAGATCAAAGATCAAAGGTCATCTTACCAGCGTGATGCAGGGCGGTCTCGAACGGCGCCCGTTGCAGCCGCTCCTTGCTCTCTGCCAACAACACGAATAGAACAATTTAATAGCGTGCCAAAATACCTTATATTTACATTGAATTAAACACATAGCTTTATAATGTTAATTAGGAGGTTACAGGTTTAAAACTGATTGATGTATATATTTCTTTTAGGGAACGTACATAGAGACACTAAGCTCCTTATATATTATTTTACTATTTTTAAGTGTTATTCCACAGGTAGGATTAGAAAACATTTATGAAAATTTAAATGCAGCGGGATTCGAACCCACGCCTTTTTGAAACTGTTCAAGCGCTCTTGACCGCTAAGCCGTGCGTTCTACTACCGGCTTCGTCGAAATTCTTATACGTTTGTTACAACTTATAAGTAATAAAAGTATAAAATAATGTAAGCATACAAATGAGGATATGATAGGTCTGTATTGTGAAGTCAGATAGATCTTAGTGACTACTGTCTCTTTTTTTTCTCTTCCTCACTTAAGAAAGTGAATTGTGTGTTTGTTGGGTGACCTTAGAATGGTGAATTATTTACATTCTAAAAAAATATTACATGAATACATAATATATATGAATTCTACCACCATAGTGTTTAGAACGTTATAATATTTAAATACTTACAAGCAAAAACAAGTAAAAATACTAAAAAAATATCTCGCATAGCAGCGTAGACAGAAAGTACCTAGTGTCAAGACACTCCGTACTTCGCTTTCCACCGAATTCGAGACATTGCGTGCTAATGGTGAAACTCAACGCCGCACTTTATCTTACCAGAGCGAGGAAGTGAAAATAATTTTAAATATAATCACTCCCCCGACAAGGATCGAACCCACAACCGGGCGCGTTTACAATTATACGCTGTTCCACTGCGCCACGATCGGTCTAAAAATGAAGTATTAGTGGTAGAAAAGTCAAGTTCATTAAACCTTACAGCAGGTGCCAGCTGAAATAGCTGGCCTGGCACCAAACCTCGAACCCATTAGGGTGCGACGGATGTTTATGAGAACAATTAGTCTGTTTAACATGAAATCAATTTAAACGTATTTTCAAATGTTTTTGTATGAAAACAAACAAACAAATCATCTCAAGTAAAATATCTTCTATATTTTATTTAGTTGGGATAGGTTCACACTTATATCCCGCATAGCAGGATAGACAAGAAGTACCTAGTGCACAGTGACATTGTGTGTTGAGTGGCGGAACTCAACGCTGCGGTCTCAAGGTGGTCGAGTTGATTTAGTTGAGTTCTACTTATGGGAATATATTTTGTAATATATTTCTTTTTCTTTTTTTTTTCTTCTTTTAAGAGCTCCACGCTTTTATCCCGCGTAGCAGGTTAGACACAAAGTACATAGTGTCAAGACACTCCGTACTTTGCTTTTCAACGAAGCGAGAAAGTGAAAATAGTTTAAATATAATCACTCCCCCGAGTGGGGATCGAACCCACAACCGATCGCGTTTACAGTCAGACGCTGTCACACAGCGCCACGGCCAGCATCATAAATTTTTGTATGTATGTCATATATTTTTGTATAATTGTATATAAACCTAGTATATTGTTTTGGTTCTTAAGAATTTCGTAAAGTCCTCTTTTAGACGATCATGACGCAATGGTACAGCATCTAACTGCACACGCAATTGGTTGTGGGTTCGACTCTACTCAGAGGAATGATTACATTTAAAAAAAAATCCATTCTCCGCTCTGGTAAGAGAAAACGCGGCATTGAGTTTCCAACTCAATTCACAATGTCTCAAAAAACCGTCAACGGAATGCCTTGCCATCTGTCTTTGATTATGCGAGACACAGTGCGAATTTGCTCTTTTAGTACGCCTGTATAATTTGATCTTTATAATTTGACCTCCTGTATTCTTGACCTCGATGAACACTTGTACAGGACTAAACTTTATGGATTGTCGGTTCAAATCTTAATCGGGGTATATTTAGTATCATGGTAGATGTACTAGTTGGTCAAGGTCAGTTTTGATAAGCTGATTATGATGAAACTCATACAAAAGAAAACTTATTAAGCACTGAATACTAAAATCGTAAATATACGCGAATATGATCTTTGTCCTTTAAATAATAAAGTAAATTGTAAAAAATCTTGAAAAGTAATGCAAAACAATTGAAGTGACCCAATTTAATTCATGATACTCAAAGAACAAGGAGTATCTCGATTTTAAAACGTATGATCTGATTATTGTCGAGTACCGACCGGATATGGGATCTGGTACCATCTAGAGCCTTCATATAGACTGTGAGATCACTTAGATGTCAATCAATTCAATTAATAATATGTTAATGTTTTAAAAATAACATAATACTTAGAGAGGCCGGTCGTGGCGCAGTGGGACAGCGACTGACTGTAAACATGACTTCTAAATTTAGATATTTTATGAAAACAGTAACAAGAAATATAAAGAAAATCCGTTGAGCTTATAATTTCCATACCACAGTTGAGACGTTTTAAATGAAACTGCATTAATCTGTGACGATACTGAGGTGGCGTTCTTCTTTTGTCTTCCTGTAACCGGTCTACTGTAAAGTGTTCGAAACGTCGGCGTTTCCAAATTGTATTTTCGAATACCAAAATATACGCAATTGATCTACACTTAAAATAGTTGCATTTAAATTGTCATTATCTTATTAGTATATACATACATTTTGTAAAACGTGACGTTATTTTCACTTCATTAACTGTTCCTACGTACAATGAAAACGAATATATATGCACGATTTTTTTTAAATAAAGCTCATCTTCAAATTAATGAGCAATTTAAACAAGGGCAGATAAGATTTCCTAGAATATAGGATTTGCATTATGCAATAGATAAGGAATTATGTTAATTATTTTTTTAGGATTCACGCTTTTATCCCGCATAGCAGGGTAGGCAGAAAGTACCTAGTGTCAATACACTCCTTACTTCGTTTTCTGCCGAATTCGAAACATTGCGTGTTGAATAGAGGAAACGCCGCGCTTTGTCTTACTAAAGCGAGGAAGTTAATATAATTTAAATATAACAACTATAATAAAATAACTCACTCTAGTGGAAATCAAACCCGTAACCAATCGCATTTACAGTCAGATGCTGCCCCACTACGCCACGTCCGGCCTCTATGTATTTTTTTAACGTCATATTAAATAATAATATGTTTTTCAAATTCTAGACATTGCTTACCAGAGCTAGGAAATGATACTGTTTTTAATATAATCACTCGCCCGAGTGGGGATCGAATCCACAACCGATCGCGTTTACAGTCAGACACTGTCCCACTGCGCCACGACCGTCCTCAGTTACCTACTTTGCATTTAAAAATCTAAACATAGCCTTGTTCCGAGCACATTTTGCACAAACATACGGACGGACAATCGGCATATTGTTGTGTCTGCCGTTAATGGACTCTCTTTACGCGGCGTCCATCTGTTACTTATTTATGTTACATTTTCCTCCTTATGAGTCTTTGTCTTCTAAAACAATATATCTATAAATGATTTGTTAAATGCTGGTCAGGCTGGTTGTGCCGCAGTGGGAGAGTATCTGACTGTAAACGCGATCGGTTGTGGGTTTGATTCGCACTCAGGGGAATGATTATAATTAAATTATTTTCATTTCCCCGCTCTAGTAAGCTATTAAGTTAAGTTTCGCCACTCAACACGCAATGTCTCGAATTCGGTGAGCGAAGTACAGTGTCTTGACACTAGGTACTTTCTGTCTAACCTGCTATGCGGGACAAAAGGATAGAGCTAAAAAAAAGTAAAAATATTAAATCATCTTCTCGATATTAATATTTTTAACGAAATGTAGGTCGGAGTTCGATTCCTGTTTGGGGGAAATATTATTTTAAATTCCCACATAAAAAAGTCATTTAGTCGCAATGGACATACATTCAAATTATTTTCATTCCTATAAATGCTTAAAGAAACAAAGCGCGGCGTTGAATTCAGTCACTTAATCGATATTCTCTATAATTTAAGCAGTAAATAAAGAGCTTTTACAAAGAATATAATATATGCAACAGATGCGTAAGACCAAGCAAAGTGTAAGTCCTTAACTAAGTGCCACTCAAAACTCCAGAAGCCTAACGAATCCGCCTCGAAACATTCCAAACAATTAAAAGCCAACCGCTATATCTCTTATAATCTTATATCATCAATCAACACTCATCAAGCCAACTAATCAATATCTGCCGGGTTCCAGTTCAAGTTAGTTATTTCCAGACACTAAAGCGGCTATTTCCAGACACTACGGTTTCAATTTGTAACGGTTTGTTATCATTCCTTATCAGCAAGTAGTGGGAGGTGTGGGAGACACCTGATGTTACTATAGTATGAATATTAAGTAATAGATTACTGGGCAGAACAAGTGTACTGAGCGAATGTATTGTACAGCAGTTCCGTATAACAGAGTAGTCAGAGACAACCTAGCGTCATGACACTCCGTTGACTGATATCCACCTGAAATAGAGATTGAAAATATAAGAATTGAACCCACAACGAACGTTTACAGTCGAATGCTGAACAACTGCGCCACGATGGCCTAATGTTCTTCAGTAAAACTTGTTAGTTTATAATATGGAGTCTCTAGAGAATGAATCAAAGAAATACTTATTTGTTTCAAATGAAATTATTTTATTATAAAATTACTAAAACTAGAAGCAGAATACTAACAAATTAATAAAAAATAGATAAAATAACGTTTACATGAGCTAGTATTCGAAAAAACGATCACAAGCTCCAACCACGGTTTCTCTAAAGCATTGGAAACGTCAGGTCTTTTATAAATCTAGTCATACCTAAATATATTCGATTGAAATAATTCCATTTAAAATGTGTAACAAAGTAACGAATGACGAAAATTTCAACGTTGAAGATGCAAGGTCTAAATTTCAGATGGAAGTTGTAGGCCAGAGTGTCTTGACACTAGGTTGTCTTTAACCACAATACCTATCCTGCTTTACAGGAAAAAACCTTTGTTCTACGTTCCCACCAGACTTTCATAAAATTCGAAGAAATCAATGAAGAAGAAACATAGCAAATAATACTACATGTTCAACATTCTATTAATTACTTTTTAAAATAATATTTATATATTCCGCCCAATATAAGATTTTAAATATCTACTTGAAAAAATACTTTTTATATATGGAGATATGACAAAGTGCGGCGTTGAATTCCGCTACTCAAACGCAATGTCTCAAATTTGGCGGAAAATGAAGTACGGAGTGTCTTGATACTAGGCATTTCCTGTCTACCCAGCTAAATTCAAAAGGTGCGGGAAGATATCATAAACATAATAGGTTACAAAATAAACGTCCAAGGCCGTAATACCTTAATGGCGACGTAATTGCGGTAGTTTTATCTAGAATATTTAATATCGCCACTTGAAGCCCAATATTCAATATTGTGATACCAACTCGTCACTATGAGTATTTTGTTCTTGCACACCAAGATATATATCAGTGACAACCAGTGAGAAACGTAGTGTCAAAAATCACTACATTTTTTTTCACTCTCTCCCACTAAAATCTTTCACTTTGGTCGATTCGCGGAGGTCAAATTTCCACCAGTGGTTCCGTTGACGAGTAAAATATTCGTTGTCATAACAACGTGTACGTCACTTTATATGAACTTGTTTTTTTTTATATTAATTTAATTTGTTTTTAATGCATTGTTTATTACATTTAGACACTAACTTTCAACACGAAAATCTAGTAATTTCTTTATATTTATCTATGATGAGAAGCGCGTAATTCGGTATTGAGATGGCGGAACACAACGCCGCGCTTTCTCCTACCAAAATGGAGAAATGACAATAAATTTTAAATATAATTCCTCCGAGTATGTATAAAACGAATCGCGTTTACATACGCTTTTCTACTGCACCAAATTTGTTTATAAGGCAGCATATGTAATTATATAAAAAAATATATAATAAAAAAAATATTTTTAATGTGAAAATAAATACTAAAGTATAAAAGCCATAACAAATTGTTTTCCCATAAAAGTACTTAGCCAGACGTCGCTATGGGGGGAGCGTCGCCAGTCTCGGTTTAACCCATAACTTAATAACAGTATTGCGTAATCAACTGAGATCGATGAAGAAATCTGTATAATAGAATGTTTAAAGAACTTATGTGTTTTAGGCACAGTGTCTAACTATAAACACGACTGGTTATGTGTTCGATTCTCACTTGAGGTAATGATTATATTTAAAAAATGTGTTCCCGACTCTTCGATCTGGTAAGACAAAGCGTGGAAAACACGCAATGTCTCGATTTAAGACGTAAATCAATCAACATGAACATCTTGACTTGTTAGCTGTCTCTGTATTGCCATTATTCTAGGTTGTCTCTGATTACCCTGCTATGCGGAATACATGCGTGTATGCGTACACGATAAACGAATGCTGTATTTTGGTTGTAGGGATATCGATACAAAGTGTTTCTTGGGTCAAATGTTTGTTTGTTTTTGTGAGAAAATGTGTTTCTTAGGTAAATCAAGCTTCACGCCTTTCAAAGTGTTTACTTTGATTTGCGGGAATAACGTGAAGCTTGAATAGAAAGTGTAAAGAATATTACCTCCTATAATCCATTTAAAGCCTGCATTTAAAGCATGGTGTAATGGGATTGTCTGGCGTAAAAAACGAAGGTTATAGGTTCAATCACTAGAAAGTTTAATTAATACGTAAAATATATTCATTTTCACCCCGCATAGTGTCACCCCTAGTGTCAAGACATTCCGTACTCCACTATTCGCCGAATTCAGGACATTACGTGTTGAGTAGCGGAAATCAACGCCGCGCTTTGTTTTGCCAAAACGAGAAAACGAACATAATTCAAGTGTAGCCCTGTCCTCGAGTGGGAATCGAACCCACAACCGATCTTCCGGCCTCAATTTTTCCATTCTAGTACGACTAGGAAATAAGGGTAAATCAAATATATCAAAAACAAATACAAATATGAGATATGCTACAAATACAAAAATAAACTAGCTATGTATGTAGCGTCCTTAAGACATTTAATTTGTTCAAAGCAACTCCTTCCCTTATAAAGACGTGAAAAAATTCAACATAAATTAAAAACTATACCTCCAAAATTAACTGTTTGGAATTTTTCCAAATTATTATCGAAAAATATCCGATTTTTTTCGATCTCCTTGGAATAGTAAAAGGTAAGTAAAAAGAAAGTATTGTTAAGACAATCCGTTCTGCATTTTGCGCCTGAGTTACAAACTTTACATGTTAAATGGCGGAACTCAACACCACACATTACCTTTCATAGCGGAGAGATGAAATATTTGAACATTACGTTTTAATTAGACTTAAACCGGAAGCAACTGTTTAACCGATTTTCCGTAGCCTCTGTCGTATCGAAGATCGAAAATCGGAGGGGTTTCAGTGGGTATGGATTCTACATGACCTGGTCTCAGCCTAAAGTCCGAGTTACGTTTGCCATATATATAATAAAACCGTCTTTTTCATATAACTATTTTTGAATGATTTCTTGTAAACAAATAATACCGTTTACATCGTGGTTTAATATCATTACATCATTTAAGTAACGGATGTTTTAGAGTCCTGTGAACTTAATTTTTGTTTTTTGTATGGCAGAGGGAATACCAAATTATTGACTACATATGGAAAATTTTGAAGTCAACGGTCTAAAGAATGTAATTTTACATTATTAAACCTACCGCTTAATCAGATAAGAAAAATATCAATATATATATATATATATATATATATATATATATATATATATATATATATATATATATAGCTTCACGCTTTAGACATTTAAATAATTTAAATATAACCACTCCCCCGAGTGGGGATCGAACCCACAACCGACCGCTTACAGTCTCATTGCGCCACAACCGGTCTCTATTGATATGTATCATACATAAAAGATAATTTCACGCTTTTTCCAAACGACACGTTTGACAGAGAGCCTATTGCATTTAAGCGTCGGAGCTTTACACCGCATGTTGTCTTAGCAGAGCAGTCTATTTGAAATATATAGAACAAAATCAATGCCCCGATTGGGAATTGAACCAAAGATCATCACGTTTACATTTAGATTAGAAGTCACATGGCATTTTAAAGGCCATTGACGTGAAAACATAGACTAGACTGGATGGGAACGAGCTATTTTATATGAAATGAAATTTCTCCATACATATTTAATGTGACATACATATTTTAATAAACGTCTAGTGAATTATTATTAAAACGGAATGAACGTTGATAGCCGAGGAGCACAATGAATAATATTTGCACGTATTTTTAACCGACTTCATCAGTTTGATATGTATGTATGTATGTACACTTTTTATCCCGCATAGTAGGGTAGACAGAAAGTACCTGGTGTCAAGACACTCCGTACTTCACGTTCCGCCGAATGCGAGATATTCCGTGTTGACTGGTGGAAGTCAACGCCGCACTTTGTCTTTTTACCAGAGCGAAGAAGTAAAAATAATTTTACATATGATCACTCCTCCGAGTGGGGACCGAACCCACAACCGATCGCGCTTACAGTCAGACGCTGTCCCACTGCGCCACCACCGGCTTCATGTAATATTTTTGGAAGTATACAATATTTGAGTATGAATACCATTAAGTTTTCAAGCACGTGTGCTTAATTTGGTGAGTATATGTTTGTTTGTTTGTCCACAAATTACTCTAAAACTAAAAGTCATATCGAGATAATTCTTTTAATTTAAACTAGGTTATACGTCAACTTATAGAACAGTATAAGTTTCATTAAACTCGGTCTAGGAGTTTCAGAGATATAGTTGAATTACCCTTAAGAAAATATAGATATAGTTGATACTACTTTAATAAACAAGTTATATATTTACTATGAAGTCTCACTATAAAACGTCTAAAAATATATATTTTAAATAAATAAATAAATCATTATAAATTATAACTATTTTAATCTAGCTTCATTAATGCTATAAATCACACTCACAAACGACAATTAATGTTTAAACAGCATTAATATAATATCAGTTAAACATTAATTGCGCTCTATGTTAACTAAGCACGTGTCTATATGGCAATTAATGATTATTTATTTCATTTATAGGTAATATGTTATCAAAACAAAATAGAACATTTTATTTGATTACGAGGCCGATCGTGGCGCAGTGGGACAGCGTCTGATTCCAACTCGGGGGAATTATTTTCAGCCCCTCCCTCTGGTAAGATAAAGCACGGCGTTGAGTTGCGCAACTAAACAATGTCCGAATTCAGCGGATTCAGCGAGCGTATGTAGTGTCTTAACACTAGACACTTAAAGCTAAATAAGCCAAATAATATATATAGTAAATACGTAACGACTGTATAATTGAGTGTTACAAAAATAGAAATATTCCAATAAATCATCATTAAGGGAACAGAAAAGTTATCATAAAGTACGTATTGACGTGCAGCTGCTTGCAAGTGTTGGTGAAGTCGTGATTGATATGTTTCTTATTGGACATCAATGACTTGGCTGACCTTGATCGTACTGGAAGTGTATTTTAATTTATTTTACAAACAAACATACATATGTATTTTTTTTTGCTTCACGCTTACATCCCGCATAGCAGGGTAGACAGAAATTACCTAGTGTGAAGACACTCCGTGCTTCGCTTTCCACTGAATTCGAGACATTGCGTTGTGTAGTGGAACTCACCGCCGCACTTTAACTTACCAGAGCGAGGAAATGAAAATAATATAATTATAATCACTCCACCGAGTGAGGATCGAACCCATAACCGATCGCGTTTACAGCCAGTCCCACTGCGCCACGACCGGCATATTTATATTTTATTTAAAGATATAAATAAAATATAAACATGTATATTTCTAAACTATCGCCATGTTGGATTTATTTTTTTATTACTGTACTGTCGTTACATAATTTTTCGCTTATACTGGATGGATTGTATGAAAACATATAATCCGCCATTTTGTTGTGGCCGCCATTTTGGTTTAACTATACTAATTATTGAGTTATTATTGGAACTAAAACTGTATCTTAATTTCTACTTAAACCGATATTGGGATCTAAATCAAATTGTCTAAATAATTTTCAACCCCAATGTTAGGGTTGATTATAATTGAATTACTTCCATTTCTTTACGCTGGTAAGATAAAACACGGCGTTAAAATCCACGAATCAACGCACAATGTATATGGAACACAGTATCTTAGCTCTTATTTATCTCCGACCACGTGAGTTTAAGAATTTAAAAGGAAATCTATTAAAGATCCACCATTAAGCTCTCAATAAAGCATTGCTTTAATAGCTTTGACATTTGTCTCTATGGGGTGACGTCACGGGTCACGACGCGCCCTCCCTCCCGGTTGATGGGAGTTAGAATTGCAAAGAAATGTCAATAGTATTTTATGGGATTTACTTTATTTCTTTACGTATAGCTTTTAAATTTCAAATCTAACAAAAATAATTCATACTTTTAATATTTAATAAAGTAGAAGTCAATCATAACCGAGTGAGATTGTCAAGACACTCTGTTATTGATTTTTGATCTGTGTTCGAGATATTTGGTGAATATTGAAACTCAACAAAACGCTTTATCTTATCAGAGCAAAAAATATAGAAATTATTTTAATATAATATTTGAGGCTGGTCGTGGTGCCGTGTGATAGCGTCTGACTGTAAACGCGACCGGTTGTGGGTTCAATTCGGGGGAGTGATTACATTTAAAATTGTTATCACTTTCTTTCTTTCTGTTATCACTTATCGCTCCGATAAGACAAAAGGTGGCTTTGAGTTCCACCACTCAACACACAATCTCTCGAATTCGGTAAAAAGCGAAGTACGGAGTGTCTTGACACTAGGTACTTTATGTCTACCCTGCCATGCGTAATATAAAATGCGTGAAGATAAAAAAAATATATATGTAATATTTTTTTCATGGGAATCGAACCCACAACCAATCGCGTGAGACTGTCTCTATCATCTTTTATAAACGTTTTAAATATGTAAACAATATAAAACACTAAAATTCGTCATAAACAGGTTAAATAACTTATAAGCGATAAGTAACGAATGTCACCTCATAGGACGTCTACATTACATCAATGTTGTAAAGCAATTTGACATAACTTGAGTTGTAATAACACGTCAAGGACAAGTGGTTACCTATTATTGGGAGTTAAGTTACGGAAAACCTCGCAAAGAGAACTATATTTAAAAAAAAAAACTATTAATAAATGCGCCGGTCGTGGCGCAGTGTGGCAGCGTGACTGTAAACGCGATCGGTTGTGGGTTTGATCCGCACTCGGGGGAGTGATTTCTATTATTTTTAATTCCTCGCTCTAGTAAGACAAAGTGCGGCGTTGAGTTCCGCCGGTCAACACTCAATGTCTAGAATTTAGCGGAAAGCGAAATACGGAGTGTTTTGATATTAAATACTTTCTGTCTACCCTGCGCTATATAAAACAAAAAACCTTGCAAAAAGAACAATACTTTATAAAAAACTATAAATAAACAATACAATTGTGTAAAAGTTGAGTTTAGATGTTGATAACTATGATTGTAATTTAGGTGGTAGTAGGTTTAAATTTAAAAAAGGATTCAATTTTATATAAACATAATTACAGCGTGAGAAAAAGACAAAAAAAAATTAAAATAAAAATAAAAATATTATATCAATTACGAGAACGAGAAAATTTATATAAGAGATGTTCTAACAGCAATATAAAAATGTCAAAATAATATAGTGAAATATTTTTTACTTTACGAATTCGAGACATTGCGTGTTGGGCGACGTAACTCAACGCCGCCTTTGTCTAATCAGAGCGAGGAAATGAAAATAATTTAAATATAATCATTTCCCCGAGTCGGAATCGAATCCACAACCGATCGCGTTTACAGTCATACGCTATCCCACTGTGCCATTGCGTATACATTATTATTTGTATTATATATTTCTATCAATTTAGAAAAACATCAAACTATAAACACAATTGGTAGTAGCTTCAATTTACAATCAGTAAAACTATTTTATTTAAATTATATACTCGCCGTTTCGGTTCTTACCAACGCAGCGTTAAGTTCCGCCAATAGACACATGAAATCTCGAATTCCGGTTGGAATAGGAAAACAAAGAGTATTGACTTTAAAACTAAAACTAACTAACTATTGTCTAATATATGAAAAAAAGGCAATTTAAGTAAATCGCATTCATTTTACTGAAATAAATGTTCATTACATTTTAATCCAGAATTCAAAATATTTATTTCATAGCCTTAGTATAAAATCAATGAATTAAATTAATATTCAGCGTTTTACTGTAAAGATGATTGGTTGTGAGTTCGATTCCCACTCGGTGAAATAATTTAAAATGAATTTTCAATTTTTCCACTCTGGCAAAACAAAACACGGCGTTGAGTTTGCCACTCATCACTTAATGTCTTGATTTTGAGTAGAAAGCAGTTAACAGAGTGTCTTGACACTAGGTTGTGTCTGACCACTCTGCTCTATAGGATACAATATGTGAACCTGCTTATCAATTCATATATTTTTAATTATTATGGCTTTCCTATATTATGATGTAAACTACTGTAGAAGGTTGAAATCAGTTTAAATTTTTAATATACAGGGAATTTCCTATACAATGAGTCAATGTGCGGCGTTTACTTCCAAAATACACGCGATATTCTATAAGTAACATAAGTGAACAGTGATAAGTGATAAGTGAACAACAGCAAGTGTTATCACTAGATATTTTCTGTATACATATTAATAACGGAACAGCGTTTTACTGTAAAGGTAATTGGTTGTGAGTTCGATTCCCACTAAGTGAAACGATTTAAAATTTATTTACGTTTTTCCACTCTGGTAAGACAAAGCGCGGCGTTGAGTTCGCCACTCATCACTCAACGTCACTTAATGTCTTGATTTTGAGTGTTTAACGTAAGATATATATTTATATATCTTACGTTAACTGCTTTATATATATATATATATATATATATATATATATATATATATATATATATATATACGTAAAAAGCTCGACTTTGGCTTGCAAGTCGCTTAAAGTGCATAGGGGAATTTTTATTTTTTTCAGCTTTATATTTTTTAAACGTAGCAAAGTAGTCAAAGAGAATTTATGGTCAAGCCACTCCGCTCTCTGAGTTCCGCTTGAACTTAAAACATTCTCTTAAGTGGCGAAACCCAACGCCGTATTTAATCTGAAAATAATTTTTCCGAATAGAGATTGACCTCACAACTCTTTCTTACGTTCTGTCACTGAGACACAGTGTCTACACTTTCTATTTTTTTCTCTGCAAGGCATTCATAATAAAAAATTCCATTCAAACTAAACATTTGTTTGAGGACAAATAAACGACCGCTATAAATAACTCCACTAAACTTGGACACCTTACAAGAAACGATCAAGGTCGAAAAAACTAAATAATATTGCATCTAAGAAATACGTGTCGATATCGTGGCACGGTTGGGAAGGGTCTGACTGTATATACTATTATTGTGGGTTCGATCCCTCCATAGGGGAAGATAAACGTTTTCCAGTGCGCGATACTGAAATTGCGGCGTTCAGTTACACTCTCTAATATGCTGCATTAAGTGGGGCAGTGGAGAATATAATGACACTTGGTACAAAACTCTTTATATAAAGTAGAAATAAAAATTTTATTTTAACCTTCAAAGATTATAATAAAAAAATATTTTCAGTTAATTTATTTATTTTATGAAAAAGATATATTTTTTATAAGAAATGTTCTTTCAGTTCTAAAAAGTATCACCTTGATGCTTTGGAGGCTTGTGAGACATACTGAATGCATTTGTTGTAGGTTCAAATATAATTAGGTAAATTTTAATTTATCATATTCCAAATTCTTTATTCACATAAATTTAGGCAAGAACTTAAAAAGGATAATCAGAGACAACCCAGTTTAAACACTCCACTCATTTTTTGTATCAAAAATCGACATATTGCGTGTTGACAGAACTCAACGCAATACTATTCGCCAAATATTCTTAGATATGAAATAAGCTATACTAACTAATACAACTAATATAACTTGTAGGTAAAAAACGGAGAGTCTCTTCACTATGTTCTATATAGAAAAAAAATTAAATAGGTAATATTTATCAAACATGTAAATTCACGCTTTTTACTCCACATACTTAGGTAGTCAGGAACTAAGCTGTCTAGTGTCACGACACTTCGTAGTCCGCTTTCCAACGAATTCTAACCAATTATTGAGTTGCGGAACTCAACGCCACACAATGTCTTACCATAACGAGAAAGTATTATTTAAATATAATGTCCTCTAAGTGGGAATCGAACCCACAACGGATCGCGATTACAGTCAGACGCTGTCCCACTGCGCCACAACCGTTTCCTTTCGTAGAACTATTATATAAACTAGTATATGGTTTTTTCATTACAAGCCACATATCTATTAACAATGATATACAAGCGGCGACGTGTCTTTATGAAAGTATAGATTAAAACGGGGAAGTCCCTTTGACAGTAAACGATTTTTTTTTAATAAAATAATAGGGATGTGATGCGTCTGACTGTAAACGCGATCGGTAGTGAGTTCGATCCCCACTCGGGGGAGTGATTATATTTAAATTATTTTCACTTCCTCGCTCTGGTAAAGACAAAGAGCAGCGTTGAGTTCCACCACTCAACACGCAATGTCTCGAATTCGGTGGAAAGCGAAGTAAGGAGTGTGTTGACACTAGGTACTTTCTGTCTACCCTGCTATGCGGGATAGAAGAGTGAAGCTAAAAAAATATAGGGATGTGAATGACTTACAAAATGTAACAAAGCTAACAGATAATACGAATATTGTTAAGATACTCCAAATAAATAGTAATTTCTTAAATTTTTTCTATTCGTTATCGATTGAAATAGGCCCTCGACTAGTTCTAAAATGGCGTCGGAACGTGACCTGAGAATATGAGTTCTTACCTAACCTATCCTAACCACTGTGCTACTGGGTATTTTTATTATTATTTTACAATATATATATTTTTCTTTCCTTCTGAAGTGCAAAACAAAGCTTTTCAAGCTTTTTGTGCAAAAAAAAGTCACTTTGTTCTCCGATTTCCGTTCAAATTCAACACACTGCGTGTTGAGAGGAAATTAACTCCACGATTTGTCCTACAAATAAGTATTATTCTATATATTATAATCAATTACCTCGAGTGAGAACCGAACTCACAATTATCGCGTTTACAGCCAGACACTGTCCCACTACGTCACGATGGCGTTAATATTATAAACATGCTAAGTTATCTTTACATTAATGTTCGTACTTACGAATATAGTAATTAGCACTTCCATTAAACATTACAGGATTATATACTATTTAAGTATCATCGAGCCGGTTGTGGCGCAGTGGGACAGCGTCTGACTGTTAACGCGATCGGTTCTGGGTTCAATTTTCATTCGAGGGGATTATTATATTTAAATTATTTCCATTTCCTCGCTCTGGTAAGACAAAGGGCGGCATTGAGTTCCACCACTCAACACGCAATGTCTCGAATTCCGTGGAAAGCGAAGTACGGAGTGTCTTGACACTACGTACTTTCTGTCTACACTGCTACGCGAGATAAAAAGCGTGAAGTTAAAAAAAATAACCGTTTATAGTGAAACTATTTTAAACGGAATAACTCCGTATATATTGATATTTGTATTTCTGTTTATCAAAACATATGTATTGGGTTGAAAAAGTGTTCTTCAAGACAATAATCGCTTGTTTAAATTTACATTATTTAAATACAGATCACGTTTGTTAAAAAAAAATTAACATATGCATTTTTTTGTAATTTCACCATTTGCACCATTTCCAACAGATAGAAAGAAAGAAAAACCTAGTGTTTAGGCACTCAGGTCTCCTTCTCATTCGTTTTGTTAGCTTCCTGACAATAACAGACAATACTGACATGTTATATTGAATAATGATTCAAAATTGCTTGTAATTTTAATAAAAGTAGTTACTTATTTACTTAATTAAAACCGGTGCAGCCGTTCTAGAGATTAGTCGAAACAAACAGACGGACAAAAATTTGTAAAAACAATATATTTTGGTATATGTACCGTACATACATATGTATTTTTGTGAAACGGTTATTTTAGTATTAAAAACAGATACTAATTTTATTTATTTGTAAAGGTTTAATTTTTTTATCTTAATAATATTTATAGAAACAATGTTTAAGTATGAAGATGAAGAAAAAGCTTCAGAATACCTGTTGATAGTGGGAAGCTCGCTACGATCTACTTTTCAGCTGAATGCTGACTGCTTTTCCATATATATACAATAAATTACATATAAAATATATATTTGAATTAAAAATATATATATTTAATTTTATTTAAAAAAAACATATTTTTTAATTAAAAATATACTTCAACTTTTAAATACAAAAAAGTACACATTTGTATATACAAATAAAATTAATTCGTTACTAACACTCATTACTTTAAATAAGATAATCACCAAAACACTAATGACAATTAATTAATTAATTCCAATTAAATGTACATACCTGCTTGATCTTCCATTTCAATACAATAAAGTCTCTTAATCTAACTTAATCTAATATCACACTATGAAAAAAATATATATATTCACTTAAAAAAAAGAATCACTTTGTTAAAAATTTTATCCCATTTGTGTTTTTCGTTTGTATATATAAATTATTATTTTTTTTTAATTATATTTGAGTTTAACCCGATTTCTGTATCTATGCATTTGACGCACAGGCGTTGGTTGCGGCGGCGAGTGAACTACTGGCTGCCAAGCGGGAAAATAAACCAACTGATTATAAAATTAATATAACTAACACATACGTATATATTTATTTCTTAACTTTATTCTTTTAATTTTAACTATATAACCAAATATCATTTCACATTTCATAATACATTTTTTTTTTGATATTTAACGTTACTTTACTTAGTTACTTTATATACTGTATATTTTGGTTTGTGGGTATGTTCATATTTACTAACATATCGTTTGAAATTCCTTTTAATTTGTATAAATTATTATTTTCTCCCTTATAATTAGTCAATTGTCGTGTGTTTAATTGTCTTTAAATAGTTAATTAGAGACTCTGTGTGGAATTACTAAATAGGTTTTTGTTGTTCTGTTTAATACGTATTGGACGTAGTAAAAGCTTCGTAACTATACACTAATGTTATTAACTAAAACACATAGCTATACGCTCTTCGTAAAGGTAAGCAGAGAATCTATTGATAAGACACTCTGTTCTATTTTCACCGGAAATTAAGACATTGCAAGGTAAATGGACTTAACGCCGGTCTTACCGGAGGAAAATGGAAATATGTTTTGTTATAATTTATCAAATGGGAATCAAACCAACATCTAATCGCATTTAAAATGAAACTCTGTTTTACTGAGCCATGATGATGACGCCTATATTAAGAAAAATATAAATAAACACACTTATGCCCGGTGCAGTTGTGGTGTATTGCTAACGATGGTAGCGAGTTCAAATTAAAACTTGAAAACGGACGGACAAACTGACGTGCGTAGTGTGGGACGGCACTAAAGGCCGATCAACCTGGTCAAAATTGCGTTGAACCTGATGCAGGCGCACAGCTCTTCCCTCAGCCTGTATTCACCAGTAGACGTCTTCTAGGTGGTGAGGATGAACGGACGGATGACGGAGAAAAGAATGTTTTATCTGAGCTTTCCACAAAAATGAGGTCAATCTCAATAATAAAGTATGTATTTAGTATGTATATTAATAAGTATGTATATTAATTAAACCTAAAAACCCTATTATTACAAAAGAGAAGGGAAAATAATTGCTTAATAATTATTATTATTTTTTAATTTTTATCTTCACGCTTTTATCCCGCGTAGCGCGGTATACAGGAAAGACCTAGTGTCAAGACACTCCGTACTCCGCTTTCCACTGAATTCGGGACGTTGCGTCTTGATCCGCAGAACCTAACGCCGCGCTTGGTCTTAACAGAGCGGGCAAATTAAAATACCTGGAATATAATCATTCCTCCGAGTCGAGTCACGAATCGAACCAATACCGTAATTAATTATTTTTTAATTAGAAATATTTAAGAAGTTGTAACATATTAATGTACTCATTACAATGAAACGCTAAGAAATTATATTTATATAATTTCCGATAACCCACTTCTATTGATGACGACTCAGGTAATTGCTTTCCTTGTATCACCTCATTTGCATTTTGTTATTAACGTTTATTTGATAACAATATTTTTAATTCTATGTTAACAATTCGTGGCGTATTGGAACAGTATAATGTTTGTTTGTAAACGCGATTGGTTGTGGGTTCGATTTCCAATCATTGATTTATTGTATTTATATTGTATTAATTTTCTCCAAGCAGTATTGCGTTTTATTCCGCATAATAGGATAGTTAGGGACAACCTAGTGTCAATAATTGACTACTTATCGGCTGAAATTAAGATATTGCGAGCTGGGGTGACACGCAAAATGTTATTTTAAGCGGCGTTAAGTCCCGCCACTCTACGCTGCTTTATATATGAGCGAATATTGAGCAAAGAAGTACCTACCACATATTTCCGGATGTTTCTTACTGCTATGAAGAAATGACGTAAAGCTCAATATAAAAAATAGGAAATAGATTTTTAATTTAATCCATTTTAAATATAAAATTTGAAGTAATAATATAAAAACATCGTGTCACGTTCTCCCCCACCCCACTCGATGCCCTGATTACTGATACCAATATTGTTGCCACTTATACGAAGGGCTAATCAACAATTCACATTAAAAAACTGTTAGCTGATTAGGAATAGATATTTCTATATAAATGTGACGTAAATGGGGAAATTTATACGCAATTTCACTTATATTCTAGGCATTTTTTTTTAATTTTTTTTAAATTAATTATTTTCATTTCTCCGCACTGGTAAGACAAAGTGCGGTGTTGAGTTCGCCACTGTTGAGTGCATTGTCTCTATTTCGGGAGGAAAACAGTCAACGGAGTATCTTAACACTAATTGTTTCTCAATACGCTGCAATGTGGAATAAAGAGTGAAGCTACTTCCTAACCTTCGAACACTTTACAATTGTCCGTGGTCAAAGATCTTATACGCTATATAGTCTTTTATGCAGTTTTTTTTAAGGACAGGCATGGCTTCTTATAGGGAGTGATCACCACCGCCCACAGCTCCATGTAACACCAGGGGAGCTACAGGTACATTGCCGATGTTTAAGATGGTAACAAACGCCCTTTTTCAAGATATGAAAGCCGTATCGACCTGAAAACTCTATCGGAGGAAGGCCATTCCATAGTTGTTGCATGGAAGGACCTGGACCTTCGTAACAAGACAACATTAGAGCGCCACATATCCTGATGATATTTAGATATATCACGTAATTCTTTACATTTGTCTTTTATAATTACAGAAAAAAAAACTTGGTTCAAACTTTTGTTCGTCTTTTTGTCGAGTTTAAAATCGTGGTAGAAAGTACGGAACCTAACGCCGCGCTGTATCTTACCAGAACAAGCAAATGACTCTAATTTGAATATGGAGAATTTTCTCTCAATACTTCGACTTACCATTATGTTACCCAAGCCTTACCCATAAATCTTAAAACATCTTAAACAGTAAAAAATAACAAAACAGGTATAATGAAAGGTAACAAGCATAGTTACCTAAATGTAGATACGTTAGCAAATATTCACAGGGCGGAGTAATGAGTACACAATGTTGACATGACGTGGTCTGACGACAAATGGTAGAGCCTTGACCTAAAGCACCGTATAACAGAGAAAGCTAAGCTAGACTTCATTTAATGAAGCTTAAAAGTAAATAAGGTAAGGTTTGAGGGTTGTGGGTTGGAACCCCATTTGGGGCAATGACTGGCTCGCCACACAACAAGCAATGTCTCAATTTTGAGTGGAAAGCAATCAACGGAGTGTCTTATCACTAAATTGTCTCTTTCTACTCTGCTAATTGGGATATAGGGTGAAGCTGTTAAACATATAAAAAAATACCGCTTCTACTCTGTTCTTTTAAATATAAAAAACAAATATATAAGTCGTTATCTCCACAAGTCTAGAACTATTATCAAATAATTTCCAGCACTATATCAATTCAGTTGAACACGTCATTAGTGGAGCGCTATTGTGTATTTTTAAGGGGCCCTCTAAACGTACACTTGGGTCATAAACTTTAGGTATTGCTCCAATAAAAAAATATATTATTATATTCCACTACATTTTGAAAAGGAATAAAAACCACATTATTTTTAATTTAATACAATATAAGTAATTCTTGTTTCTTTGTGTTTCTAAAATGTTTACTTCCAGCAAGTTGCTAAGTATCCGTAGTGGCCACGCGAAGGCTGCGTGATTTTATACGTAAGTTTCAATCAACGTTTGTTGGGCTTCAATATAAATTTCACCGCCCTACTGTACGGTTGTCACTGACGAATTATTTAGATAAACGTATATAAATTCTATTCACTTTAAACGTTATCGGTTGTGGGTTTGATTCCCATTTGGGGGATTGATTATATTTAAATTATTTACACTTCCTCCCTTCTGGTAAGAGAAAGTGCAGCGTTGAGTTCCGCCACTCAACATACACTGTGTCGAATTTGGTGGAAAGCGAAGTAGGGGTTGTCTTGACACTAAGTACTTTCTATCTACGCGGGATAAAAAAAATATAAATTCAAAAAAATATTATGTTTTCCATTAGTTGTTGATAAATAGTCTGTTTTTATACGGTTGTAGTTACGAGAAAAATTAAATATAAAACATCTTAAAAACAAATCTTAGGTCATACCAAAAATGCAGCGTTAGGTTACGCATATTAGCACGCACTGATTGCAATATTATGCGTAAGACGCAAAATGTCCTTTATCTAGGTATAATCTGCCTATCTCACGTGTACAAAGTATGCGTGAAGACAAAAAAAATATTATTGAACAACCAAATCCATGTGAAATATTTTATAATTTAAGGTTTGGTTATTTTTTTTTGCTTCTTATTCCAACTTCACTATTATTACGAAAAATTTGTTTTATTTTTTAAAATGCAATAAAAAAACACGTAGTGATTTATCTCAGTTCTCTCTCTTTTTTCCTTTTATCATCCGTATAGGAAGTTAGAGACAATCAAATCAAGACACTCCGCCCGCAATAGGAACTTAGCCAAACAATGAAAATATATTTTAATATAAGAATTTCCTGGAGTAGGCATCGAACCCAATACCTTTTGCGTCTACAGCCAGATGGTACTGCCACTGTGACGTGATAACCTCTTTTTATGTACTTGATAAGTAACATATTTAAAAACATATTTTATAATAGTATAAATATATATTATTATATCTTGTGCCAACCCTAAATAAATGGACTATGACGGTCCAAAGTTCTTGTGGAATCAAAGTCCAAGATCCCTTGGGGTTTTGTTTTTATTATACATCACTTTATTTTTCTGCTAACTTTTGACAGACGCGGATTCGAATCCTGTAATTATGCTTCCCACATAGCAGGATAGTCAGAAGACCTAATTTATTATTTATGCTTTCATATATATATATATATATATATATATATATATATATATATATATATATATATATATATATATATATATATATATATTAGTATAAAAAATATATATATTAGTATAAAAAAAGAGAAAGTCCCGGTGGGTTTCCTGCGCTGGTCCTTTCGGGTCTGAGGCACAATCTTGAGTGGCCGTGGCCATTATTTGACATTCAAAATATATAGCATGTAACTTTGACTTTGACATTGTCTATGGCCATCGTGACGTAATGGGAAGGATGATTATATATAATACTTTCATTTCTTCGCTCTAATGAGACCAAACGCAGCGTTAAGTTACGCCACTAAACAAGTATTGTCTTTTATTCAAATGGTACTTGAAGAACCGAGTGTTTTGACATAATTGACAAATAATAAATAAATCCAAAAATAATAATATATATTATGTTTTAATATTTTCAGTATACGAAAAGGGCTCATGACTTGTTAGACTGTAATCACGAGATGGAGGTTCGAATTCCGCTTCATACATTTACTTATAAACTTAAAATTAGCGGTTAATAATGTAACATAATACTTAAGCCATTATTGTATGCGTAATCTCGTATAACCTAAGATATAGTGCATCGGCCGCAACATCAACCCGACCTTGCAGAGCGTCGGCCTCTAATCTACGAATTTGTTGATACAAACAATTTTTTTTTATAGAATAATTATATTTTGACTATTTTTTTAACATATTATCTTTAATAATAAATTAATTTGTATTTAAAGCATAATAAACAACGTAGAAATGGTTACAAGAGGCCTGTAAACGCGATTAGTTTTCGATTCGATTCCCATTCATGGGAGAAATTATGTATATTAAAATTATTCTCATTTACTGTTTCGCTGAGTTGGAATTCAACGCCGCACTTTGTCTTGCCAGAGCGAGGAAGTGACAATAATTTTAATATATTTTCTCCCCCGAGTGGGAATCGAACCCGAAAAAAAAGCCACCACTTTTTGTCACCACTCAACATACAACGTCTCGTTCGGTGGGAAGCGCAGTACGGTGTCTTGACACTAGGTACTATACGGCTATACGGTATAAAAGTGTGAAGCTAAAAAATCTATACCATTAAAAAAAATCTTGCCTTTTTTTTAATACAATTCATCCTTTACTTATAAGAAATTCTTTGCTATTTTCACCCTCCTCATATAGTCCAATTTTCTTTCTTTCTTCCTTCTGACGTACAATACATAGTTTCTTATATAAGGCTATTCCTTTCAGTTTCTGAACTACTTATCACCATGAGCTCGAATAAAGTGTTCGAAAAGTTTTACGATATATATATATATATATATATATATATATATATATATATATATATATATATATATATATATATATATATATATATATATATATATATATATATATATATATATATATATATATATATGTATATATATATATATATATATATATATATATATATATATATATATATATATATATATATATATGTATGTGTATATCGCGTAGATGCTTGTGCCGATGCTAGAACTCATCGCCACACTTTGTCTCATCAGAGCGAGAAAGTGGAAATAATTGAAATACAATCCCATTCGGGGGAGTGCCCCCGAGTGGGAATCGAACCTACAACCGATCACGTTTACGGTCAGACGCAGTCCCATTGCGCCACGACCGGCCTCTTTAATTCTAGTGTTGATGACCAAAATATACGATATTAGTCCATAGAAAATAGTTTCAAGTTTGCGTCTTTTTCTTCTCCGTACACTTCGTTACTGAAGGTCGTGCCCGCTCTGGTAGATCCTGGTGGGATAGGTAATGACGTGCTTCCCTACCACCCTGTCTTCAAACACGCAATGTTTTCAAAATAACCATTATTTAGCTGCCAATTGTTTATTTTCAAAATATATTAAAATTTAAGCAACATCCTTAAGCTGTCAGTCTATCAGTACATAATCTTGTCAGTATAGTGTCAGTATAGTCAGTCAATTATACGAACCTGCTAACTCGTAACTTCCTGTTCACCAGAAAACAGCACCAATTCTGCCACTACATATAAATATTTGGCTAATTTTAAAGAATTTGATTTTTTTAGCTTCACGCTTTTATTCCGCATATTCCGCATATTATTCGGACTTCGCTTTCCACTGGATTTGAGACTGGATTTGAGACGTGTTAAATGGTGGAACTCAATTCAACTCAGCATTTAGTTTTTTACCAGAGCGAGCAAGTGAAAATAATTTAAACATAATCGCTCCCCCGAGTCGACATCGAACCCAGAACCGGTCACGTTGACAATCAGTGGGACACCACTGCGCCACGATCGGCCTCTGAACAATATGTAAGTATATAAAATTTATATTAACAAAAGATATTGCTATAATAGTCACTGTAGCAAGTGTTTGCTGTTTGATCTATAATGTAAACTTGCGATAACTTCTATATAATACGAAAACCAACCGTCTTACGCATTTGCATACTTTGTTCTGGCTAGACATAGTCTAATGGACTAATTTAATAGTTAAATTAAAATAACGCACAGTTACGATTATGACAAAAACCGATGTAGAAGCTGCATCTACCAAAGATGAAATATCTCACGATCATCTGTTCAAAGTGACGGGACTGTCCGCAACGAATTTGGAGAAATTGGCTCAAGGTAACAAACATATATATATATATATATATATATATATATATATATATATATATAAAATATTTTAGTATATTAAAAATGCAAGTGTGATTGAAAATGTCCTTCCGTTCCGTTTATCATGAAATTATTATGTGTTGATTTTTTTAATACATTACTTGACGCATGCAGAATTAAGATATGTATAAATGTTACTGTATACTGGATTGGTTGTGGGTTCGGTTCCCAGTTGACGGAATATTTATATTTGACATCTACTTTGCTTTTCTCGGTTCTGATAAGACAAAGCGCGATGCTGAGTTAGATTTGTGTTGGAAAACAATCGACGGAGTGTCTAGACACTAGGTTTTCTTTGATGGCCCTGCTATGCGTATATATATTAGTAAAGTGTAATATATTTTATTGGTTTGTTATAATATTATTCATTTCCATACATATATTTTACGTTATAATTGATAGTAAAATAAAAATATTTTATTATCGTCTTAGCTCTTTAAGGCTGTCCATTCCAAAAAAATATCTAAAGCTTGTCTGTGGGTCTCATACAATCTGTACCAAACAAAATATAGACAAAGCATACGCCTTGGTACACTTATCTTTACATCTTTTTTTATAATATATAAAAAATGGAGATAAAACACTCCCTTCTTCATGTCACCCCCTAATCCAAAGCATTGAGTTAAATTATGGAAATCTTACCAGATTACTTATGAAAATTTCCTTATATAGTCTAAATTATATATTCTTGTCTCTGATCTGGTCAAACAAAACAAAAAAAATATCCCATAATAATATATCAGTACACCAGTGGCCGGTCATGGTGCAGTGTGACACCGTTGGCTGCAAACGCTATCGGGTGTGGGTTCGATCTCCTCTCGGGGGAGTGATTATATATAAAATACTGTCACTTCCTCGCTCTGCTAAAGACAAAATGCAGCGTTGAGTTCCGCCACTAAGCACGCAATGTCTTGAATTCGGCGGAAAACGGACTTTCTGTCTGCGGATTAAGAAGCCTGAAAGTAAAAATGATATTAATAATAATTTACATATAAAACATAATTATTTTATCATGACATCATCATTGGCCTTTGAGTATAACTTATATAGTTATTAAAGCCCCCTTGTCCCCAAATACCACAATACCTGTATATTAAAGTGCCGGCGTCCCCACTGCGGCGATGTTGGCGCGCATCCAGCGTACAAATACGAGTTAACCCAGACCGCGCTGAGACGCAGTTGTTTTCATCGCTAAAAGTTATTATTGGAATGACTCCCGCCGTTTGTTATTACAAGATTTTCAGAAACCGATCTTTTGTACATTTAAACAATATTGGTCATTCGGAAAGCTGAAATGTGTTTTTAATTTTAAGATGGAAATCGTAATTCTTTGATCATTTCACGGGTTTTGTAATTTTGAAGAAGACATAGAAGGGCTAAATAGAATATTTTGAATTTAAGGGCTAAATAGAATAATTTTAATTTTAAGACAGAAAGTACCTAGTGTCAAGACACTCCGTACTTCGCTTTCCACCGAATTTGAGACATTGCGTGTTGAGAGGTGGAACTCAACGCCGCACTTTATCTTACCAGAGCGAAGAAGTGAGAATAATTTAAATATAATCAGTACCTCGAGTGGTGATCGAACCCACAACCGATCACGTTACAGTCAGACGCTGTCCCACTGCGCCACGACCGGCCTCATATATAGAATTTGTATCTATTATAATATAAAATAAATCAATTATAAATAAATATGAAAAAATCTGCTTGACACTTTTTGACCAGAATAGCGCAGATAGAGAAAACCGTACGTGAAGATTCTGTCATATTCAAGACATTACGTTTTTAGTAGCGTAACTCAACGCCGCACATATCTAACCAGATAAACTGTTAAATTAATAAAACATAATTTAAATTAATTTAAATACTTTTTTATATGCAATCGGTAACCTAGAGAGTGATGATAAGTATGTTAAATAGTTCTTTCAACAAAACACTGAACGATGCATTCATATATTTTGCTTAAAAATTATACAAATATTTTAAAAAAATAAAAATTCGACTACTTTATAATGCATGAAAATATAAGTAGCAGGCCTGCGGGGACATGGTTCAACTGTGAACGCGATAGATAGTGTGTTCGATTCCCGCTCAAGATAATGATTGTTATTTAAAATTTGTATTTATTTCTCCGTATAGAATTTCTGATGGAAAGAATTCAACGGAGTGTCTTGACACTTGGTTTTCACTGACTACCTAACTATGCATAATAAAACGTGAAACTGGAAAAACTAGATGTACAATTTGTAATGACCATAAATTTGGTGTGGGTTCGATTCCCAGTCAGTCAAAGGATTATTGGGTGCGCCACTATGAGGTCCGCCATTCAACAGGCTATGTCTTAAATCCTGTTAAGCGGTAAAAGTGGAGAAGCTGACAAAAAACCCGAGTCGAACCCAATACGTGCAAAACTGAGAAAATATTAATTCCACAGAACCACAAAGGAGTTTCAATTCACACCAACTCAAACCAGCCAGATACAAAGGCAAATAGTATTTAAATACAAGAATTCCACAAACACACCTTGTTTGTTTACAGCACACGCGTGATGTTGTTTCCAGTGTACAAATTTGAACGTTTCAGATAAAATTTGTATTAAATCTTGTTATAATTTAAAATGTGTACTTTAACGGCTATTAACTTATCGTGAGGATGACTTTCGTACACCGGCATATGAAGTCGCGCCTTTTGGACTTCGTCCAAACACTCCTTACCTTCATAAATATTTTCGAATATCTTATTAAGTCGGTAATCGGTATTTTTGTAGCGATATTTGTCACATTTTACTATTATTATAGAAAAAAAATATTTTAAATTTATTACACATTGTATTTTAAACTGATTGTATTATATTAATACTTCATTTAGACATAACGCGGTGTTGAGTTCGCCACTGAACACACACTGTCCAGATTTCATGTGGATTTCAACGGAGTGTCTTGACACTAGATTGTCTTTAACCCTGCCATGGGGAATAAGCGGTGAAGGTTTATATATATAGGAAGCTGTTTAGACTAGCCTCCATTATCAATATTTACTCGTATATCTTCCGTTTTTAATCGAGTTACTAACAAACAAGGTCGTGTAGAATTCTTGGCAAGCACTAAGGACTTCTTGAAATAAAATCCCTTTGAAAACGGAAGGAAATGCTCACGCTAAATCACGCTTTTAACCCGCATAGCAGGATAGATAGAAAATACCTAGTGACATGACACTCCGTCTCTTTGTCTTTACCAAAGCGAGGAAGTTAAAATGGTTTAAATATTATCACTCCCCCGAGTGGGGATCGAATCCGCAACCGATCGCGTTTACAGTCAAACGCTGTCCCGCTGCGCCACGACCGGCTTCCTAAGTCTATTTATTGTTATATATAAAACATAATATGCTTCACTTTTTACCACTAACTCACTAAAGTCTCAAATCTAAGCAAAATATTACGAGAAAAATAGACTTATCTTAAATAAATAATTTCACTATAGTCTATCTTGATAATGATATCTGTCCCTATCCCCGTTTAGAGCCGGGATCGGACTTCGAGGCGGCTATATCCGCGACCGGATACGGATGGTTCAACATCACACTCATGCTGTGCACCCTACCCGCTTTCTGGAGTGCAGTTTCAGTAACGAGTGCGCCTTCCTTCATATATACCAGAGCACAGTGCGATATGGAATTGAGCCTTTTAGATATGGGGACTGTGACCGCTATGACGTATATAGGTAATTTTATTTATTTTAATTTTTTTAGAAACTGACCAACCGGGATTCGAAGCCGCACCTTTGGAAAACGTCTAAGGTAAGCAATATATAAATTGTTTGAAAAATAAATATGTATTTTTTAATTAATTATTATTATTTACAACGAATTACAACAAACCAGATTTACGCTTTATCTAACATAACAGGGATACAACCGAGTGTCAAGACACTTCGCTGAGTGCATTGCGTCCGAAATATAGACTTTGCGTGTTGAGTGGTAAACTCAATGTCGCATTTTACTTTACCAGACCGGATAAATGAAGACAAATTTTACATATAATCACTTAATATTAATTTGAATATTGTAGATTTTATCTTAACGTAGAGAAGTAGAAAGAAAAGTAATAAAAAGACACTCTTTTCACCATTTTACATCTATTTTAAAGATATTGGGTTGCGTGGCGGAACATAACACCGATTATAACTAATTACACCAAGGAATGATCAAAATTTAAATAATTTTAACTCAAAACAATCGTATATAGTGGTATAATTTGCAACCGAATAAATAACTTTTAAATATATGCCTTATAATAATATTAGGGATTGTTCACATCAGATTCCAATAACCTGTATATAAAAATATAATTAAACCAAGTTTCATTTGCGTAGATATGACCCTTGCTATAATTTTATGGAAAGAAATACTTTACATTGTTTTTTTTATTTACGAACCTATATATAGATAAAACTGTACTTTTAATCAATTCAGCCGTCTTCAAGATAACCACGCAAAAACGCACAGATATACAGACATACAGACAAACAGATAAAAAATCAAATATAATTGTTTTAATTTTCAATGTGCTTCCATTATGTTAATATTTTTTTTTTAGCTTCACGCTTTATCTCTTACAAGTAGTTAGAAAGGATTGAGCGTCAAACGCTACGGTCCCTGCACACTTGCGCCTAGTCCACATTCATTAGCCTCTTCATACCAGTCCTTCGGGTGCTTTTTACGTGACCTTCCTCCAGTATCTTTGATACTGTGTTTCCGAAGGTCAACCGAGGTCTCCCCCGACCTCACGTACCTACTCGCCTTTGCTTCATAAATCTTTCTTACCATTCTTTCATCACTTATTCTCTCAACGTGCCCAAACCACCTGAGCACGTTCTTTTTCATTCTTACTGTGACATTCACGCTTCTACCTGCCATTCTGCGTATCTCTTCACTGCATATACGGTCAGTTAAAGTGACACCGCATATCCGACGAAGAGATCTCATCTCTACTGCATTCATCTTTCTTTCATTCTTCTTTGGACACACCCACGTCGATATCAGTACTACATTGTGAACGGCAACACGTGCAGGTACGCTGACGTGTTGCCGTCGCATCAATGCAGCAAGAGCACCGTTAACCCTGTTACCGGCAGCTATACGCCTTTCCATATCCATTTCGTATCTTCCATCTCTACTAAATTTACTTCCCACGTTTATAAATACGTCAATAATTTATCGATTACTCTTAAAATTATTATTTTTCATGAAAGATTTTATCAAAAGATCAAAACGTATAATTAAAGATTCAAATGTGAACTATATTTACAAAATAAGTTTTACTACTATAGAGGCTGGTGGCGCAGTGAGACAGCGTCTGACTGTAAACGCGATCGGTTGTGGGTCCGATCCCCACTCGGGGGAGTGATTATATTTAAATTATTTTCACTTCCTCGCTCTGGTAAAGACAAAGAGCGGCATTATGTTCCACCACTCAACACGTTATCGTCTAGACTTCGGTGGAAAGCGAAGTACACAGTGTCTTGACACTAGTTACTTTCTGTCTACCCTGCTATGCGGGATAAAAGTGTGAAGCTAAAAAAAAAGGAAAAAATAAGTTTTTAAACGATTATTTGCCAGAAATAATAGTCTTTAAGTAGTAGAAATTTGTATGAATCTCTCTACAGAGAATTTAAAAGAATTTTGAATTAGCTACATACCTTCTATAATAATGTATATTTAAATGATAACTGACATTTTTTAGTACAAAACTTTATTTCGATTGATATGAAAATTATTTTCTGAAATTGTGGCAAAGCTACTGACCTTAAATACGATGTACGTATGTACGATTCCCACTCAGGGGACTATGTAAGCATTTAAACTAAGTATATTTAAAATTATTTTAATTTGTCCGCGATAGCAAGACAAAGAGTGGCGTTGAGTCCGCCACTGTCTCGATTTCAGACTAAAATTAATCAACGAAGTGTCTTGACACTAAGTTGTCTCGAACAATCCTGCTATACGGGATGTAGCGTGAAGTTAATTTAAAAAAAAATGGAGTTGCTTTTCGATAATCTTGTTTATTTTTTTTATATCTTATCTGTATATCTGTATAGCAAATTGTTTGAACATTGACCAAAACAAGGAACAACATGGATTATATTATGAAATTAGTAAATATACCACGTTTCTGTAAGTGGCAACTAAAGTCGTGTGTACACTGTTCACGGTAGATAACGCCGCCGCTGACGTAATGAACACTGTGCAATTATCTACATATTAACACGTAAAGCAAAAACCTATGTAACCATTTATACGAAAATAACGCGACCTGAGGAGTATGAAATTTGGCACAGTTATGGTTTTTATAGAGAAGATATAATATTTTAAAAAAATAATATTTTAAAATATTTAAAATTAATAAAATAAACGTAACACACACTACCATGTGTTTGACATACACGTTTATATAAAGCGACATATATACACGTTGCTAAGGCAACGCGTTTTGAACCGGACATCTAATAATGTAATAAATGATAATTATCAATAATATTTTGGCTATTATGGTATAGTAGTAATAAATAGAATTGAAACGGTCGTAAGTTCTATCTCTTATCATTTTAAGTATTTTTTCGAGTGGAAGTCGAATAGTCGACCAGCTCCATAGAAGTCTGTAAAATATACTAACTTCTGTACTGAAGAATAAACGTTTAAATATAATAATTAGATAATTATATTAGTGTAATGTAACACTTTGAGACGTTCTAAGTAGTGGAACTCAACGCCGCGTTTTGTCTTGCCACGGTCAATAATTAAAAAAAAATCATTTTAAATGAATGTATTCCAAGCTGATTTATCGTGTAGGTATATTTTGGTGTTCGACAGATGGACTCCTTTGAGCACGCACTTTACTGTAGATAAAGTATTCCAAACAGGTTTTTTAAAAAATATATATTTTCTAATATCAAAATATACGCAATTGATTCGTTTAAATTATCAAATCAATTATTCCTAAGATTATGAATCGAACCCACTATGACCTGGTTATCAATAACATAAAGGCCGGTTGTGGCATAAGGAAACAGCGTCAGATTGTAAGCGCAATTGGTTATAAATTGAATTCACACTCGAAGGAATGATTATATTTAAATTATTTTCATTAACTCGCTTTGATAAGATAAAATGCGGCGTTGAGTTCCACCACTCAACACGCGTCTCAAATTCGGCGGAAAGCAGAGTACGGAGTGTCTTGAGTTAAATAATGCCCCTGACTATTCGATGGAAAAATTATACTAGTCTCGTAATAATATATATATATATATATATATATATATATATATATATATATATATATATATATATATATATATATATATATATATATATATAAATAGTTGTTGACTGCACTGATATTGACTGTTCTTCGTTAAATAAGAAGCTGTTTCTATATTAATATTGATAAATATATGAATAAATACGATATGATAAAGGATATAGTGGTGTAGTGGAACGTTACTAACTGTCAGTGGGAATTGGTTCAAAATTATTTCTCTCCTCTGGCAAGACTAAAGGCGGCGTTGAGTTTCGCCTAGTATCTAAGAAGTGATTTCACAATAGCTTATTTAGACTGTCCTTAAAGGAAGAAAGTTAACAAAAAATAACTTTATTTCCTAACGTCTAGTTAATATCATGGTGCATTGAGAATTATGATTGATTCACGATGGTTGTCAGTTCGAATTCCATTCAGGGTAATCATTTTTCATTATTTTTTCATCCACAATACCTGTCAATATAAATACTTACAATTGTGTAAAATTTATCAGATTTATTTCTTATTAACTTGAAGTTTTACCTTCCAAATAGACAATCAAACACAATACTACCGCCGTAAATACTGCAATAATTCCACTGATCCATAATGGCGTTAATTGTTTGCTTTATTCACATACAAATATTTATCAATGTCTTATTATTATTTAAAACATGTACAAATAAATATAATCACGTTTTATCTGTCACCTAAGTTAGTCAATTTCCGCTTATTACGTCTGATGACATAGAAAATTATTTGTGTTTTAAATTTATTGTTATTAATTTAAATTTTTTTTTTCTTATTTTTTTTAGCTTCACGCTTTTATCCCGCATTGCAGGGTAGACAGAAAGTATTTAGTGTCAAGACACTCCGTACTTCGCTTTCCGCACTTTGTTTTACTAGAGCGAGTAAGTGAAAATAATTTTAATTATAAGCACTCCTTTGACTAGGAATCGAACCCACAACCCATTGATTAGAGTCGAACGCTGTCACAATGCGCTGCGACCAGCCTTTAAAATTATGTACAGGTAGATAGATAAGAAATAAGAAGAAACACAGAAATTGACATTTCGCAGTATGCTAAGGTGATGTATTTATATAAATTTTTATTTTTTTTTTCACACATTTCGGTCATGACGTATTAATACTTCAAATATAAAACCACCTACATATTTAATACTCTATTCCTAACTGTGGAATAACACTTTAAAAATTGTAAATATTAAAATAAAATAGGAATCTCTCTTGTTAAACGATTATTTCTTAATAATCTTTAAGTAGCAGAAATTTGTAAAAATCTCTCTGCAGAGATGCTAACAACATAAATAAGTTGTAACAAAACGTATAAGAATTTCGACGCAGCTGGTAGTAGAAAGCATGGCTTAGCGGTCAGAGCGCTTGGACGGTATCCAAGAGGCGCGGGTTCGAATCCTGCTGGGTTCAAATTTTTATACGTTTTTTCAAAAATATTTTCTAATCCTAAGTATGGAATAACACTTTAAAAATAGTAAATATTTAATACGAAGATAAGATGAATTATCTTTAGTAGTGGACTCGTATAGCCTCGAGGCAATGATAAAATACAAGCAAAGCAATATAGACGATATTAAGGCAAAAAATTACGTTTTTCTTCTCCCACAAAAACTCATGTAAAAGTAAAAAAAAACTTTTTCAGGGGACAAAGACCCGCTTCGTAATGGTCATTTACGCTCGCCTGCTTTGTACGAGCGCCTCTCTCGGAGGACTGGTTTTTTTTTTAGCTTCACGCTTTTATCCCGCAAGGCAGGATGGAGGCAGGGTGAGGTACCTGGTGACACTCCGTGCTGCGCTTTCCGCCGAATTCAAAACATTGCGTGACAAGTGGCGGATCTCAACGCTGCACTTTGTCCTACCCGAACGGGAAAATGAGAATAATTCAAATACAACAATTCCGAGTGGGTATCGAACCCACAATCGATCGCGTTTACAATCAAACGCTGTCCCACTGCACCACCACGGGCCCTTTATTATAAATTTTCTTGTAGGTATGATCTCATCGGCCATGGTCTGGGGTTTCCTGTCAGACACCTTGGGCAGGAAGCATTTGCTGGTATGGGGCTTTTTCTGTTCAGGCCTGATGGAGATCATGGCGGCCATGAGCCAAAGCTTTACTATGTTGCTCGTAACCAGATTTTCAAGTGGATTTTTGTAAGTTTTAATAGAAAATAATTTTATTTTTATATCATAATATTTTATCGTTTTTTTTTCTTACCTTCACGATGTATCCCGCTTAACAGGGTAGACAGAAGGAAATTAGTGTCTAAACACTCTACATGCTGCTTTCCGCCGAATTCGAGAGATTACGTGTTGAGTAACCGAACTTAACGCCGCGTTTTGTTTAACAGAATAACAAATTCACTTTAAGAATTTCACGGCTGTAATCTCACTGCGCCATAACATCTATACAGCGTTTTATATTTCTTTATTATTTTGATCGTATTGCTAAAGGAAGGACTCGTGGTGGGTAAGCACGGTAGCAGCAGTAGTAAGTCTGTGGGTTCGATATCTACTGGAGGGATTTATTGTATTAAAATTATTGTTATTCTTTCATTCTGTTACAAAAATTGCCGTGTTGTGTTCCGCCATTCCAAACATAATGTCTCGATTTCCGGCTGAAACTGAAGAAAGGAGTAAGTTGACACTAGGTATATATATATATATATATATATATATATATATATATATATATACATATATATATATATATATATACATATACATATATATATATATATAGTAAAAAATATGACGCTAAAAAAAGAAACGTATTTTTTATTAATAATAATGCGATTTTTTTTCAGATTTAACGGTCCATTCGCAGTACTGATAACGTACATAGCAGAGCTACACAGAACTGACTTGAGAGCTCGCGTCATCCTCCTCACTGGCTTGTTCTTCACTATAGCGAACACTACGTTACCACTGCTCGCATGGGGTATACTCCCAAATGACTGGGATTTCTCCATACTAGGAAATACTATAGGTATATTTTATTTAAAACAAGCGGCCCGCTCGCATCTTCACCCGCGTTCTTAAATAGGTGACAGACTTAAAATTTTTAATACTTCATATAAACAATATTTATAAGAATTAATATAAAAATAAGCTCGCGTAAGTCCTTAAGCCTTTATAATCTGTCGTAAGAGCCGTTTTTAACGAACATCTTATACCTCCAAATTTCATGTCATCTCGGACAGGTTGCATGGAGATGTGATTTCACTCATCTACATCTGGCACCACGGTCCGCATATGATTTCACACATGTCATCGTCGTCCACATATGATTTTAGTCGTCCACATGTGATACCCTGATCTACATGTGATTTCACCCCTCCACATAAGCCATTATGGTCCACATAAGATTTTAGGCGTCCATATATGACACCATGGTCCACATGTAATTTTACACTTCCACATATGACACCATGGTCCACATATGATTTCACCCTTCCACACATGTCATCGTGGTCCACATATGATTTTAGTCGTCCACATGTGATATCCTGATCCACATGTGATTTCACTTCTCCACATATGCCTTTATGGTCATTTTGGTCCACATGTGATTTCTCCCCTCCACATATGACACCATGGTCCACATATGATTTTATTCGTCTATATATTACATCATGGTCTACATGTGATTTCATACCTCCACACATGACACTATGGCCCACATGTGAATTCATCCTTCCATGCAAGCCATTATCATCCACATATGAATTTATTCGTCCATATATGTAACCATTAATCGTGCACACATGACACCATGGTCCACATGTGATTTCAACCTTCCACACATGCCACTATAGTCCACATATGATTTAGTCATCCACATATGACACTGTGGTACACATGTGACTTTAGTCGTCCACATATGATACCATGGTCTACATGTGATTTTAATATTCTACATATGTCATCATGGCCCACATCTGATTTCATCCCTCCACACGTGACATCAAAGTCCACATGTGACTTCATGTGTTCACATGCGATTTAAAGAGTCCACATATCGTTTGGTGGTGTCCTCACACGCCTTCGTGGTTCAGTGGAACTGAAAACAGTTGTATTACACTCGGAGAAAAGATTACATTATAGCTATTTTTTTGAGGCGTTCTAACTTAAATCATAAAGCTATGTACTACATTGCAATGTTTATTTTGTTTTTGCACCCGCCTCTTGTCTCTCGTCCCTCGTTCTCTCTTAGGTCACAATATTGTAAAATTCATTTTTCTCTGTGGTGCGTTGCGTAGTTTGAAAGATCTAATCACACCGACAACAGACGAAGCTTTGTTTTTTATATGAATGTAATGAATAATGTAATGTAATATGAAAGAGTCTAACTACTTACTTACTATATGATACACATTGTAAGATTGTAAATGTGATCGGTTGTGGGTTCGATCCCCACTCGGGAGAGTGATTATATTTAAATTATTTTCACTTCCTCGCTCTGGTAAAGGGGCTCGCAATGTCTTGATTTCGGTGGAAAACGAAGTACGGAGTGCCTTGATACTAGGTACTTTCTATCTACCCTGCTATGCGGGATAAAAGCGTGAAGTTAATATATAATATATATATATATATATGTTACCTGTATATTAAATAAATACAATTTAAATTTTTGACATATATTTTATGTACAAAATTGATTTATATATATATCTGCTCGCGGCTCAGCCTGCCTACCTGATTGGTTACGGGTTCTACTCCCACTCAGGGTTGATTATATTTAAAATTTATTATAACTCTGCTTTGGTAAGACAAAGCGCGGCATTACACTTGCCTCTACCCTGCTATGTGGGATAAAGCTTTAATCTTTATATAATACTATCACTTTTTGGATTCGATTTTTAAATATTATTTAGAAAGATTGTATTAAAAAAAATTAGATATAGTGTTTTGCTCTACCGGAAAAGTGGAGAATATAGTCTCTATTGTTAGCTAACTCTATTTTTTCTCTACTCACAGATGTATGAAAAATTGCTTTGAATATAAATCAAATATTGCACATATTGTTAATAAAAACAATCAAAAATTTATATATACAAGTAAATAGACATCAACGTACTAACAATGCATCCAAATAATTACTTCCCTTAGTCTATTTTGTTTTTCTTTAGCTTAACCCTGTTATCCCGTATAGCAGGGTAGACAGATAGTCCCTAGTGTCAAGACACTCCGTACTTCCCTATCCGCTAAATTCGAGACAGTACGTGTTCAGTGGTGTAATTCAACGCCGCACTTCGTTTTACCAGAGCGAGAAAGTGAAAATAATTTAAATATGAGCACTTTTCTTAAGTGGGAATCGAACCCACAACCAGTCACGTTTTCAGTCGGACGCTGTGACACTGCGCCACGACGGGCCCTGGGCAGATTGAAACTAATGTTAAAACTGCTTTAATTGCATATATTATATAGTATATATAGTAAAAACAATCAAAATCATATAGGTATATACATAATGAAATTATTTTAAACGGATTAATCGCGTATATTTTGGTATTCGAAAATATATTTTTGGAAATCTGACGTTTCGAACACTTTACAGTAGTCCGTGGTCAGGTAGACTGAGGTGACATTTGCTGAGTGTCATCATTCTATGTAAAAATCTTCAAAATATAAGATCTTATTAGGTTTATACAAGTAAAAAAACATAAGCGTACTAACATTGCATCCAAATGATTACTTCCCATACTCTCTTAGTTATTATTAACTATATTTAGAATAACTGTAACCGGAGCACGTGGACGTTACATTAATACAATGTACCGAGCTAAAAACATTATAGTTAAATTGTTTAAACAAATTATTAGATTGGCTTGCAATTGTAATGAGAAATAATATAAATAGGTTTTAAAGAAGCAGCTTCACGCTTCTAGTTATAGATGAGTGTCAAGACACTCCGTACTCCGCTTTCCGCCAAATTCGTAACAATACACGGTGAGTGGTGGAATTATCCTACCAGAGCGAGGAAATGAAAATAATTCAAACATAATTATCCACCGAGTGGGAATCGAACGCATAACCCATCGCGTTTATGGTCACACGCTATCACACTGCGCCACGACCGGCTTCATTAAAATAAATAAAAGATGAGATAAACACAGAGAAGTTAGTGTCAAGACACTCCGTTGATAGTTTTCCACTAAAAATCAAGACATAGATCGCGTGTTGCGTGGCGAACTTGACACCACGCTGTATCCTACCATAAAAACTATTTTATAAATTGCAGTCATTCATTCGTGGAACCTGTTCCTCTTGGCCACCGCAATGGTGCCTCTGCTAACAGGAGTTGCCTTCCTTTGTCTACCAGAGAGCCCCAAGTTTCTAATGTCTCGTGGTAGAAATGAAGAAGCATTAGAAGTGTTTCAGAAGATCTACACCATGAACACAGGAAGGGCAGCGGATACGTATCCAGTAAGTTATTTATATATAATATGATATAACTGAGGAATAGCGGCTGACTGGAAACAATGGTTGTGGACACCTTGTATGTTGCTTTTTTTTTTAAGTAAAACAGAGCGCGGCGTTAAAGTCGCTACATAACATGCAATATATCTAATTTGAATAAAGAGGAAGGAACGCGGTGTCTCAACACCAGCCCGACTCTCGAAAAACTGGATCTGGTAATATTTTTGTAAAAAAATGTTAAAAAATTTGAACGCAGCGGGGTTTATTTTTTTATACGTTTTTTTTCAAAATTTACAAATTTTTATGTTTTTTCAAAAATGTTTTCTAATCGTAAGTGTGGAATAACACTTTAAACATAGTAAACTAACTGAATCTGTTGTTTGAGTTCCCTTCACGCTCTATGTAAGGTTTCAAATCAAGCGCAAAGAACACTGTATTGAAGATACCAGAGGAAGGTCACATAAAAAACATGAGAACCTCCCGAAGGGCGTGTATGAAGAGGGTAATGACTGTGGACGAGGCGAAAGAGGTGTGGAGGGACCGTAGCTTTTGGTGCACCTTTGTTTCTGACTATCCCGCCAAGGATACAGAGCGAAACGAAAAAATTAACACTTTAGGATTGGAATTTGGACTCACATCCATTTACGTCTTACATAACATCTTATATAAGGTTGCATTAGGTTCTTTAAACAGTTATAAAATTACAGGTGATAAAACTTTTAGAAGAGAAGTCACAACAGAGGAGCAGAGGTATGGAAGCCTTAAAATCTGGAGGCAAGCAGTTCGCTCCTCTATTCAAGACACCGTACATAGCGTGGCTTGTACTGCTCTGTGGAGCTCACTCTGGCTGTATGTTTGGGTATCTAGTGCTTTTGCGTAATAACATCTACATATATTATCTATGTTTAATATAAACTGACATAACTGACACTGACAAAAGACAGGATTTGAAAGAAAATGTTAACACGCATAGCAAGGTCGGCAGAGACAACCTACCGTCAAGACACTCCGTTGACTTATTCAATATGTTGATTTCACTGCCCTGGTGAGACAAAGCCCGGCGGTGTATTAGGGTGTTAAGAGAATGGAGTGTCTCGACACTCCACAAATTATAACGTAAAACTTTGCTTAAGTGATAGCAATCATAATTTTTTAAATTACCTTTAAGAACGAGAAATTATTGTGTTATAACCATTGTGTTTTTGTTGTAAATTCAACCCCATATTGTTTGAAAGCTATATTTAATCAACTATAATATTAATATAGAATCAAAAATAAATAAAAACACTAAGAAAATACAGTTATAATCTTACTTGTAAGAAGTAAATCTCTTCCATTAAATATATAAACGTGCAAGAAAATTTTAACTTTCCTTCATTTACTTTACAGTACTACAAAATAAATAAATAAATAAAAATATTCTTTATTCAAATACGTTATCAAGCAGTTTCGAATTGCCAATTAACATAACAGTGTCAGTACTGTCGGTCCAACTAGAAGCTACCACCAGCTCGGAAGGCAGTTCTGCTGAGAAAAGCTGTCTAGAAATTTAACAGTTGCCTTTTTCAAATGCAACTTTACAATAGACTTACTACTGATATTAACCTCCGGAATGAGCATTAACAGCGCTCAACTCCGCACATTATCAGTATGATATTCTTGAACATAATAATATGCTTTCCATAATAAAATGCTTTTAATTTTAAGTTTAAATTGTTGTAATAAATCTGAAAGTATTTATGGAATCAATATACCTTTTTACCATATTCTATTATGTATGAAAAATTGAATACGGGATTTGAAGCCGCACTCCTTGGAGATTTTTCAAGCGATTTGTCCATTTCACACATTGTGCTAAGCGGGCGGGCTAGTTTAATTATATTTCCCAAATTCCAGTTCCAATACAATTCGTCTGTGGTACCCGCAGCTAGCTGCTATGATAGACTCTGATGGCACCAGCCTCTGTTCCGCCATCACGCCCCACCCTCAGCCTGAGCGTGACAACTGTATACCAATTGAAACGGATATGCTGACGTACATGCAGACTGTGGTGGTTGGTGCGGGTTCGGTACTCACTTACAGTCTTGGTGGAGCTTTGATTAATAGGTTTAATGATTTTTATAAATTAGTTGAATTTTTACTTATAGCAGTAACACGCCAGAACACGGAAATGTTTAAATATAATTATTTGACTTGTTCAATTCTCTAAGAGTCTAATGTCAAGACACAACGGTGTTAATTTTATTTGTGACTTGAAGATGTTGCGTGTTGATTGGCGTAATTCAACGCCGTTGTTAGTTGTCAGAAAAGCCGGAAAGTAATGATTAGTTAAAAATAATCCTATTCCCTGGCCACAATATGCCAAGTATCGAAGCCAATCAGGCTTATGATTGCCTCTATAAAGATAGTAATAACAATTTAAGATCAAATATCTCATCATTAAGTTCGTTCTGCCTTATCTGCAGAAAGTAAAAAATATCTGTAATGAAAACTACTACTAAGGTACTAAATGCCTTAATCCAAATACATACCTTGAGTTATCTAGCTAGGTAATCTTACCTTCCTCTTACCCTTTTTTATGGGAAAATTCTATTGCAGATATCTTCCCTACTGGAGAATCGGGGCAGGTAATGTGGGACTCCGGTTTGTCTATAGGCCCCCATTTACCCACTAACACCTCATGGTGTTCAACTGCCACTGCCTGAAGCCTCGAATACATCCCGATCCTTCCACAGACCAAAAGGTGGTCTTTTCATCTTTTCTTATTCCACTTTTTTTTTTAATTTCCTCTTTTCTATTAACTTCAGGTGTGGCAAGAAGCTGGTAGCAGGTGTATGTGGAATACTCAGCGCAGTGTTCATTACAATGATGCCGTTTGTGGGAAGCAGCGCGATACCAGTGGTGGTGCTGGTGACCACCGCTCTGGCTTTCACTGCGTTGAGTGGGGCGTCCCTATCCAGCATAGCCGTCGACCTGTTCCCTACTTCGCTTAGGTAAGATATTAATTATCTATTGCGAAAATTGGAATAGTAACAAAAAGACAGGCTTACTACACGCCTGTTCGAGGACTACAGTACCACAGACAGACAGACATCCACAAACATTGACGTCAATTTTATAATTTCTTTATCTTTTAGCATTATAAGTTGAAAATAAAAATTTGTCTCAACTCTGTGTAACCTTTTTATTTATCAATTTTTGTAAGAAAATTCGTAATGCTACATTAACCCACTACTTGCTAGGAGTTTTGCTTGAAAAATATTATGAATTTTAATTTTCTTATCAGAACAAATATGTTAAAGAATAAATACATTTAAACATTTTTCGTTTAGTTTCTCTTTAATTAACTTAAAAGTGATCATATTATATCGAGCTAAAGCTTGATTTTGTATATTTTTATATTTCAAATTCAGAGTGATGTCTATGGCGATATTTCTGATGACCGGACGAGTCGGCACTATCACGGGGACGGTCATCTTCCCAGCACTAATCGACTATGGATGTTTACCACCATTTTTAGTTATTGGGACTGTATTAACAGGTAATTACTTTAACATAGTATAATTTTTATATATATTTTCTTTAGATTCACGCTGTATCCCTAACGGAGTAGCCAGAGACGACTGAGCACCAAACGCTACAATCCTTGCATAACTCTTTCGCGTTATCCACAGTGATTACCCCCGTCATACACGCTCTCCGGGGAGTCCTCATGCTTTTTACGTGACCTTCCTCCAGTTTCTTTTATACTGTGTTTTCGAAGGTCTCTCCTTTGCTTCATAGATATTTCTTACCATTCTTTCATCACTCATTCTCACAACGTGCCCAAACCACCTGAGCACATTCTCCTCGTTGCAATTACAATGAAGAAGTCGTATCTCTACTACAAACATTTTTTTAAATTAAATTATTATTATTAATATTATTTATATAAGTAAATCAAAGCCAATCATAGTGTTAAACTACTTAGTGTCCCATTCATGCGGAAATTTTTTGACGTAGTGTCTTGACACTAGGTTCTCTCTGTTGAAAAGTATAAATGGTGTATAAAATTACAACTACCAGTGCCATCTGTGGGAAAAATAACGTAACTTTTAAAATTATATTACAACACCTATTAGAATATGTTAATTGTATGGCAACATTATATATAAATTTAATTTTATTATTTATTTAAATATATTCAATATTTTATATTTGATTTAAATAATAATATTAGTTTAATTTTTTAATCAAATGTGTTTTCGCGTATACAAAACTCGGAATAAATGAGCAATAACGAATCAGTGACTTAGAAGTGTAGAATAACCTCAATAGATGGCGCTGTGAAAAACAATAAATATTTTCTAATTGTTTTTGAACTTGTTTAGTAATTATTTAAAAAAATATTATTACGAAACGCTTTAAAACTCCTTTTAAAATATTAAAAAAAAATTAAAAATTCCGTTTTTTTTGTTACCGTTTTTCAGATAGATAGATAGATTAATAGCGTGTATTTTGGTATTCGAAAATACGTTTTTGAAAACCCGACTATTCGAACACTTTACTACTCTATGGTCAGAGGTAGGGCTCTCTCTGTATATATTAAAATTCCGCGAAAATCCAAGATTCTAATAAATTCTTTTCATTTCTTTGTTTGTTTCCAGTGTGCGGCCTGTCCTGCTTCTTCCTTCCCAATACAACATTAAAGAAACTAGAATAATATTATATATAAATTATACATTATAGATAGCCCTGTTACTATACAAGTGTATGTAAAACACATCGAATATGTGTAATATTCATTTTATTGACCTAACGTGTTTCTAATACTTTATTTTAAAAATATTACATTCTCCGCTTTTCTACTTTATTCGAAATATTGTTTAATTTGTGAAAGCAAAGAGCTGGGAATAATTAAAATATTTTACTCATTATTCCCTCAAATGGGAATCGCACCCAGTTACTGTCCCACTGCGCCATGATGGTCTTAAATATAAAGAATTATAAATTTGAAGAACATTTATACATATGGCCTGGTTATACCAACACACTTCGATAGCTAATTTGAAACAAAAACACTGTACTATGTCCCGACATGCTTTACAGGTCTCATATCTGTAGATTGTCTTACCAGAGCGGATTATGAGAATTAATTTCAAATATAACCATTTCCCTGAGTGGGAATCGAACCCGCAACCAGTTTTAGCATTATTTTTAAATAAAAACAAAATTTTATACATCATTGTGTTTATACTTTACTATTATAATGCATTTTCCATTTGTATTAGGCTAGGCAAGGTTTCATCATGTCTTTGTGTCTTGCGAAACTTAACGCCGCACTTTGTCAGACCGGATCTGCGTACATTATAAGTTTATTTAAGATCACATTGTGAAATGTAACAAAATAAAACAATAAAAAGTAAAAAATATTCTCTTCCTTTATTTTATAATTCAATTCATATCCTAATCTCATCCACCTCAGTCAGACACAACTTAACAATAATCGGCGAATTGGAGTATGGTCTATTTACATATATTTTTTTTGACAATATATTTTTAACAATAATTTAAAAAAAAAAACAAACAATAAAATCCGCCATTATCACAAACACAAAAGTATACAAAAGATATATTATTTAAAACGCCACTTAAATAAAAAAAAATAGTAGCCATAAATAAATATTTCTTTTCATTTTGGTTTGTTTTAACAGTGGTTTTAGACGCAGGTATTGATATAAACAGCCTAATATAAAGTAAAAAAAGAATTAACAAAATGTGAAATACAAATATTTAATTTAGTGGATTAAAAATATATTGCCACATATAAAGCGCTACATCAGTCTAAATTAGTGACTAAAACAGCGTAAATAAACATACTTTACTTATATTATGTGACGGATGGGTGAGGCACTTGTGCTTAGACCAGTATTCTAACATTAAATATTAATTATTAATCATTTATAAAATTGATTTTTATATATAATAATTAATTTAAAAAAGAATATAAATATATACTTATATATTCCCTGATTTTTATTATTGAAATACAATATATCTAATTGTACATTTTTTAATTAATTTAAAAACACAATATATGTAAAATAATATGTCAAAGTCAATAGTACAATATATAAAAAAGAAACATTTGACAGATAAATAAATATTGACATTTCTATAGTACAAAAAAATATTATATTCTGATTTAAAAAAGGAAACTGGCCCTAACACCCAACAAAGCAAGATAAAAACGGACTAGAATAATATCTTATTGTCAACTCCACTCGCTTTGTCTTAAATTCGAGAAATAATGTATATTCATATATACATATATATGTATATATAAATATATACATATACATATATACATATATATATACACATATATACGTATATATATGTATATATTATGTCTGAATTGACTGATTTACCCTAGATTTTGGATTATATTAACACTATATTATAGAGAGTAATATTTAACGAAATAAAAAAAGTTGTAGAAATTGACAGTTCCAATATTTATTTTAATAAAAGCACAGATTATATTAAAATGTTTTAACATTTATAATTAATTTATATCTTTTTTTTATAATCAAATATTGCTCTCCATAATACGATATAGTGCAAGGCACGTTTAATTACATCTATCGATTGCAGATCTTTAAACAAAACTAGTTCTATGCTGATTTTGCTCCCTATAATTTGAGATATCAAATCGGTTAAGCTTGTAACGAGGTGTTTTTTTTAATTTTATTTAAATAATCAATAATTAGTATTTAAAGAATAAACAGATAATAAAGAGATTTTGTACATATTTAATCAATTTTAAAATAAAAAAAAAATCATCTAATACTACCTAAACCAAAATTTTGCTATTAAAAATTATATTTTGAACTAAACAATTAAACTAGAGAATTTTAAACAGATTAATGACATATATTTTGGTATTCGAAAACATATTTTTTTTGAACATGACATTTCGAACACTTTGCAGTGGTCTGTGGTGGTGAAAATTTGCAAAAATCAAACATCTTATAATATATTACTAATATAACGCAAAAGAATCTCTCATGTATGTATAACTCGCCACAAGCTTATTAAAATGCTTCGCACAGCCATTCCGGACCGATACACATTGCGTCAACTTAAAGTGTTTTATTGTACAATAATGAAACTTAAAATATATTACAACTAGGGGTAAGGCATTTAAATATTTATAGATATTTATTTTCTTTATACAGTCTCCCGTAACTTAAAGCCGAGGTCTATATATATTACACAATGAACATACCTGTGACTCCAGTAAAAAAGGAATATGTAGGTTCCAGTAATCATTTCTTAGTCGTTTACTTTAAGAGATATGTATATTAGCTTCTGTTTAATATGAATTAATTTCGTTTTTGTAAATGACATTTACAACATGACATTTAATAAAAAAAAACTCCACTAGAGCCACAGATAACAGAAAACGCTCACATCAAGACGTTTCTTAAGGCCGATCACGTATAACATTTAACTTCATCGCCATTTATATTTGAAAAAAAAAATGCTAAATAAAAAAATGTTTCGAACCGAGAAACCAATTGGATACAGTGTTTTTTTAATATGAAGGCAACTTTTTGTTTGATAATTCAAGAAATAAGTTACAAAAAAAATAATATATATATATATATATATATATATATATATATATATATATATATATATATATATATATATATATATATATATATATATATATATATACATACATATATATATACCATCTATATGAGTTTAATAAGTGAGGGCCTCTTATAAATAATTATTTAAAATATTTACATTAACTATGTACTTATTGTTTAAATAAATATTTTTGTCTGTATACAGATTTGGTCAATCGCCTCTACCGAAGTCCCAAGGCCATGGGAAGTAACAAAAAAATGCAAAAATACCATAGACAACGAAACTCGGTAGTATTGAAAACGTCAACGAAAACAACATCCGTTCGTGTTCAGTGACAAAAATTATTAAAGAAAAAAATAATTTCTGTCACTGACACGATACCGACCGCCATTTTGTCGCGGCCGTGACAAATGTAATGCCACTAAAGTTCATTGTCCTTTTGACACTGACACTGACACATAGTGAAAAATGTCACTGATTAGTTCAAATCACTTTGGTCCACCTAGTCTTAGCGTCAGCTCGGGGGCGCCAATAGGACCTCCAGCCAACACGGGCACGCTGTGACGTCACGCCTCGAGTACTTCGGTCCCCAACCCTTCGCAAACGATATCCTCACTGAGCGAGGATCAACTGGGCCGACGTGAGGGAGATTGATCGCAGGCGGTGGCGTGGAAGGGTCGAAGATACATAGACAGTGTCCCGGCGCCACTCGCCACACGAGAAGCGCTTTGGCCGCCGCCGCGTCTAAAGCGGGCGAGCTCACGAAGACTGGCTCTTGACTTCTATTGTAAAGCCAGACCCCGTCTGCTTCGAGCGACAATGTCACCCCTAGACCGATCTTCGCTCGAGTTTTACGAACCTGGAAAAAAAAATTTATAGATTAATATAAATTCGCCTAAAATAATATAAATTTTATGCATTTATGTTAATGTTCTTTGCTTCGAAGTTTATGTACACGTTCTCGTTACACTATATAGGTAATGGATTAACTTTAATTAAACCCTAATCTTCATCTCTGAGATACTAAAAATGCTTTCTTTAAACTTAATTTTAAACCATTTTATATAGGTACACAATTATCTAAGCCTACGTGTTTAACTAAACTAGTAAATTATTTCGGAATTACTCCTCATTAAAATATCTAATATCTAGAGTATATACTAATTTCAACTATTGATATTTTCCGTAATGCGTTTCTAATGTAACGGAAAATTGTTGTGTTTATTTGTTTGTATCATTGAATACGAATAAATGAATATATATAACTAAGTAAACTCCATCGTGGCCATTTTCATGGCTTCCTCTCTGGTAAGATCTGTCAACTTCATTCTTGAGTCCCACTATTAATCATGGTATATCTTGAGGGTTTGGAATCAGACAACGTACTGTCTTGACACTAGATGCGCGCTCTGTCTACTTTGCTAGGCGGAACAAAACGTGAATATCGATATAATTTTATCCTTATGTAAAAGAAACACGAAGAACTTTCCTATATATAACATATGTAGTTTATTTACTTAGGCGTTAAATAACTCTATGAGTATAAAAAAATAATAAATATAAACAATTTTATATGAAATTTATTTTAAACGGATTAATCGCGTTTGTTTTGGTATTCGAAAGTATATTTTTGAAAACCTGACGTTTCGAACATTTTACAGATAGATTACTGGAGTCTTAGACGGTCGAAATCAAAGATCTTATTAAATATGAACTATTTTTAACAGTCTCTTAAAAAAAGCGTTACGCTTCCTACCATAACCAAATAGACAGAGACAACCTGGTGTCAAGACATTCCGTTGACTGTTCCGTACAAAATCAAGACATTGTCAGACATACATAAATAACATAATATTTTCTAATTGAATTCCGTATAATTCACAACATATAAGGCACCACTATGATGTGAACATCTCGATTCCACGGCGTTATCGCCAAAGGTTATCGCGGACTCAACGCTAAATCAAATTAGATATATAAAATATATACATGCCATTTGAATATTAAGAGATTTATTTTGACCCAATAAATATTGTTCTTGTACTTTAATAAGTTAGTTTAATAATATTTTATATGTAATATATAGTTTTTCTTACTTTCCCCAGTGAAAAGTGAATATATTCACGCTTTTTCTTGCATATAAAGGCTGTGAAAGAGAATTCTCTGTATGTAATAGACAGCTGAGCTTAACGCCGCTTTTTGTCTTATCAAAGTGAAGAAATCATATCAATTTAAATATAATAAATCCAGATAGTGGAAATAGAATCGAAAATGGCGTTTACATACAGACAATTTAGTAAGCGCTAAATATAATGTTAACAGAGTTTTTAATATACAAATATGGTTTATTTTCAACGTATCGAACAGATCAAATCATAATTAAAGGAATATTTATTGAAAATAATAGTAAACGTAGGGAGATTGCGGCGTTAATTTCCGTTTCCATTTTACCCAACGGCTCTATTAGAACAAACAATGGAGTAACGAGTCACTGACACTAAAAATCACTAGAAAAAACTTAGAATAAGTCGATAAATATAATATAAGCATTGTTATGCGTATTGATAACTAAAGAGCACTGAACATTCGTACGCATCACCACTCACGTAGCCATGCTACGTGCCTCACGTACACCAAATTTTGGCAAACACCTCGTACGTATTTGAACCCGCTGACCGCATTACGTGTTATTAATTAAATATAATCAACAATTAATTTTACTAACGAAATTTACAGTTTAAAGACTGAATTAATAGGTTTTAATATTACTGAGTATTTCGTTATACTAGTTTTATACGAGTCTGTTTCCGTCCGCAATCTAGATTTCGGTATTTTAATATGCGGAACTCAACGCCGCGATTGATCTTATCAGAACGAAAATACTAATAAAAAATTTACTGAACCGGAAGTTGGTGTCAATTTTCATATAAACGACTTTGTATATAATAGAAATCTATGCAGTAGATATATAAAAACCGGTCGTGGCATAGTGTGACAGCGTCTGACTGTGATCGACTGTGGGTTCGATCCCCATTCAGGGGGAGTGATTATATTTAAATTATTTTCACTTCCTCGCCCTGGTGAAACGAAGTGAGGCGTTGTGTTCCACCACACTATACGCAATGTCTCGAATTTGGCGGGAAAGAGAAGTTCAGAGTGTCTTGACACTAGATTCTGTGAAAATTTCAAGTATAACATAATACCAATCTCACCTGTTCCACCTGCGGTTCCTTGTTGTCGAGCGCGTCCAAGCACAGCCCGTGCCTCCCGGCGCACGTGCCACCGAACACGTCCACGGCGCGCACGCGCACACTGAACTGCCTGCCCACTCGCTGCGTTAACTCCCAGTAGGCCAGTCTACACCACTCTGTTTCCCAGTTTTGACGTTCTAGAAGAAGAAGAGAGAAGAACATTGAATATAATAGAAATTGGGACGTCCTGGTTAGTTATATAGAGGTAAGGAAACCATTAAGCTCTGATCCTTAAAAAAAAGAACAGCGTCTGATTGTCAGTACGATTGGGTTCAGGTTCGGTTTCTACTCAGGGGAATGATTATATTGAAAATAATTTCATATCCCCGCTCTGGCAAGACAAAGTACGGCATTGAGTTCCGCCACTCGTCACGCAATGTCTCGAATTAGGCGGAAACCGGAGTACGCAGTGCTGACACTAGATACTTCCTGTCTACCCAGCTATGACGTATAATAACATGAATCTAAGAATTTAAATGTAATTAAATTAATCTGCATGCTTTATAGTGTTGTATAGTGGTAATATAATTGGTAAACAAATGGCAAATGCTGGCCAGCTACCTAACGAATGTGGCCCAATAAAGTAACATTCAAATAGATAATTATATGGATGGATATAGAATTCTAGAAGAATAAGTTTTAACAGCGACATAGCTAGCCCAAAAATTTTAGGAAACGCCATCCATACGACATACATTGATATGATACAAAGGCCATATTTAACAGGTTTGAAGTGACCGAGTATTTCAGCCATATTACATCATTAATTGTTCCAGAGTTGGCTCAAGACGACGCGCAACTGACGGACTGTCACATCAACTAGCCAAATTAACTTGAACATGACACTTCTTGGAATATTTCGTAAGATATTGTATTGATAAAAATAAGCACTTTGGAAATTCAGTCAAAGAAATCATGGATTATAGGATTATAGGGTATTTATGGTTGCATTGTCAAAGACTTGGGTATCAGCTATGACTTCGACTTCATATATTTTCGTTTATCTAATCTATTAATGTATATAGAATGCTCTTGGGGCACCAAAAGCAAAGCAGAGTAGAAGATCACGAAGCTACATATGTCTTCTTCACTTCATAGAAACATAGTGTGTAAAATGAAATTACATTTTATACATAATGTAGTAATATATGCTATACGCATTTTAAATCGAACTTGGGACACTCGCATATAGCCAGATGCTCTTTAATTATGCCGCATTGGTTTCAACCTTCACCAGGTCAAAAACCTACATTCACGACCCAAAAACCTATCAATTTCTAGAAACTACCATCAGATGTCTGACAAATCCCATGAAATATGGTTGTATAGCGTAGGCTGGCGCCAGGCGGGCGGGTCGAATCGATCGTCAAGGTTATGCCAGACACGTGAACACCATGACGCTATACCACAACGAGGAGTTGTGGTGGTGAGGAAACTAAAGGTGGGGCAAAGGAACTAGTTACATAGGTCAATATTGTTTGATTTGGGCGTATATTACAGGATTAAAATTGTTACAAGCAAACTGACTGAATCACTGAAATATTTACAGGGTCATTTTCAGTAGAAAAGCAAATCAAGCTAAAAAAAAATCTAATATAAATAGATAGCCTGAGACAAGAGTGATTACGATCATATGGGTTGATCAAAAATATGAAATGAGTGATATTTCCTATCTATTTATGCACTTTTAGAATAAATGATTTAAATTTATGAAAACTTTATTACTTCCATGAGGACAAGTTGTAAAATATACATACGAACTATAAATGTGGAAATAAATCGTGGCATATATAAGGTTCGGTTCGACGACCCACGTAATTGTGGCTAATTGAACGCCACAACCTTCGCGTTTTGTTTCTTTCAGGATTATTGTTATTGAAATTCAAATATTTTGCATGATTTCTTTGTGTTATGATATATTTTTGGGCATACATTACGTTTTTAGGACACGAAAAGGATGACTTTTTAAGTAATAATACCAAGCCTAAATTCAAATGGAATAAAATATAGTATTAATTTTTTTTTATATATATATATATACCAAGAAAATAAACAAATTGTAGAAAATATAAAGAAGATAACGTAAATACATAAAAAAGACGTGATTTCTAGAAATAATTATATACAGATTATATATTCAAAAATAAAATCCTGTAGGCTGAATTTAAGACATAAACATTGCCATAAAATAAAAACCAAAAGGCACTAAATCAGGCAAAGAATAAAAAAAAGACAGAAATTTCCAAGTCATGCAATGTGTATCAGCATATCGATTGTACCTTCGCCATCGGTAGCTAGTGAGCCGGTAGTTAGCCGCTCATGGTCCGTCCTCCTCGCGTCTTGTGTGTTTTCGCCGTGTTCTGCAATTTGAAAAAAAATATAAACTTTAGTTGAAATACGAAATGGAAGGATGTGCTTTTCAAAGCTTCATAAATTCTCACGAATATGAGGGTAGTCGGAGAGAACCACCAATATTTGCCCCAATTCGAAGCATTTCTATGAGTAACGGATCTCACTATAGGTATTATCAGTTGAATCAATGGAGAAATAAATAGTTATTATAATCATTTCCATTAGTGGAGTTGGAACTCACAGTAGCGTTTAATCAGACGCTGTCCAATGGGTGTGCTTTTGATTGCTATATAACTAACACTTAGAATCCGAACAAGTTAAACTGAGCTGGTTGATTCTAACAATTACTTTATATGAAAAATAAACTATAGTTCACAAGAATAATTTAACTTGTCAAAAGTATCTTTACGCTTAATACCGCATAGCACGGTAGTGACAGACAAGTGTCAATACACTCTGTTAGGTGCTTTCCGCCCGAAACCGATACATAGAGAGTTCAGTGATACGAAATAGCGACTAGTTTTATATTTTATACACCAAATATATATATATATATATATATATATATATATATATATATATATATATATATATATATATATATATATATATATTGTGAATAAAATATGTCATATTTACATTATATTCATATACATAGATTGTCGCATTAAAAATATATTGAATCAATTTCAAGACCAATGTCACGGAAATGCCTTGCGAGGAAAATTCAAGAATTGGCATCCGTCTTTATAGGGGAGATGCTCAACGAAGGATGAAACGTACGGGGAAAAGGAAGTAATGGCCTGAGTTTTTTTATCAAGTTTTCCTCTTATACAAAAATAATAAAGTATAATACAATTTTTAGGATTTTCAATGTTACTTAATCTATACAAATAAATAGTGTCTGTTTGTAATATTAAAATAATTATGTCTACGCTACATGTATTATGATTTTTTTCTTACAATTTTAGTCCGTCTGTTTGTTCTGGCTAATCTCCAGAACGGTTTGAATGATTTTGACGGGACTTGGGAGTATATCTAGTAGTAAATATACTATAGACATATTCAAAGTATATAAATAAATATTTACGCAAAAGATATATATATATATATATATATATATATAAATATATATATATATATATATACATACATATATATATATATATATATATATATATATATATATATATATATACGATCATATGTATAGAAAAATTTAATTTTGATTTTTGATTTCAGTAATGCAACCTAGGTAAAAAAATTATTCCCATTGTTTCACACTTTATACAAAGACATAGAGACTTATATATCGCACAAATAAAAGTGATTTTAGATGTTTGAAAAATTTCAAATGAAACTATTATAATCGGATTAATCGCGTATATTTTGGTATTCGAAAATACATTTTGGACACCTGACATTTAGAACACTTTACTTTTAGATGTATTAATATATTTTCGTATGTATATATTTGTTCAATGTATAATGTATTTTCAAATACCAAAATATACGAGATTAATCCGGTTAAAATAGTTTCATTTAAAATGTATAAAAATCGCGAAAATCAAAGATCTTATTATGTTTGAAAAATTTTCTCGTTTTATGTATTGTGATGGAATTATAAATAGTATATTATGATAGCGTACTGAAGTTTTATTAAAGGTAAATGTTCTAGACATAGTCTATGAAATGAATATAACCTAAAAGAAGAGACACATGGAGACAGTTGGAATCCTTTGGAATTGAAACTTGGCAACTTCCCCTCAAAGAGACGAAACTCGATTGTAGGGTGTTTCTCCGTAGATTATTGTAAAAAAATGACAATAATTAAAAAAAGAACAGGAACCTAAGTGTCAGAAATCTAAGAAAGAAAGAAAAAATGTTAAGAGTTAAAATTTCCAAACTTTTTCCATACAAAAGTTAGTAAACGATATGTAAATAGACCACTATAACTCAATCTACCTTTGAAGTTGACTAACGACGTACTTAACCAGAAATTTCGGTCGATATTTTTCTTTGAAAATATTCGAAATATTTATTGTTTGCGCCAATGAAACGGTTGTAATTTGTTACAATAAATATATCACTCGGCTTTAGTGTTCACTTAGTTAGTAAACGTGTTTGTAAAATTTAACGAGTAAATATAAATTTTATAATGATTAAATTTAAAGAATTTTATTGGATAACATTATGAAAATATAGCAAGAAACATCTTAACGATTAGAAAGTGAATTATCACTAAACTCTCTCTGCTAAATCCAATAAATAAGTGAAAGGGCACTTACAAATATCATATAAAAAACACCAATAAACCTAGTACTCAAAAGAAAAAAATCAGTTCTACATACAAAAAAAAACAGTATTTTTCCTACACTTAGCTTGTATGTATGTATGTATGATATACAAGTACATGATGGTGATTAATATACTAATGTGTACGACAGCCTTGATATGGTCCATCTCATTATGCGAACACAGACACGCCTACAGTAGATCGCAAACATTCTATACACATTCCAAATAGGTAAGAGATAAACACTCTTTGGAATTATTAGAGAAAAAATTACGCAGCAGGATTCGAACCCGCGCCTCTTAGAAGCCGTTATTGGGCGGTCTTCTTACACTTTAAAAATAATTATACAACTTAAAAACTTTATAAAAAAAAATATTTTCAAATTTTGTCAAGTAGAAAAAGCTTAAACAGTGGATACAAACTTGCGTATATAAAAGGGGCCCTTACGTACACTTGTATTGCAAGAACCAGGCATTGCTCTCAGTTACCCTCTCCACAATACGATGAGCACATGGTAGTGTTTCATTGAGCGCTAAGTGTTTTTTTATCAAATACATTCGGTGAGTTAGTTTAGGTCGATTTTGAAATGTTAAGTCCCATTTTTTCATGTTATATGTTAGAAGATTAGAGAAATTCTTTTTTAGTGCTTCCTTACACGCTCTAAGGACTAAGCTAGATACATATGAAATTTTAGCCTTCTGCGCCCAATAGTTTAACATCATCTATCATTCATGGATGTTTTACAATATATGTATGAATATAAATAGATTACTTTATACTGATTATTCATATTATGAAGAGATAATTTTGTGATAATTTTATTTTAACTTTTTTCTTTCAGAATATATTTAGGTTTATACAGTACATATAAACGTGTGCAATTGGCATAATCTAACTAAGCGGCAATTTCAAACCGGACAAATGTTTTTTTTTTAAATATTAAAATACCCTCAAATGGATTCGAACCCAGACACATCAATATACTATTAAATGATCAATAAATAATTAATTAAAGTCCACAGTAAGTCACCGCCACTACCTCGCCACAGGTGTCCACTGATGACATCATATTATCATGTTACTGACTGAGTCAAAAAATTATAACCTAATTACGGGCCTCTTGCTTGCTCTAACTTGCGCGGATTTAGTCTTCTAATCTTACCATTCTGTTTACAATATATATATATATATATATATATATATATATATATATATATATATATATATATATATATATATATACATATATGAGGCCGGTTGTGGCGCAGTGTGACAGCGTCTAACTGTGGTGGGTTCAATTACCAATTGGGGGAAGTAATAATATTTAAAAATTATTTTCACTTCCTCGCTTTTGTAAGACAAAGTACAGCGTTGAGTTTCGCCATTCAAAATGCAATGTCTCGAATTGGGCGGAAAGCTGAGTACGGTGTCTTGATACTAGGTCCTTTCTGTCTACCCTAATATGTGGGATAAACTGTGAATCTAAAAAAATATATTTTTTGATGCATGATAGTGCTCATTTTGTTAATTATTATTAATTTTAAACTTTATGAACAAAAACATAAGCTAATTTTTCAATTACCCCCACTTTGTAGATCTCCAGGATAATAAACGAGCATTTCATGGCAAACTACACCTATTATATATATATATATATATCGTAAAGGCTATGTTCCTAAAGTGCCACTTCTTAGGCATATTCAAGTTAACGTCGGTGCAAATTTATCGATTCATCCTAGGCGCTGTTAACGTGGCAGATCCTTTCGCAGCCTCCCGACCTGCAGGTGTCCGCTTATGTCATCCGACTAGTATTACTGGTCCGCGATACTTATAACCTATTTTTTTTTTGCGTAAACCTGTCGAGTGACGCGCCTTTAATGTTTTTTGAACATTTCAAACTTTAATTTCTTGTAACGCGGTAAGGTATCAAGTTTCTCATACAGATGTTAGGTATTTTTCCGAGAATACTAACTATAAAAATTTTGTTCATTTGTCAGCTCTTGTCGTGCAAAACCTGTTATATATATATATATATATATATATATATATATATATATATATATATATATATATTTGCATAGAAACTTCTAATTAGATGACGAAAGTCAGTATGTAGATTTCAATATTGTAAAATTGCCTTAAATATTAAATTATTTTCAACTGTTCACTGAACAGAAACTAATGCCTTGAAGAATGAATGAATTTCAATCAAAAGCTGTAAAGCCTTAGCTATCTGTAAAGAGATGTTCTAGAATAATCTATTAAAAAAAAACATTGTATACAAAAACACTTAAACTAAACAAAAAATAGGATAGACAGAAAGTATCACTATGTACTGTCAAGACACTCCATATTTCGCTTTCCATCAAATTCAAGACAGGGTGTTGAGTGGTGGAACTCAACGCCGCACTTAGTCTTACCAGAGCGGGGATAGAATGATTTTAAATATAATCACATCAAGAATGGGGGATCGAACCCACAATCGGCCGCGTTTACAGTCAGACGCTGCCACACTGGGCCACGATCGTAACAGAGGAAAAATAGCATCTTGCGAATTCTTTCTCAAACAATAAGAAGAGCTTCATAGAGAACGAAAAGAAAGACAATACGTGTCTAATAATCCCCATAACCTTGGTAAGGTTTGTTCTAGGGTCACAAGTACTCGATACACGGGGAGCATGTTGTTAGAAGCTAACATAACATACTTTCCACGTGTACAGTGTTTTCATTTGAAGCGTGTTTCCCATTCAACGGGATATTTAAACTATTCACGCCAATTTATATATAATACAAATATTGTTTTTGTTTCAATTAGATTAGAAATTCGATGTTTTGCTAACAATGTACCTATATGATAATAGTTAGGTTATCCTGTTTTGGATACGAGTATACGTGGATGTGCCCGCAACTTTGCTCGCGTGGAATTCGACGTCTCTATATCTTTAATTTATATTTACATATAAATAAAAGCAGCCTAAGTTACCCCTTACTACATCAGCTATCTGCATGTGAAAGTTTCGTTAAAATCGGGCCAGCCGTTCCAGAGATTAGCCGAGCCAAAACAGATTAAATTAAAAATTTGTTTTTCGTATTTACAATGGAAAGTGGTCATTTTAATATTACAAACAGACACACCGATTTTATTTATTTGTATATATAAATCAATACAAGGAGAAATTTGTCGTGTTTATTTATTTGAAGAAAACGAACAAAATACAGTGTACTATACCATCGGTTAGAACATCATATATATATCTTATTTGCTTAATCATAATTAAACTCTAATTCAATTCTCTGAATGGGGTTGCTGTACTAATTTAGCTATAACTATAGCTTGCCAACCATTAACCAATCTAGCTACATCAAACATCGGATTCTTGAGTATTAGAGAGGCGAGCGTTCACACGCGCCGCCGAATAGTTAGCGGCTCAATGACACTGACTGGCTTGGGCGTTGCGAGACGGATACGATGAATACGACCCGACTCAAAGTATTTTATAATATACAAAGTTTAAACACACCCTAAGGATAACTTAAATATTTTAAATGTAACTATTTTAAATGGATTAATCGCGTATATTTTGGTATTCGAAAATACACAGTAAAGTGTTTAAAACATCGAGTTTTTAATAATGTATTTTCATATATCAAAATAAACGCGATTAATCCGTAAAATAATTTTATTTAAGATTTGTAAAAATTGCAAAAGTGAAAGATCTTATTATTTTTAGAAATGTTCATATTAAGACAAATATTATTGAAAGTTTTAACAAACAATGCAAGTATAAATTTAGTATGAAAAAATTGATGTAGCGGGAATTAAACTCACGACCAACGCTTTACAAGCGTGTGGATTTAATATTTAGCCAGTAAAATTATACAGTACACAATCGAGTTGCGAGCGTTTCATTTTTTTACCCATATAAAAACATGTTAAAAAAATTTAGTATTAATTTTTAATTTCTTCAACTTAATATTTATAATTTTAACTACAATACTTAAAAAAATGAATTAAATTCTATGTATACAGTCGGACAAAATTAAAATTAACATATATTTGTATAGTTAAGAAAGTACCATAGTGTAAACAAGCTCTAAGCTGCACACGAACGCACTTCACCGATGTTTACATCAACCGAGTTGTGTTACCAACACAATAAATAATCGACAGAAATACAGAAATATTCCATTAATATAGTTATTTGTAATTTATTAAATACTTAGTTTAACTCTGTTGTCTTGTGTTTCTATTAACATGTTAGAGATATCCTAGTGTCAATACATTGCGTGTTGAGTGGCGGAACTCAAAACCGCGTATTGTCTTACCAAAGCCGCTAAAAACTATTTAAACTACATTACCTGAGTGGGAACCGAATTCAAAATTACTCTCGTTTACAGATCCCATTCCCATTGCACCGCGATAGTATCGAGCTGGATTTTATTAACGAAAAAAAAGTAGCTACACACTTTCCCCACATAGCAGAGTAGTCAGAGACAACCTAGTGTCAAGACACTCAGTTGACTACTTTCAGCTCAAAATCGAGACATTGCTTATTAAGTGTATTAAACACCTTTGTTTTACCAGAGAATTGAACCCACACCCAGTCGTGTTTACAGACGCTATCCCACTAACCTAAACCTAACAAATAGTTACTATAAGGAAAGAAGAGTATGGAATCATCCAAATTGGTAATAATAAACCTACTCTAATGACTACACATGCGTTAGGAGAAAAAAAACTGTTTAATATTTCATAGCTCATATACTAAAAATCACGCCATCAAATATATGGGTGTTATTTTATTCATTCATAAAGGAAGTATACAATTATTTAAATATAAAAATATAATAAATTTTAAAAACTCACATCTGGGGAAATGATTTACAGTGGTCAACAAATTATTGACATATTACTGTGCCTTGTGTCGAAAATAAATGGAAAAATTTATACATTTTATATTCAATTATACAATAAAAATTTAATTACCCCAACGGCCGTGGACGGCGGAAGCTTCTATATCAAAACACAACACACAACATTATGTATTTTCTTATTTCAAATCTAAACTATATCTATTTTTAATTTATTAATGTGTTATCTAAATATATATATATATATATATATATATATATATATATATATATATATATATATATAACTAGACCATAGAAAAAAAAAATATCCTTCTCCTACTGTTTACAATCATTTACAATCACGACACTAATAATTGCGTTAACATTTTGATTACTTTTCTAATTCACATTTCATTAGATCTGGCAACCCATAAAACAAGGACTCGTGAAGACAAAGCCATAGACACGCCATAGAAAAACCATAAAACAGTGAATGGTTTCATAAATCTCCTCTACAGTTTCTGCGTGACGCGTAAACGCACCGTGACACGCATTATTCGACAATCACGCGGTAAATCGAAACACCATAAATCACGCCATGACGTCTGGACACACCTCTAATAAACATGCCATGGGCTATATAATGTCATTTAGTTGAAGAAAACCATTTTAAATTTTCTCATAGGTAGCTAGAGACCGGTCGTGGCGCAGCGTGACAACGTCCGACTGTAAACGCGATAGGTTGTTGGTTCAATACCCACTCGGGGGAGTGATTACATTTAATTTATTGTCACATCTTTGCTCTTGTAACTCAAAGTGCGGCGGTGAGTTCCGCAATACGCAATGTTTCGAATTCGATGGTAAGCGAAGTACGGAGTGTCTTGACACTAGGTACTTTCTGTCTACGCTACTATGCGGGATAAAAAGGTATCAATATATTATTATATTCTAGTTTTTTTTAAGTTATTACTTATTTTGTTCTAGTCATTAGATAGTTTATTTATTTAATAAATGTTTAATACTAGATCCTTTATCACTATTAAATATTTTAAATACGGGTAAACACGTTTAAATACATAGTATGAGATTTCTTTTTATTTCTTCTCTGTAATATTTTAAATAATACGTTAAATCATTCTAGATCAATCTCACAAATCATAATTATTTTGTTAAAAATTACCATACGATTGTTAAAACTAATATACTAGCTGAAAAGTTTAAATAAATAACACATTTAAGTGGCTTTCTTTTAGGATTTTATTCACAAATTTGAGTAACTTCAGATAAAACACAAAAACTATGATTCATCTCAACTAAATACGTGGACAGACATTACCGCAAGTGGAAATATGAAAGGGTGAAGCCAATGTCCAATGAGAGAGCAAGAGCGTGCACTGACCAGTTATATTTGTGTCAGGCGGGCGGCGCCGGCGCCTCGATAACGTGACGATAACGTTAATGGATACCATCTTTATAGCGACACTCTGGCGATACCCGCGAGAACGGATTCACTTAGAACAAGTATCTAGCGGAAATTTAAAAAGCCCCCCCGCTTATCCAGCCTAAGGTCGAAACTCCACTATCAACCATAAAATTTATTGGCTGTTTAGGGCCGCTTGTAAATGGAATGAATGGATTCGGGGAAGCACGTGAGAAAGAGACCCAATCGGAATGTCAATGTCAAGTATATCAGAAAAAAAAGGGGACTAAATTGCCTCCATCCATTCAAGAAGCTTCTAAAACCGAAGGTAGTTTTATCTGTCTTGTATAACATTAAGATATCGCCGGATCAATTAGTAATTGCCAAAATGCCAATAAGGGGTTCGAAATGTAATGACGTGGCCCCGAAATTTTAATTAAAAGGAGGGGTTTGCGTAGACAAAGTGAGTGGTAACGTGGGGTGTTGTCTGGAGCACCGGAAAACCCTATGATGAAGGCTGAAAAGGGAATCCCGAGGCAACGCAACCAAGTTTTGCACCCCCTCAGCATTGATTGTGGAAAAGGGAATTTCCTGTGACGTATTGGGGATAAATCATAAATTTAATTTAGTTTTTATGTAAAATATTTACTATACCATCTATATGTAACAATTTTTGTCAGGTTTTGAACGCTAAATTGGAATTTTTATTCACATTATAATGAACATATGTGTTAAAAGACAGCAAATTGAAGACAAAATACAATAAGAACGCGTAACTGAGCGCTGCAAATAAGAAAAAAATATATTGCAGATGAGAAATTTGAATAGGGCCATTAATACTAAAATATAAACAACAAAGATTCACTTCGGCATGTCCGGAGATAACCGCTTTGTGAAACGAGATTCTTAATTTGTTACGGTACGAAAATAGACGACCGAAATTAGGGTCTAAAACATGTTTAAAAATTAAAAAAAAAAAACAACACACAGTGTACCCACTGATATATAATAAATCATAATATCTTGTTTCAGGAAAATATATAATAAGAAATGTATATTAGCTTCACGCTTTTATTCCGCATTCAGCAGGGTAATCTACCTAGTGTCAAGACACTCCGTACTTCGCTTTATGCCGAATTTGAGACATTGCGTGTTGAATGGTAGAACTCAACACCGCATTTTGTCTCATCAGAGCGAGGAAGTGAAATTAATTTAAACATAATCACTGGCCCGAGTAGGAATCAAACTCACAACCGATCGTATTTACAGTTAGACGTTGTCACACTGCGCCACGACCGGCCTCCACAAAATTCTTATAATTTATAATTCATAAATATATACAAAACTAAGATATTTTTTGACACACGCCAATATATCTTAGCTAGTGGTTCAATAATATGTATATTATAAGAAAGCCATCAAGCGGCATTTTTAAAGTCCATCTCTTAATTGTCAACTAAAACGATGTTGCCAGCAGTCACTGTTAATACATAAATGTTACGGAGCACTTTATTAAAAAACAAATATGCCTCTCCCGCTGGGCTACCTCGTGTCCCGATGAAAAAAAATAACTAGTAAGAAAATATCTTTAACCGCACTCAAATCGGTTGAAGAATTCCATTACGAAAATGTCATGTAAATGGGAATATAATGAGGTTTTAAAAAGTCAAAATAATTTGATATTAAACAGAAAACCAAATATTCTAATAACTACGAAGGGATAGACAATGTATATATATATATATATATATATATATATATATATATATATATATATATATATATATATATCAAACAATAAATACTAACCGAACAAAATGTTTAGTTAAAACACACTCCAGGTTTTGGTATTAGAGAGAAAAAAACTAGCTATGATGTTTGCCGTGCCGTAAGCATTAATAATGTAGTTTAAAGATGGCGTCGGTGGAATGCGCGCGACCGGCCGCCGATAGAGCAGTGCTTTACTCGATAAATGATATCTTATTTTATCTTTTTTTTTCCACAGATAACACAATCAATATGTCATTGACTTTATACAGTATATAGATTTTATTCCTTGGAACAATAGTATGCTATCAGCATTTCTCGCATCTTAAGATATTAAGAATATTTCTACTGTATTCGTTTACATATTTATCATGCCGCCAGTCGACTCTGCTATTTAATTAAAGATAAGTATCTTTGCTAAAAAACACGACTTATCACCGCTTATATTAATTGTGATAATTTTTGTTGCATCCTATTTTTTTAATTAAGTTTAGACGATACGGTTTTGACAACACGTTAGATATAGATAATTTTTTTGTTGTGAATCTGTTGATTGTTTACACAGACAATTAATTTAACATATAATTTAACTTATTTTTAATCTATATTTAAGTATAATGTATTGTATGCTTAAATTTAATTTTCAATATTTTTTTTTATTAATATATTTATAAGATAAACAGTTTCACGATCAAACTGCAAATAGGCAATAGGTAATTTAAATGTAATTTTCAAGTATTCAACATGAAACAGCCGAACCGATACGTTCCCGTCTCTATTATATTATTCCTAATTTCCAGGAAGCGGCGGGCGCCGGCCCTCGCTCGGATTCCTCGATCTCCCGCGCTTTTCGACGCCATCTACGTTACTGTGATGTTTTAAACACTACACGAAGACAGCTTCACTCTTAAATAACTTAAAATAACATTTACTTTGTATACAATATATTTTTTTTTATTTAAAAAAAAGCACGTATTATATTTAGTTGAATAAATAGTTAAACTTGGACTTGACTTGGACTCTTGGACGGTATCCAAGAGGCGCGGGTTCGAATCCCGCTGCGTTCAAATTTTTATACGTTTTTTCACAAATGTTTTCTAATCCTAAGTGTGGAATAATGCTTTAAAAATAGTAAATATGGGAATAAATAGTTAGATGACTTACGTTATGTCAAGTTACTGGAAATCTTTATAAATTATCTGTACGTATAGCCATCGATTTTAATATTTTTTTCTCAATTTTTGTAAACATGCGTAAGATGAACAATTATGCTGCCCCAAAATTCTAATTATAATTAAATTAATATATAAAAATATACAAAAAAATTCATCCTTGCGACACAATTGTAAAATATTCCCAATAAGAAAGATCAAAAATATAATTTTTGTTATTTCTCCGGTTTTGATTCAACGCATATGTAAAACCCTAAATAAACATACGTAGTGATTTGTCACTGTTGAAATTTGCTATGGTAATGTAATATATAAGAAGTATAAAACACTCACCTTTAGGTTTAACGTCGTCCATTGAGATCCGACTGTAGGGAGGCGGAGGGGTTTCTGTAACAAAATAACATTTATTACTATTTATATATATATATATATATATATATATATATATATATATATATATATATATATATATATATATATATATATATATTTATTATTTATATATATATGTATATTTATTATATACAGATATATATTTATATGTACTGATTTAAATCATACTGTAATTCATATTATAGTATGATTTAAATTATATTAGTTTAAAGTAATTAAAAAAAATTATTCATAATAACTAAAATGTTTCACTTAAAATATAAAAAATAGTTATGTTTAAAACAAGTTTCATATAAAAAAATTTTATAAAACTTAAAAACATTAGAACTGTGGAATTTCAACGTCTAGTCACTTCTACTAGTCAAGAAGACAAATAAGAGCCTATGGTTTAGTGATTAGATCGCTTGAACCGTTATCAATATTCGTGAATTCGAGTCCCGGTCAGTTAAAATTTTTACAAGTTATCAACAAAACCTTTCCTCGTACTTATCATATCGCAATATATCGTATAATAGTTTCTTATCCTAAGCGTGTAAATAATAGTAAAAAATATTAAAATTTTCATACTCTTTACGTATATCTAAATATATTCTACTAAAATTCTAAATGCGAGTGTTAGTGAAGATCGATATAATTTTGTATGTATGTTTATTATTCTTATACGCAAAAACTACTAAACATATTTGGATGAAACTGTATAGAAATATAAATTATTTTAGAACACAAGGGTACAATTTATATAAAACGCGAGCAAAGTCGGCAAGTAGTATCTAGTACAGTATAATTTCTATCATAACCTCAATTACCAATAGCCCCTAAAGACTTCGATTCGAGCTTCGATTCCCAGAAAGACCCCAAATGGATATTAAACAAACACAGCAGGTATAACGTTTATGTTGGGTTTACCATGCAACCTATATTTTGATCTCATAATATTAAACCTGTTTGTGTCAATTTAGTTGTTTTTTCTTTCGACAATTGCGGTTTTAGGCAAATAACAGAGCGTATGAAAGAAATTATTTTTGAATAAATACTTAGAAACGAAACCAGGTTTCGGATGAGTTTATGATTACAGACTGTGCAGGAAGTTGTTTAATTTATTTGAGATTATGTATTTTTTAATAATAACGACCCTAAATATAACGATTTCCTCGATGTTACGATTTTTTCAATAACCCAGTGTTGTACGTAAGGTTTAATGTAAATTTACAGGTTATATACATGTAAAGCTAATTTGAATATATATTGTAATATGTAATTTCATTTAAAATAAAAAAATATACATAAAAACCCACTTTATAACATATATACCGAATAAATATATAATTAATCTAACCACTTAAAGAGCAAACAGTTATCTAAGTAAATCATATAATGATTCCAAGAAACATAGTTTTATGGCATTATTTCCTTTTAAACGAACGTTTTTTGGTCATATCTATGAAAAAAAAATGCAATTTAAAATAACATATAAACCCACCATTACGTTATTTAAATTTAAATTTTATAAGTTAGTTTATTTGTAATAATTATATTTGTGTTTTTAAACGACTTGTAAGTTGTAGGCGATATGAAACTGTTTCAAGAAAGCGTTTTTTAAAAAAAATTGTATTAAATGAAAAAAATGAGGATTATATTGTAATTATTGTCACTTCCTCGCTCTGGCAAAGCGCGAGTTCCGCCACTCAATACACAATGTCTCGGTGGAAAGTGAAGTTCAGAGTGTCTTGACACTAGGTACTTTCTGTCTACCCTGCTATCCGGGATAACAAGCGTGAAGCTAAAAACAAAATCCTACATAGCAGGTTAGAAAGGAAAACTTAATGTCAAGACACTCCGTATTCTACTTTCCGTCGAATTCCGAGACACGTGTTGAATGGTGGAACTCAACACCACACTTTGTCTTTACCAGAGCGAGGAATTGAAAACAATTGAAATATAATCACTCCCCTGATTGGGGATCAAACTCACAACCGATCGCGTTTTACAGTCAGAAGCTATCCCACTGCGCCACGACCGGCCTCAAAAATTTGCTTTTATTTATTCATAATTATAAAGTAATTACTTAATAGCAATTTTTTAAGCATTATTTCCAATAATGCTTATCTATTATCTATGTATATTCATGTAACACTTGAAGCCTCCTTGACGCGTTAACAAAGCGTTGCCTTAGCAACGTGTAACACTTTAATCAAAGTGTATGTGAAACAAATTGTACTGCAATTGACGTCTATTGTTTTATTATCCGCCATATTAATGATATATAATAAAACATTGTATCTCTTTATACGAAAATGAAGTAAACAGAGCTGTATGAAATTAGGCACAGTTATAGTTTATATGGGGGAGTGATATTTTTAGACTAATATTGTATATACATTAAAATAATAAAATAAATGTGAACACCAATACGTGTTATATATATATATATATATATATATATATATATATATATATATATATATATATATATATTTTTTTCAACGCATGTAAGATTAATATTTTTTTAATAAACAGGGTAGACAGAAATTATCTAGTGTCAAGACATTCTACGCAACATAAATACGTATATAAGCATAACTTCAAATAAATCACAACAAACAAACAAACATACATACATACATACATACAAAAGTGTAAGATTGTTCATAAAAAAAAGTATCACACGTTTAAATGTATCGATTTAAACACAATAGCGTTCATCCTATTTGCAAACAGTACTCGCCGTTGTCCCGAATTTTGGGCGCCAGTTTTCATTTTAACCGGCAAGTGTGTAATGAATATTGAGTGATTTGTTTTGAATTTACAATTATTTTACACTATTTATCTTCCAAGCACAATGACGAGAGAATTAAGTGATATATCACTAAAAAAATACATTAATGTGTAGTCGAAACGTAACCCCTAAGTGGAATACTAGCTCAAATCATTCTTGAATATGGCGGAATTGAACGCCGTGTTTCATGTTATCAAGTGGCAAATGAAAATAAATTAAATATACACATTTTATCAAATGATAAGTGGATAAAACTTGCCTTTTAAAATAATTTTTATACTTAATTGTTTAACTCAAATTGTTTGCGAGAAAAAACAAGTATTTAATTTTCTTACTTTATCTATTTGAAGTCAATTTATTAAGTGTGTCTGAACTATAAATGAGTAGCATTTGCGATTCGGCGCCGGCGGCGGCGGACGTGTTATATTTCGACAGTAATCGAATACAAATATAAAGACAATAGTGTTTTATATGGAGTTTCTAAGAATTTTTTAACGGCGAATGCTTTTAAAATATCTAATCAATGCATTCACCTGCATTGTGTGAAACAATGAAGTTATTGTTTTTTTATGTTTTTTTTATAATTAGACGACGTAAATACTTGTTATCATAATTACAATAATGGTCGAAAAGATCTGTGAAAGATGCAGAGTTCAACACCGCGGTTTATCTTTCTAAAAATTAACCTGCAAACGTTATGTTAACCTATACAACGTTCTTTGTATTTGTTGATCAAATAGACATTTATCTAAATATTGTACAGAAAAAACATAAAAAATCAATTTAGAGCATAACCCAAAGATCAAATTACGCCAATCATATTAAATAAAGATAAAATAATAGATAATATATATTGACACATGCTTTAGGCTGTCCGTCTTACGGCCTTTGACAAACCGCAAAGTCAAAAATATCTACTGACTCAGAATGAAATTCCAACGCCTGGATAATGATCGACAACTGTTTCTAAATATGTAACACTGTAACACATGGTGCAGTGGCGGGCGGTTATGTGGAGGTAACACATTCAATTCCAGAAACGACAAGATGGTTTTCTTTTCGTTTTTTATTAGTGAAATTACATGTAATTTGAGACGTTTTTAATTTATTTAACAATTTCATATTTTACATAGAAAGTTACCGAATAACACCACTTAGTTGAATAAAACGTTGAGTGACGTCACTACACTCTCCGTTCATTGTACAGGAGAGAGAAAGAGACGGAAAACAAAACAAAAACAACATATCACAAGTGACAAATGTGAATTGTAAACACAGTAGTTAGTACTGAGTGGCGTGACTGAATATTCTTTCAAATATTAAAATGTTTTAATTATTGAAAATTAAACCCTATAACAATACAAATAGAGTCTATTTTAAAGAAAAAAAATATGGACCCAAATTATGTAAGTTGCAGTTGAAATTTCGATATGTAGTATTAGAATTTGATAAAGAAATAAAAATCGTATATTGTTGGAATTAAAGTATATAATGCTTTGACAGAATTTAATAATATTGCGTTAACAGTAACGTAGTATGTTCTATTACAAGGGAATACAGTCGAATATTTGATATGAATTAACGATCAAATGTTATTGTTCCCTTTAATTGATAATAATTGATAACTTCTACGATACAACTATAAATTTCCTTACAATTCATGTAGTAAATTAAATATAATAACTACACATCAAATATAAATCAATATTTCATACTAATATCATAAATGCTAAAATAATTCTATTCATAGTGATCACGACCAAACCGCTGAACTGATTATGATGAAATTTCATATAGCAATACTCGAGAGTTTTGAGAAGAACATGGCCTACGTTTCTCCTACCATTTTCCAGTACTTAAATTATCTTATATTACCGCTTTAACTAGTTTTAATTAAGAAAAAAATATATTATAAATAAAATAATAGTAATTTAATGGATTTCCACACGTCCACGTGTCACACAGTTACTCAAATAATAAACAAGCTATAAACATTCTTAAATACGCCATAAATCTTGAACACCGCGTACAGTGTCACAGCATCCCTCCCGAGATGTGAATTAATGACAAAATATTAGGACAAATCAATTTATTCTATATCACCACACTATTGACTAACGACCTAAATAATTACCAAAGTAATGATACTCAAAACAAATAAGGAATTACTACTGGATATGAAATTAAAAGCAACCTGTATTTTTTAATTAGGGCAGATGCTGTTCGAGCTATGGCTGTTTATTTCATAATAAAACATAGTTAAATATAAACATTGAAATAATATATATAAAGAAAAAATCGATTTTAAAACCTCCACGTGCCTGTTTACAAGTGTAAAGTGCTAACCACCAAGCTATCACGTGTTCTGAATGTCAAGGTGTCGACACATTTTTGACAATCAATTGGCCATAATCATTTATATAAAACAGAACATTCCAAAGATCCTCGTGTAAAAAAGCTAAATAGACCAACAAACGATAAGCATTAATTGTAGAACAGGCGAGTTTTAAAGTAAAAAAAAAAAAACACATACGCGCGTGAATCGACAGAAATAGCCCGACCGAATTATAACATCGGTGGCGCCGAGAGCGGCGCCGGGCGGCCGCCGCGCCGTGCCCACGCCGAGAACACATTAATTCCTATATTTTGGGCATTTCTGTCACTTATCATAGCAGAATCGGACGTTATGGATGGGATGGCCAACACAAAATCGGCCGTTCGATCAACTCCTGCGCATGTTATACCCAAAATATTAAGTTAAAACCGCTCGAAACGGCAACTCGTTAGTTGCTATTCTATTGACATTTGACCTATACAAAGTCAAAAGTCAAATTGATTCAATTTTTTATCAGTTGCGCGTTAAAAAAATAATAATACGTGTGTGTGTGTGGTTGTAATTTATGCTTTAAATACGTCACCATTTTTAATTAAACATCGAGATGATAGATACGACGTAAACAAGGAAACGGGCCGACCAAGAATCTCGTGCGGCTGACGTCACGGCGGCCAGCAGGGAGGAGTGGTCTGCGATTCGAAGCCGGCGGTGTACGTGTGCTAACATTCCATTTAGCTAATCAAGCTATATTTAATGTAGGCGGAGGAGCAGACACCTCATTCGTCCGATGGTCACATTAATACACATAAGCCCTATGTTTTATTCAGAGTAAGTCAAGCCATATGTATATACTGTATAATGTATACTATATACAGTATACAGTATTATACAGTATACATGTACGCAACGTTTCGCATCCCTAGGAACCTCAAAAGCGGTCGATCATTTTGAATTGATTATGCTGGTAGCCATTACGTTTAATAAATACATTAACATCAGACGCTGTGGTATTTAAGTTTCGCTATATTACAAGGTTGATACGGGTTCGATTCTAATTTGATAGTAATTAAAATATTTTGTTCGGATTAGCTAAGTATATAAATATGGGCAAGAAATGTGAAATAACGTTATATAATAAAATTATATATTTTTTTCTACTTTTCTCACCTCTCTCCTTTACAGGCTTAAAATCGATATCAATTTGATACATCAACAAGTGATAGTCGAGTCTATGTTTAGACGTGATTCCTAAAACAGTAAAGAATCGAGTCAGCGGACTTGACAGATAAAAGTAGGGGCAAATATTAGATACATTTGTTTTGTAATTTAAATATTTTTAGATATAATATTTAATATATATATATATATATATATATATATATATATATATATATATATATATATATATATATATAATATTGAACGGGTGAAAAATATTAAAAAGTAATAAGTAAAAAAAAATGGTGTCATTAGTTACAATTATTTTAGTGTCAAGACACTCCGTACTTCGCTTTCCACCGAATGCGAGACATTGCGCGTTGAGGAAGTGAAAATAATTTAAATATAATCACTCCCCCGAGTGGGAATATTCAAATATTGCGGAGCTAAAATTAAAAACTTAATATAAAAAATTAAGGCTGTCCTAGTACAATGTGATAGAAAAAATTGTTTTAATTCCAACGTGGCGTTAAGTTCCGCAACACAAAGGGAAATGGAGAGCGGAGTGTTAAAAATAACAAACACGATTGTTGTCATCGGTTGATAAAATTACGACAGCTTCAGACCGTGTGTATGCGATGACGTCAAAATACGTTACTTGGCAAAGTGTCCGAAGTGACGAAGAAATTTAATAGACTTTTAAACATCCAAAGAGTTGGTTTCCTGTTATAATTTTATTATATAACTGATAAATTACTTACCTTTTTTATATAAAAAAAAATTAACAAATAATTTTTAACCCAGTAAATATTTGAATTAAACGTTTCAAACATTTACTCATAACAGTCAGACAAATGTTTTTGGTAAGAATGTGTATTTAATAATTGCAAACACAAAACACTGATTACACAAACACTTTACACGAATCACAATTAAGATTTCAAGTGTTGGATTAGAGATATGAGCTCGCAAACGTAATAAAACCCATTTGTATAGCAAAAAAGTAAGTAAAAATACATTTTTTTATTACCAATTAAAATAAACAAATATATATATATATATATATATATATATATATATATATATATATATAAATATAAATATATATATATATATATATATATATATATATATATATATATGTATATATCCATTCCGCCATAAAATATTTTATCAATTATGTAAGATACCGTGGTATTTACATAAAATTACTATAGCGCGGGTCAACCAGTAAGTAATATGAATTGATCAATTATAATATAATAATACAAACAACATTCTTGACGTGGCGTTACATAATGGAGCTAGATTTATTATTCAAATTATTCTTCAAGATCGTCTGGTTCCTATCCCAGAGGTCTTGGGCCAATTCTGATGTCCATTTACTTGCGAAGCTTGTTGTTAGTGTTGGTTTAAAATTTAAGAATCACATACAATATTTCGCGAGTTTTAGTCTAGATATGTATAAACTACTTCCCAGTAAATAATAATAAACCCCAATAAATAATTCGAGGCCGGTCGTGACGCAGTGTGACAGCGTCTGACTGTAAACGCGATCGGTTGTGCGTTCGATCCCCACTCGGGGGAGTGATATATTTGATTTATTATCACTTCCTCGCTCTGGTAAAGACAAAGAGCGGCGTTGAGTTCCACCACCCAACATGCAATGTCTCTAATTTGGTGGAAAGCGAAGTACGGAGTGTTTTGACACTAAGTATTTTCTGTCTACCCTGCTACGCGGGATAAAAGCGTGAAGCTAAAAAAAAATCAATTTTAAGATATTCTCATTTCCTTAACTATTTGAGAAGACGCTTCCCTATTGCGGTAGTGCAAATTATTCATATTTGCTTAAATCAGAAGCATGTTACAGGCAGACTGTGGTATGAAAAGTGATGGAACTTTATTCAATTAATCGAGATATTAGTCAAAGAATAGAGTCCAAAAGAACAGGTTCTTCTAACATAGTGTCAAGGCACTCCGTTCGGAGCCTACCAAACTGAAGACATTGCGTGTCGAGTGACGTCAACAAATTGGTTGCATTTTAAACAACCTAAGCTGACACAACTGCAAGAAAGCCAACTATGTATATCGGCATGTATTGAAATCGCCGGCATCTTGTACTTTATATACGAGCGGCGTCTCAGAGGAATTGATTAACACTCATTAGAGGCGCTTGCGGCTCATTTTTAATAGTAAGAATATTATTATCCCAGTATAATAAATACATTTTGTTCGAGTCAAGTGTTTCCTGTTATTATGAGAAATGCTGGATTGAAATTTACAAACAGCGAAGGTTGTCATGTGTCAAATACCGTGTCAAGATGGAAAGACGGAAGACAGATCTTGGTCAAGCTCTGGCACTAATGCCAGGAATTAAAAGCAGAAAGCCAGTAGAATGAGCCCAGGGCATACGAGTACATCAATCGATACTTATGTATTCTCACATTTATTTGGCCCTAGATTAGAAAATATATATATTTAGATATATTAAATTTCAAAGTTGATAATAAAACGTCCATCAAATGGGGAACAGTGTCATAATTTTGGGTTCTTTATGACTTAAAATAAATCGGGGAGAACATTTTCATATTTTTAATATATATATTAATATTATTATAAGTAATAAAAATCTTATTTCACTTTAATTCATTCACAAAACCGAGCAATATTTCTTCAAAAAATCCAATAAAAAATGTTATTACAGCTTTACAGTTAAACAAGCCTGAACATATTAGGCTAGTAAGAAAATACTTAATGAAAAGAAAACACGTTCTTCATCCACCGAAATCGAGTTATTACATATAATGTAACGGAACTCAACGCCGCACTTTGTGTTCCCAGATTTACCAATAAAAACAAAGAATTACGGTTAAAGAAACCACTTTGCCCTCAGAGGATATATGAACTTCTATTAAAATATTTGATTAAATAACACTTAATAGTAGTGTTTTGATTTAAACAAAATGATTTTTATTAAATTAATTATGGGATCCTATTAAGGCCTTTACGTATATACCACATAGAATTGATAACAAAAATTATTAATATGAGATGGCCAAATGTATACACGTTTTTGGACAACGTGACTGACAAACGTGACAAAAAAGCGTAAACAGTAAGTTTGACTGACAATTTTTTTAAGGTGTAACAACAGTGGAAATAAAGTATTTCTTTGATACTTCAAGGGGATTCAACTAATATATACACTATATATATATACTAAATGGCTATGCTTTCGTTGTATATTTAGGTTATTATTTAATTAATTAACGTGGAATTTGATATAATACTTATTTTATCTATATATTAATACGTGAAGCCCAAAATCATTGTAGCCCTTTTTACGAATATAACGCGAAGTAAGCAGTATGAAATTTGAAACAATTAGTTTATATATAAATTTTATTAAATATATTAAATTAATAAAATAAATGTAACACACACTACCATGTGTTTGACATACACGTTGCTAAGGCAACGGATTGTCAACGACATATCTAATTGAGATAAATTTGCATTATTCAAAATTTGCTTTTATACACAAAAGGACAAAATTAAAGTATTATTACTGTTTCATTCATATTAAATTTAGTCAAATCAAGTTACGGGAAGTCTTTCCAATTTTCTAAGTAACTCTACAAGTTTTCAAAAAAAATTGTAATAAACACGGCACAATACAGTAAAGGCTGTCTAGAAACGTGAATGGAAATTTTTTATAGCATCGTTGGGTGATTCACATTCACACGTTACAGTGAGTATACTGCGAAACTAGCGATTTTGAAATTATTAGGCGTTATCAATTATTTTAAACGAATTATTTCTTTTTTGTCATTTTACTATATTTTTATCCGGTCCAAAAGTAAATTTTGAAATCCGCCATTTTCTTGTTTCAGAAATTTTAAATATTCAGTGACAATAGCGCTCTTAAGACGAATCGAAGGACGTATAATTTTTCACAGGTTCACAGGTTACAAGGAAACAAAAAAACGGACTTGTGGTAAAAACCTAACCTAACCGTGGTATCATGAAATATAAAATTTTATTTGGGTCGTAAAAATTTGTAAAAATCTCTCTACATTTATGCTAGCAACAGTAAGTTGTAATAAACGTATAAGTAATTCGAAGTAGCTAAATAGAACGTATTGCTCAGTTGTGAATATACTTGGACGGTATCCAAGAGGTCCAGGTTCTCCGCTACGTTTAAATTTGCATACATTTTCTTAAATTTTCTAATCTTTATTTTGTGTTCTAATATTATTAAAATATTACTTAAAACGTTGAAAATGTAGTACTTTTGTCAAAAAAAAACGTTATTATATTTAATAATTATAATATTTCCATTTTAAATTTATGAATGGAACTTCGTCCGTTACAAATTATGAATACTTTGATATTATCGCCAAATTTTATTATACCAAATCAGCGTTATTCTATAAAGTTATATTACTGTAAAAGCTTCATCAAGATACGTTCAGTAGTTCTTGTGTGAAAGAATAACAAACATCCATCTATCGAATTAAAAAAAAACCATTCTAATTAAAAACCAAAACCAACACAATTGTCGAACATTGTACAAACCAAACAAAATAACCAAAAAAAAAACTTTAATACACAAATTTGTAAAGACATTATTGAGAAATGAAACTTATCTACGACGGCTAGCAATTTAGTACATAACCAGTTTGGCGAGAGCCCGCGGCGGGTGCGACCGGTTCCCACACAGGTGCCGCGAGTCAATGGTGTGTGACACACGAATAGAATCTAGTAAACAGACGTCCAATGAGATCATCGTTAAATTTGATTTCGTCAAGCAAAGAACCTGAAGAAAGTTGGTGAGGATACCGCTTTTTGTCAATTCATAGGACTATACTGGCTTTAACTGAAATTAAGAGGAAAGTATAGTTTTAAAATAGATACAGATAAAGCTAAAGTGATAATACAGTACTTAGAACCAAAATAATACATTGAAAACAAAAAAATATATATACAATTTTCGTTTCCATTCAACATTACTTGCAAAACAATAAAAAAATACCCGCCGAGACATCAAATACCTGTCGCCATTCACAAATTCAACAAAAGCAACCCAAAAACACAATATAATAAAACGAACGAACAAAAAAAAGCCGATCACGACGTAGCCTACCTGCGCGGGCGCACCCCCCTCACGGCGCGACATGGCGCCGGCGCCGACGAGCAATTATGGCTAAATAAATATCGTACGGATAGACGACATTATATATAATATGTATTTATATATACGTAAACGTTTTGATGCACCTGGTCTTTTACGTTTGAATTTATGACTATGTAAATGGGAAGCTATATGCGAATTTTAAAACTGAAACTATTTTATGGATCTACCTTCAATTTAGCAATTCTTTAAGTAATTTACATGGTAAAATATTAAAAAAAAAAAACTGTTTATAATAATTAAAATCCGGGTAATAAAGCTAGGATTTACACGATTCTGAGTGGCGATCTCTAATCCAAGTCGCCGCGTCGTCGCCTGATAAGATAAGAAGTCGGTACTCTCGCCAGTATAGCCACGCCAGTAATACTTAAACACGAACACGTATGAGATGTGCATGGTATATTACATTCACTTTTAACTGAATTCATGACTCACTGAAATACCAAGCGGCTTAGCAGTTAGTTAGGAATTCAAAGAGTTTCGATTCAAATCGTAAAATATTAGTATAAACCTAATAGATATAATCAATTATAAAATTGAGGCCGGTCGTGGCGCTGTGGGACTGACTGTAAACGCGATCAGTTGTGGATTCGATCTCTACTCGTTCGAGTGATTATATTTACATTATTTTCACTTTCTCGCTCTGGTAAAAGACAAAGTGCGGCGTTGAGTTCCACTACACACAACACGCAATGTCTCGAATTCGGTGGAAAGCGAAGTACGGAGTGTCTTGACACTAGGTACTTTCTGTGTACCCTGATATGCGGGATAAAATCGTGAAGCTAAAAAAAATAAAGTTCTAAAATTAGCACGACGGCCATAGATTAAGATAATCCATTACAGTCAACTAATGAATATGATTTGGCAACAATAAACACATATGAATTAAACGGACCAGGTGCAAAAATAAAGCAAGCCGAATGACCTAACTTTTTAACAACTTAAAATGGCTACCAACTTTTAGGGATTAGATTACATTCACATATCTTGATAAATAAAAGCAAAACATGACAATCTTGCGCATCTACACGCATATTAAAAATGCCTAAGGCTACACAATGAAATATGGTATTGATAAGTAGTAACAGGTAAAGCTTCACGCTTTATCCCCTATGGCAGGGTCAGTCAGAGAGAACAAGGTGTTACGACACTCCGTTTTGCGTCACAAGCAAACACAACGTCACACTTTGCATTAAAAAAATAAATGTCTAAAATTTCTACTTTACTGTATTTTTCGTTAATTTTTGAATATTTAAAAATGTCTATATTATACAAATAAGTGAATACAAAATTCCCATTAATTATATTTGCACCACAAACTACTTATGACAGACAAACTGGACAGACTCGATATAAAATATATTTTTCACACGTTATAAAAAAACACGAAACACTAAATAAAACCTCTTTTGATTTGTTACGCATACTACTTACGTAATTACCTTTTTATATGGATGTGAGGCTTCAAACACTATCTACCAAATATAATGGGAAAACTTTTTATTGAAAATAATAAAATATATAATCTATATTGTCTATACATCTATATAAACAACAGCCAACAAATTTAGACACGATTCTTTATCGAATTAAAACCTTTATAAATTTCAATAATATAATACTTATATCGTTTTAAATACGTTTTTTACGTAATTATAATAAAAAATATCATTGATATACAACCTGGATAACGTATAAGGGAATTGATAAGTCTTAAATATAAAGAATGCCTCTCAGTGGGAAGTGTCTGCCGCGAAAGTTGACAAAAAAAACGGCGGCGTCGCGTCGCGCCTTGTAATCGACGAGACGATAAAAAACTGCACAGGTGAGGTCCCAGTAACACACGTCGCCATATTATGACTGTATCAGTTTGGAAATCCGTAATTTTACTTTTATTTTAGCATTTAAGTACTTATATGTACATATATTTATATATAACACTTATATTTTGTATAAAATCGACTTTTTTGTTTCGAAAACGTTAGTGTCAGTCATAATGACAGCACTTGTCATCCTAACCTTGACTTTATAACTTCTTTTTATAATCTATATTAAGTTATAACCTATCCAAGGCTATGGTGTCTTTAAAATATAATAAGCCCATATATTTTTACGTCCCATGAATATCCATGGTGTTATACCATATAAGATGGTACATTAACATAGCATTTTGCACCAACGCAACTTTGAAGACGAATTTAATAAAACTTAGGAACTCGCGGTATGCCCGCAAAAACCTGATCTGTAATTACAACCAGTAATGGTCAAGTTATTTTAAACAAAGAATAAACCGTGCTCATTTATTTAAATTGGGAGTTAAAGCCTAAAATGGTGAATAAATCATATAAAATGAAACGGCGGCGATTTTTTGAATAATGGCGATCGTTTATAAACAGAGTGTTAAACGACTGTCAGTGGTACCAACATATGTATGAAATATTGTAGCGTTTAACGAGTAATCCATAATAATCGTGTGTGCGTATGTCAATGTGACAGAAGTGGCAATTAAACGTCTCAAGTTATAAATTTATTATAAAAACAGATAATTTTATGTTAGTTTTTTTTTGCGATTCAATATAATTCTTCCGAACGTACAAACAAACACACGATTACATATCAAATTAAATAAAAAGTGAAAGTTAATAGACATTACACAAGGATGTTAGAAATGTAAACAAACATTAATCTAAAGTATTCAAGATTTTTTTTTATAGACGCTTTTATATTAATTTACGTAATTAATTATACCACTATCTGTACATTAATAAAGTTGTAACGGCGACTGACTTTGGACATTATAATGTATTTATTAAAAAAAAGTTGATATTTATTGACAATTTCAAAATGGAGGGAAAACTTTTGGGGCCGGTCGTGGCGCAGTGGGACTCGTCTTGACAGTAAACGTGACGGGTTGTGGGTTCGATCCCCACTCGGGGGAGTGATTATATTTAAAATTATTTGGACTTCCTCGCCATGGTAAGAAAAAGTGCGGCGGTGAGTTCCACCACTCAACACGCAATGTCTCGATTTCAGTGGAAAGCAAAGTACGGAGTATCTTGACACTAGGTACTTCGTGTCTACCCTGCTATGCGGGATAAAAAAAGCGTGAAGCGTAAAAAATGACAAGTGACGTTTGTGACCTTTTGGAAAGCGTTTCAAATTATTATCACAGTAAAATTTAAAGGAAAAGCCAGTGTCAATATATAAATTATGTACATTTTTTTTTTTATATGAAATGTTAGATAAATGAAATCAAATGGATAACTAAATGTAACTTTGAGACGATATCTTATATATTTTTGATTAAATCTAACATATATTTTTAGACACACATTTATTATATAGAAAAGCATATTTATGTTTATTATGTCACATTCTGTTATATAAGAATTTTACAGTTTAGGAATACGTGAACTAACTTTAATTGAAAATTTGATATGAAGTAACTTTAATGCTCACTAAAGTTAAACCGTTCGTGAGAAACGTTTGATTTTTCTAGCTAATTAGTATCTCCCGATGAAAATTAGTTATCATCTTAAATTAAAAAAAAAAAACAGAAATGGAACTTTTTGGATCATTAAAAACGAAGTCGGCTGGTACGTCAACAACAGTTGTTAAGACAGCAGGCGCCATGACGGATACGGTAATACAGTGTACTTAAAAAAACACATCCTGCTTTGCTTTATAGATATCGGAAATTATACTCGAGATATAGAATATATGTACATAGAAAAATAATTTAGAATATAAGTTCAGGAAGGAAATGAATAGAATATTTTAATTCATTGACGAATAACAAACGATTCGCTTCGGCTGATTAGTTAAGAGCCATTGCCTCATAGGTACATCACATTCACTAGTTAAAATTCAATATTTAGTGGCTTTCTTCTTAATTAATATGCTAACCGACATTGTGAACACGCCTACATACCTTCCTAAGTACGGCGGTAGTCCGCGTGGGCGGCTGTAGGCGATGTCACGGACGGATATTACCAAATTTTATATAAATATTGGGATAAAAGTAGCTTGTACGGCATAATGTACACACAAGTGTACATTTAGTGTAATAAATTTATAGAAAGTAGTTAACTTCCTGCTTTAAACGATATAAAATATAATTTTGAATTACCTTCAAAATGAAAAGCAATCGCGTCAACCAATAACGTGAAAATTTATAAGAAAATATAATGCACAAATATTATTTGTATTCAATACGAAAATTTAAATGTATATTTTAAATTATCTAAATTCATGAAGGTATTAATCGGTCAGAAACGTAAAGGCTGTCGGCCGCCATTGCGAATTAAAAAGTTAACGGGTTGCGCGCGCGCCGAGTGCCGAGCGCCGGGCGTCGCGGCAGTCGCGGCACGGCGGCGCCAACGCCGTGACCTTGTCTACTTATCGAACGAGTGACCCTCACGACGGCAGATTAGCACTTTACCTACGCACCCGGCGCCAGCCGGGCCATAAATCTATCCGCGTTACTACCGAAACCAAAACAACGCTCGCCCGCGCCACTCGCAATTAACGTATTAATTAGCATCCCGTCCGGCTCCGACTCCGGCCGCGCCGCACTAACGTCAAATTCGGTATGTAGATTTATCTTGAGCGCACGATAAGAAAGTAGTTTTGATAATTGAACGACTTAGCGAATGTTTGCCGAGGCGAGCGCGCCGGCCGCTCCGAGGAACGGAATCAGTGACCTTTCCATGCACACTCTTAGAGGCTGATGTCAGTGCCTATTTATAGTATGTTTACATTCGGGGGGTGGTTGGAAAATACGAAATGTGGCAACGTGACGCCGCCCGCGCCGCGCCTCTCCGGCGCTACTAGATACACGCAAACAGTGGCGATAAACTGATAACGGTGCACTGATACTGCAGCGAGGAGTCGCTTGCAACTCTACTTTCTATTCTCATTTCTGTATCACATTCATTCACCGAGCATTCACGGATCATTTACATAGCATCACTACAATATCACTTGTTGCGCGTACCGGGCTCGCACAGGCGGCTGTAGTGGTAGGGGTTGCAGCAGGGCGCCGTCGCCGTCGCGGTGGAACAGAGCGGCAGGCGGCGCAGCTCGGCCAGCTCCCGCAGGTCGGGGTAGCGGAAGGTCCTGGCGACGGCGATGGCCAGCGCGGGGTCCCCTGGCACGCAGGGCTCCGCGGTGGGCCCGGCGTCGAGCGCCCGCGCGAGCTTGCGGAGCTGGTCATCGGGGACGGAGGGCGCTCCGCCCGCCGCCAGCCGCCGCCGCAGCGCGCGTCTCCGGAACATCACATGCCGTCGTCGTCACGAGTCGCAAGGACACGACATCGCTCGTCGCGTGCGGAGTGCCGACTGGCGGCGACGCGCTGCCGGTGGACGGTGGACGGCGGACGGCGGACGGTGGGGAGACACCTGCGCTACTATTTACCCTGGATGCTTTTTTATGTTAGCTTGTCGTGTACACGTGTCGGGATGTATCACTTCACTTAAACACATTATATAAGTTGATAATTGCTTTATCGTATCTTATCTTCATTTTTTCATAAAACAAGCGTACTGATGCTTATCTTGTTGCTATTTTATATAAATATTTAACTGTTCACGGCTTTGAAATCACTATTGCATATTATATCATTACACTTACTTTTATATATATTTAATGCGCATTATCAGAAAAATATAAACTTAAATTATCATATACAATAGGTTCACATTAATTTCAAATATCCCCACAAACCAGCACATAATAGACACTGGCAACACTAGTCGCGGGGGGCGCGGTGGGTCGCGGGGGGGCGGGCGCTGGCGCCACCGGCGGCGTCAGGTGCGCGCGCGTGTGTGCGTGCGGCGCCACCGACACACGGTGATGTGGTGGGATTATATACTATGTGGTGGATAGCGGGATGCGTCTCTGAGAGACACTTGTATTATAATTTTAGGTGATTTGTTTAAGATTTTTGAATTGGACGTAATTTTTTTGTCGATTAAACCACATGTACATATGTGTACATTTTTGTTTTTTATAATATAAATGTTATGGTACGTAAAATAGACATTTTTTTGTATTTAACATAACATATACAAACTTGCTGCCAAAATACGAGACGATAAAAGGAAACTAAATACATTCGATACATAACAAAAAAACGCAGAATAACAAACAGAATAATCAAAAAACCCATTTATAAACTAAAAAAAAAAACATCATTCACATATAAAAATCGACAAAAACCAACATGAACACAACACGAGCTAGTCGACACTTAGCAGGTCTACCCGCTATTGTTTGCTTGTTAGGCGGAATGCGCGCGCGAGTGGCGACATACATCAGCTAATAAATTACATTGATAGATAACGCCGAATCTTTCTCATCTTGACTCTAGAGAGCCGACGCGACGTCAGCGCTCGCCTCACACCGCCATTCGACGTTTCAACATTCAAATCCTAACCTGTTGCCAATACACATCGATAAATATATAATATTAAATATTAGTACGAATTAATAATTAAGTAGCGCAGTGGGACGGCGTCTGACTGTAAACACGATCGGTTGTGGGTTCGATCCACCAATTTCGAATTTAAATTATTCTAATTTCCTCGCTCTGGTAAGACAAAAAGCGGCGTTGAGTTCCGCCACTAATCTCTCGATTTCGGGAAAACAGTCTCTGACTACCCTACCATGCAGGATGAAGCGTGAATTTGTGAAAAAAAAAATCACCTACCCTCCTTTTTAGTTATTATTTACCTTGCTTTATTATTTGCTAACATAATATACTTAGAAATGCCAATTAAAATTAAACTAACGTTAAATAATTGTATTTAATCTTAATATTTATTTAATGAATCCTAGCTCTTATTATAAAGGTAACATCTGCGAACATGGATGTTAATTGACTGATATATAAGTTCTTCAAGTGGGTATTTTAACCTCTTCAAACAATTATTATTACCCAGAAACCGCTGAAAGTGTCTCGTTTCAACGTCAGTTCTAGCCAGCTAGACTGTAATCCTTAATCTAACCTACTTTATAGTTGGCTAGTCAAAATAAGCGGCTTTACGCCTTATCCCATATCTAGTGTCTAGACACTCTGTTGCTTTCCTAAATCAAGACATTGTCGAAATGACAATTGTTAATAAATATTATCATTTCTCCGACTTGGAATTGAATCCACAACTAATCGCGTAAAAATCAAACGCTGTCCCACTATGCCACGATGGCCTTTTCTAAAATTGTACTCATAAACGCTAATTGGCATTAAAGTGACTTTAAACCGCTATACGTATTGTCTTTATACGCTATTAATTTTATTTAAAATCCAGGGCGCGAAGTGGCATTAACGTATGGCCTTATAATCTGTATTGAGGTATCAGTTATTATGAACCAGGGGACCATAAAAATAAATCCTCATTATTGCTTTAAACCCCATTCGGGTGAGTATCTTATACAAATAATTTGCCATTGCGCGGTCAGGTAAAACAAACCCCGACTTCCGGTTGGACTCCACAGGAAATGCATTTAAAAAAATTAAACAGAGTGGTGAAAGAAAGCCTATTCAATGATTTTGTACTTACATGAATGATTGTTTTTATTTTTTTTTTATTTCCCCACTACAAGGATAGAATACCTCATAAAATTTTGTTTGTGTGTTTTTTTTCAGGATGATGGTAGGACTTATTAAAAAAAATTACTTTGCTATCCTGCCATATGTATGAGATGAAAATTATGTTAAGTATATTAATGTATATTATTAGAATACATAAAATATGACAGGTAATGTTCTTAGCAAGCTATATTTTAATATTAAGCTTCAGAGTGTCAAGACACTGTATATCTTTTTTTAAGTCAACCAATGCTAACTAACAAGCCTAGTCCTCTGGAGTGGAAATCGAACCCACAGCCACGTTTGAATTTGTAACTTCATATATTTAATAACGTTATATTAATATAAAGCTAACATAAAAATATGTTTTATTAAATAAGCCAAAATAAATACCTCTTAGACTTTTATAAACAAAAATATTATTATTTTATACTGAATTGCCAGGGTAGACAGAAAGTACTTATTGTCAAGATACTGACAATAGGTACTTGGCGGAACTCAACGCCGCACTTTGTGTTTTTTTAGTTTTCTTATTTAAGTTAATAACAAAATGGAGTGTTGTCTTCACGTGATAACAATTTATTTGTAAATGTGTATATAAATGTAATTATTGTGTATGACGTTGGCTTCCTAGTATAATAAATAAACACACTAAAACGCAGTAAACTGTATCGCAATGTCCTCTATTTTAATAAAAAAATATTTTTTAAAATAGAAATAAATTATGAACAACTCAATTCAATTTGAGCTATGAAGGTATTTTATCATTACATCTTTTTCCGTACTGTGTATCATTTATTAATACGGTACGTGTGTGTAAGCACCCAATCGTAATGGGTACAAATACATTTTTTGTTTTCTTTTTTTGGGTTTTCATATATGAATGATTGAGAGGGAAATGATAAGTATGTATTTTTTTTAGTTTCTTATATAATACTAAAAAAAATAATAATAAAATGTATATTTTATTTAAATATTTTGATATTTGATTTTTGTTATATTTGGTAAAATATTTTAACTTAACAATAAATAGTGAGGATTTCTATCTATTTTTGTGAATGACCAGATTTTACAATTATCGGTGCAAAATATTCTGTTATATATCGCATATAAATGACAATATCCGAAACAAATATCTATTGAATAGTAAATTTAGTAGAATATTTTTAAATAAAAAAAATAATTATATATTATTGACTTATTGAAGCATTAAAAGCTAAAAGAATCGGAAAGCTACATTAAAAAGCGTGAAACTAACTATAAATGTTAATTTTTTTTATATCGTCCAATTTAAACCTAACCAGTGAAAATTACTTGTTTAAATATGATCTCATATTAATAGAACTTAGTACGTTTATTCTTCACAGTTCCTTAGCTTTACTCTAGATGGCGCTGTTCGGTAAAATTATTAATCGACCATTTTCTTTTTAAATTTTAAAGCCAAATTTTATTTTGACATAAGAAGCGATGCTTTACTAACGCAATAAATCTTTTTTTTTTAAATAGTTCTTTCCATCCTTTTATAATGTTTGAATTTCAAAAAAAAAATAGAGTAGGAAAATATTTACAAGTTTAATGTTGGATTTGAATACAGTAAATCATATTTGCCTACAATTAAAATACAGTGACACAGGTATTTATGTAGATATTTATAAAAATTATATATTTTTTTTGGATTCTGTTATATGCATATATCATTTAATATTTAATTATAATTTTACTCCAATTTAACTAATAATATGTATAAAAATGCATATTTATATTTTAATGGCTAAAAAGACTTTGCTAATTCATTTGATAAATTAGCATTCCTTATATAGTAAGTAAGTCATTTTTCTCAAAATCAAACTTTTTAAATAAATTTCACTACTTATTCCATTATAAGCAGCAGATAAAAATTAAACAATAATAAGTAACAAAATATAAGAAAAAATTAAACCAAAAATTAAAAATAAATGAAAAACAAAAATTATTTAAAAAACAATTTAATAGACAAAATAAATAACATAATAAAAAAATATAATATAACACGACATATTAAACAATTTTACATAATCAAAAACATACCCACATCATCGGCAGCCATCTGTTCGCATTTATATAAACCTTCAGTCAATGATCACAGTCCACATATTAACAGTGACTTACAAAAAAAAAAGAAAACTGTCAAATTATTTATTAATCTAAAATTTCTAAATTATAATGTCAAAAATTAATATATTATTTATTGACATATTAAAATTAATTTAGATATAATTTTATATATTGTTTTAAGTATTATCGTAGAGTTTCACATCTATTAGTTTTAATTTAGCAACATGGCCGCACGTCGTGATGTCCTGTACGGAATGGCGCGAATTCGCCCGCGCGTCTCTATTTATGCCCGGAATTGTGAATGAAAACTGTGGGCTTGCTGTTTATATGTTGTACAATGAATATGTTTCTCAGGTATTTTTTATAATTACTTAAATATTAGTTTATTTTTAATTGAAATAGATCTACGTTTTTTCTTAGAAAACAAACTATAGCCGATGTAAAGTGGTTGATATTTTCTATTTGAGTTCGGTTGTCAAATATTTGAAAAAAAATATGAATCTACTTGTTATATTATTTTCAAATATTAAATATTAATAGGCATTAGAATTGATATATTTCAAAGGAGAAAATAAATAAAGAGCTTTGGATTTAAAAAGTATTTATTTGAATAACAAAAAAATAAAATTTATAGATAACACTTAAAATGAAAAATATATATTTTTAAAATAAGAATTTAATATTTAAATATGTTAACTATTTTATATATATAATATAGGCGCTAGAGATATCTATAACAGTAAGTCACTCGTTTCTGCTCGCCAAACCACGCCTGTAACCATCAAAATATTATAACCAATATGTAAAGCAAACTCAAGCAAAAAATAAACGTTAACTCATATAAAAAAATCAACTGTATACACCAATGACGTTTATATATTATAGAAAGATTTGCTATTTATTTTATTTTTCGTACATACAAATAAAATGGTAAAACCCAAAACACATTATTAAAACACAAAAGCCGAATTTCGTTTAACATACATTCGATCAAATAATAGTCGATTATAATTCACCCCTAGCACCATTATATATATTTTAAATACAATTAAATGACGTCGCTCGTGGCGTAGGGGGACAGCGTCTGTCTTATTATTTTCACTTCCTTGCTCTGGTAAGACAATGTGCGTTCTTGAGTTCCTCCATCCAACATGCAATCGTCTCGAGTTCAGTGGAGAGCGAAGTACGGAGTGTCTTGACACTAGGTACTTTCTGTCTACCCTGCTATGCGAAAAAAAGGGATATAGCAAACAAAATACAAGAAAAATATTACAATTTATGTTTAAGAGTTAAATGACTAATTTTATAGCTAGTTTTTACATATTTTTACATATCGTGTTAAAATATATAAAATTTTTAATGAATTTAAACGTCGACTTTCAAGAGAAAATACTCTAGCATTCCATGTATACCCGATGTGTATAAAAAGACTTTTTGATTCATTTATACTTTATCAATTTTAATATATATATTTCTAAATTTAATGTATCAGTACATATGTAATAATCATTTGTTTCAAAGATATACCGTATAATATATATTGTCTTCGCTCTGGTAAGACAAAATGCGGCGTTGAGTTCCACCACTCTACACGCGGTGTCTCGAATTCGAGATAAAAGTGTAAAAATAGTATAGTATAATATCTTGATTGTATAAATCAAACATTTTAAACATAAGATTAATTACTCCTATCAATTTCCTCTTATTTATACAAGTAACGAGAAAAAAGAACATGAAAATAAATAAATTACTCCAGTATCCTCATTCTCTATATTTTGAAACAAATTGTTCGAAAAGCTAAATATTTAAATCTATACGTGAAACTTAAATGCTTTAAAATACTAGACACTAAAGTACTCATACAAAATATCTAAAAGAGCAGTCGTGTATAAAAAGAAGTAAAATTTTATTAAAAAAAAATATTATTATATCAAAGCAAAAACAACGAACCATGTGACTAAAATACACTTTAAAAAATATAAATCATTTTTAATACTGACTTATAAAAAAAGGAATAAAGATTGAAAGGTTGATAGACAATACGCAATATATAAATATGAAAATATGTATATAAAATACAATTATATTAGATTATATTGTTAGATTAGGGTAGTCAAAGGGAATACGAGCCGCGTAACTCGTTGAAATCTAATCATACAACCCGTAGGCTTTCACCTAAATGGAGTTTACTAAAATATTTACTAAATTCCTTATAATAATGTCAATTTTATAATTAATTTTTGTGCTTTTTTATTTTTTTTAATCTCTATTACATGATATTAAATTGTAGGGATGATTTAATTTTTTTTATTATCCTGTTTGTAAAGTGATATTCCTGTTTTAAGTTTTTTAATTGGCATATTTTAATGTATATGATTATTTAACAATTGAATTGGGAAATAAAGAAAAATTTTTAAATATATTTTTTATATAAACATATAGTTTCAATGAAATAACTTTAAAAAAAAAATTAATTGATATCTTTATCTTTTTATCCCGCATAGTAGGGTAGACAGAGAGTACCTAGTGTCAAGACACTCCGTACTTCGTTTTCCACCGAGTTCGAGACATTGCGTGTTGAGTGGTGGAACTCAAAGCCACACTACAATATTTTTGTATATTTATAAAATAACAAAAACCTAAAAAATTTTTTTTCTCTCTTTCTTCCACTAAATTTGACAGAGAGATTGAAATAATTTAATACATACATAACATTAAGTATAAAATAATACCTGCGATCTAAGATTGGCAGGCGGTGCGTCGGCGCGGCGCCGCGACGCCGACACGCCGAGACTCACTGTAGCCTATGTACTGTATGAAAAATTCGGTTTTAGCACCAGGAAACCCCATCAAAATCCGCCCAATTATTTACTTGTAATATGTAACTACTATATTGTTAGTGAAAAATGATTATTTATTACAATGTTTGTATTATAATTAGTTTTTAAATGCTATTTGTGAGAAGTTTGTTTATGTTAAAATCAGTTAATTTTAATCATAATTAATTTTATCTATTTTTATTACGTATATATATATATATATATATGTTATTATTTTTAAAAAGTTGCCATCATAATGTATTTGTAACGTGTATTTCATATTATAATTGAGGAAATTTAACTCTTTTATGTGTAAAACACACCAAATCTTTACGAAAAATGTTAGCAATTATTTTTTACCTAAAATACTTATATATGTATCAAAATATATACTTTATTACTAATTTGTTATCCTACTTTCTTTAAAACGTACATTAAAACTGGTCAACTGTATATAACTGTATATATATATATATATATATATAAATAAATAAATATCCTCAATATATTATAATAATATTATATACGTAGCGTGTTACAATAATAATAAATTAATTATTTCAAAGTATATACAGTCATCTGTTCCAAAAAAGTTTTTATTACACGAACTCTATTCTGAACTCTTGTATAGATGTCATTACACCATTTAACTCCATAACACGAACTGAACAATTGTATTACAACAACATAAACACATATGTAACACAAACACTATAATGTACAACTACCTGCGATCTCAGATTGGCAGGCGGTGCGTCGGCGCGGCGCCGCGACGCCGTCGCCAGGCGTCCGGTCGCCTGAAATTCACTATTTCATCAACTGGACAAATCATATTTACTAATATATATATATATATATATATATATATATATATATATATATATATTTGTTTAGGCCAGTCTGACTGTAAACGCGATCGGTTGTGAGTTCGATCCCCACTCGGGGGAGTGATTATATTTAAATGATTTGTCAATTTTTCGTTCTGGTAAAGACAAAGTGCGGCGTTTTGAGTTCCACCACTTAACGCGCAATGTCTCGGATTCAGTGAAAAGTGAAGTACGGAGTGTCTTCACACTCCGTACTTCACTATAGGTACTTTCTGTCTACCCTGCTTTGCGGAACAAAAGCGTGAAGCTAAAGAAATAAATTCTTTGTTTGTAAGAATATATGTACATTAATCGTTGGCTGCAATGCAATAGGGCTGGTCATTATGATGTTCTTGGCCGATCGAATAGATACGGAATTTTTATTTGAAATATTTTGTATTTACTAGGTTTTTAACATTTATTTTTGACCTAATAGTAAAGAACAGGAAGAAATGTCTTGTTTTTTTGACATATAAAATAATTGAAACACGAACCATCGCCTTACGTTTTGTTCACAAAGTACGTACGTACGTAAATACCTTCACGCAAACTTCATCAATATTATAAAGCAATTCGATTAGGGCAAAAACTACAGAAAAATAAGACAAGACGTCGATATGCATCCGACACAGTGCCGCCAGCATGACAAATTATCATCCCTTCATGTAAACAAACTCGGACTCCACCCTCGACAACGGTGAGGCACTTTGAACCCCATGTAAATTAATGTTAAAACTAAATTCATAAAAGTATGTTACGTTTATAAGCTACTTGATTTTCCACAAATTTATACTATAAATAAAAAATAAAGCTTTGTTTGCGGGTATTAGTTTAGTAGTTATTGTATTATTTATAATTTATATATATATATATATATATATATATATATATATATATATATATATTTGTTTGTTTTTAATAGTAAATTGTATATATGGTATGGTATAAGATATACATGTTGTTATCACCTATAATTGCAATTGCACTCTTGTTTCCCCAACAGCATAGGTAGAGGGCAAGCCTAATGTCAAGACAGTCTATTTTCAACTCTATATACTAATACAAGACAATATTTGTAATTTTAAAAAGTATATATATATATATATATATATATATATATATATATATATATATATCTATATATATATATATAAGTATATGATCTTTGATTGTGGCGATTATTACTTTAAAACTATTTTAAACGGATCAATAGCGTATATTTAAGTATTCGAAAATAATTTTTAAAAATTGTTACTTGCTTGATGCTTCGAACACAATACAGTACAGTGGTAAGCATTTTTTTAAAAAAAGATTTAAAATTTCGAACACAGCAAAATTAGATTAGAGCAAAATTAGAACCCGCGCCTCTTGGATACCGTCCAAGCGCTCTAACCGCTAAGGCATGCGTTCAAAATTTTTATACATTTTTTCAAAAAAATGTTTTCTAATCCAAAGTGTGGAATAACACTTTAAAATATTAAATAGTAGTCTATCGTCACAGGTAGGTACACATCTGCACCATAAATTCGCTTTGAATAATTTCATAAAATTCTTATAATGTATAAGGAATTTATTATAATGATTAACAGTCCAAGGAGTATCTCTATTGTTTCTGACTGCCCTGATATGCGGAATAAAGCGTGAAGCTATGAAAAAATGATTACTCCCTTCAAATGATATGCAATGTTTAAAAGTGAATGACGAAGCTAAATTCACTCTGCTTAAAAATGTAAAAATATTTTTTGTTTTAATATTTATTTTTAGCTTATATTTCAATAATTCGTTTTTACATGCTAGTAAAACATCACGTGGCGTTGAGTTACGTCAGTAAACACGCGGCCGGAAAGTGTTGAAAGGAGTAGTTTTTGGCTTCACTTTTTTATCTCGCATAGCTGGGTAGACAGAAGGTACCTAGTGTGAAGACACTTCGTACTTCGCTATGAACAGAATTCGAGACGTTGCGTGTTGTTAGTCTTTTACCAGAGTGAGGAAGTGAAAATAATTTAAATATAATCACTCCTCCGGGTGAGGATCGAACCCACAATCGACCGCGTTTACAGTCAGACGCTGTCCCACTACGCTACGACCGGCCTCATTATTAATGTAATTATTATTAAGAAAATAATATTTATTGTAAAATTATAAAACTCTGTAGATAAAAAATCTAGCTGATTCTTAGGTGACAAAAGAGCATTAAGAGAAAATCTTGCCCAATCCTACCCTCACATGATCTGTTGAGAAAAGGCAGTTTTGATTGATTTATAAAAGAATTCACTGGCAAGACATGGAGGCTGTTAACAAGTTGCTGGACAGTATGAATCCCTTGTATGAGCCTTATATCTTTACTGTGGGAAGACAGGAAATCCTTATAATTAACAAAGATGGCAAAACATTATATATATGGCGTGGTTTATATTGGCATTAAAAATATATATTCAAAGCTATCCCCTTCACAACGCAAATCAGTATAATTACAGAGAAGTAATTGGCAAGAAAGTTCACAACTTTCCGCCTATGTTCTTGGCATTTTTGCTATCATTGTGAAATGGGGAAACTCAACGCTTCGTTTTGTCTTATACCATAGGAAAAAAAATTTAATGATTATAAATTATTTCTTCGAGCGGGCATCGAACTCACAACTGATCGCGTTCACAGTATCACGTCCCACTGCGCTTCATATTATGCAATATTTATTTCCGTTTATACAAACATTTTATTCCAATACAATTTGATTGATGGGCATTTCTCAGCTCAAGTCGGATCTATCGTCAGGTGAAGCATTTATCATTTATTTTGAATTATTCATTGTTTTATTTAATACTTATATCTCCAAATTGTGTTGGAGGGCGAACGGAATAATATATATATATATATATATATATATATATATATATATATATATATATATATATATTATATATTATCTTCTCACCCTAATTTTTTTATTGTATTGCTTTTTTTAAGCTTGTTCATCTAAAACTAAGAGAGCCAATTTTTGAATAGCGGAACACAACGCCGTAATTTGTCTTTATACTGCGGTTTTTTTGAACAGATTTGAGTTGCTGTTAGACAAATGTCTATATTTAACATAAAGTAGTGGTGAATTAGCTTTTCAACGTTACATGTAAGCCTGTAAATATAGTTCCATCGAAAGGCTTAAGTTTTCTCAAATAAGCTCGGAAAACAAATTAGTTTTTTATTCACATCGAATTCCGCTTAGCTGGATAGACAGGAAGTACCTAGTGTCTAAACACTCCGTACTCCGCTTTCCACCGAATTCAAAATTTTGCGTGTTAATGGACGGAACTCAACGCCGCGCTTTATCGAACCAGAGCGGGGACATAAAAATAAGTTAAATATAATCATTCCCCCGAGTGGAATCGAACTCACTACTACGCTGTTTCACTGTGCCACGAACGGCCTCATCGGATCAAATTGGATCCGATTAATTTGTTTTATAACTTAATAACAGATCTTTTAATGATTTTTAGGCATAATAGCACTTAAAAACCCAGTGTTAAATATTACATTTTGTATTCACAGTTTATTATTTTTTCAAAAATGCAAATGGGCTGATACAAATATTTTCAAATTGTTGCTTAACATAAAATGTCAGTAGTGTCAGTACTGTAGAAAGGTTATCACCACCTCGGACAGTTCTGCTGAGATGAGCGGGTGAGAACCTAAACACACTTAAATGTAGTTAACAATGAGTTAATAAAAATAATTTGCTTACCGACTAATGATCAAGATACTCCGTTCTCCGTTTTCCGTGGAATTCGACGCATTGCACGTGACTGACGGAACTCAACGCCGCGCTTTATCTTACCAGAACGAGGAAGTGAAGATAATTTAAATATGGTAATTCACCCGAATGGGAACCGAACCCACAACCGGTCGCGTTTACAATCATACATATTTGAACTTATTATTTTAAAAACGTTAATTATAAACACTAAGCTTTATTTGTTGAAATTTCAATAAACAGTAGATGTTTCAGTTTCTTGGTAATGAGACCTGGAGTTTAAATGGCGTTTCCGCGGTAATTATTTTAATGAGGTGCAAATTGTTTCTTACTAATATATTGGTAAGCTTCTTAGAATTCCCGTTATAATATCTAGACTGAATTGTTTCAGGCTTACGCATTTCTAGCCTATATACCTTTCATATACCTGGGGAGGAAAAAACTTTTTTTTTTAGTGTTTGCTTTTATCCCACGTAGCAGGGTAGAAAGGAAGTGCTCTAAGGAGTAAGATGGGAATTCGAAACATTGCGTGATGAGTGATTGAACTCAACGCACTTTGTCTTACCAGAACGAGGATGTAAAAATAATTCCTTTTATTATTTACTCTCTGTAGACGGCTCTTTATTAAGCTTTTTTCTTCTTCCTTTATATTCTCTAAGACATTCCTTACGTACGTTTGTTATTTAGAAAATAGAGAACACTGTCTCACGCAAACAGACACAAATATTTAGTAGTATTTATTACAATTAAAGGGTATCGGAGTGCAGTGAAATATCTTCTGACTGTAAATGGTTGTAAATGGTTGTACGTTCGATTTCCATATGAAAAATGATTAGGAATACTTTTATTTTAATTGTAATTTTTTCCACGCCCTGGCAAAGATCTGGCGACATTAATTCATGGTTAGGCGTTTTTGGAAACAAAGAACGGAATATCGCAGCACTATGTTCTCTCTGCCTACTTCTATCTAGCAAAGGTGTGAATTATAATTTACATAAATATTATTTTGTATGCAGGAAGCGTGAAGCTGAAAGGAAGAATATTAACATACTCTTAAAACGTAATATGGATTTCATAGTTTTAGTGTATAGTTAAGTGGTAAGAAAACATCTTTAATAGAGGGCCAGAAAATTTATCAAAGAGGATGTCAGAGGATTGCCAATATTACTGTTCACGCTCTTCTCCTTATAGACGGCATATAAGAGGAACTGTTACGTGGTTAGGCCATTTCCTATGCACCCAATTTTCTGCTCACTTCTCATACCTCTGGACTGATAAAAGACAATTATCGTGAACTATATACTAGTTAATATTTTTACATACAGAGAACGCAAGTTGTAACAAAAACGTATAAGAATCTCTTCGCAGCTGGATGTATAACGCATAGCTTCTTGACCGCTGGTCAAAGGGCTTGGACGGTTACCAAGAGGCGCGGGTTCAAATGTCGTTGCGTTTAAATTTTTATTCAATTTAAAAAAAAATATGTTTCGTAATTCTTAACGTGGTAGACAGTTTAAAAATAATAAAAAACGTTAGTTATACAGACCACGGACCGGGTAAAGTGTTTTTGTGGGCCGGAGATGTCGCACTGGCCGTATTTTGTCCATCATTGGTATAGCTTATAGTGCCATGTAGATTTAGCTGGTTTTTAAGACCTAATTTTAGATCAATTTCAAAATGTTTTACACTTTGAAGATCAATTTCAAAGTGTTTTACACTTTCAAGTAAAAAACACTTTGAAATTATATTGTAATTAAAATGTCTAATGTTGAAAACTTAATTTTAATAAAATGAAATAATTATTAAATAAATAATTATTTCATCATATTTCATTTTAGTTCATTGTTATTAAAATGTCTATAATTGTAATCAAGTTTATGCGATTGATTGGTCGGATTGTGTATGTATGATCGTTATGGTTAGAATCAAAATACGTAGTTATACCGTAAATAGTAAATATGATCAGAATTTCATTTATAAACAATCTAAAAGTAAACAAAGTGACGTTTTACCAGATAGGTACGGTCTGCATTAAAATGTTGACGAATTGAATATACTACAATTTTATTAATAATATGTACTATTTATTATTTTAAAAGGATTTATCTCGTATATTTTGGTATTCAAAAATACATTTTTGAAAACCCGACGTTTGTAATTTAATAAATTCTACTGTGGACTGTGGTCAATGGTAGACTAAGTCAACATTTGTGTGTACTGTTTCAGTTGATTAAAATATGTATTTCATTCACTCCTCGTAAGTGCTATTTATTTTAGGGCAATTAAAATTATAAAAAATTAAAAAAAAAGACACTAATAGTTACCAAAATGAATATTTTACTTATTTCAATATATATTTTTTTTAGCTTCACGCTTTTATACCGCACAGCAGGGAAGCAGAAAGTACCTAGTGTCAAGACACTCCGTACTTCGCTTTCCACCGAATTCGAGACATTGCGCGTTGAGTGGTGGAACTCAACGCCGCTTTTTGTCTTTACCAAAGCGAGGAAGTGAAAATAATTTAAATATAATCACTCCCTCGAGTGGGGATCGAACCCACAACCGATCGCGTTTACAGTCAAACGCTGTCACACTGCGCCACGACCGGCCTCATTTCAATATACATTAATAGATTATAATATATTTATTTATTCTGATAAGTCTACTTCAGTGTTTTAGTAAAACATTCAATTTGTAAGCCGTGTCATTTATAAAATATTACAACTTGAAGCAAAATTTAAGAAAATAATTAATCAACCGAGAAAATATAAATGGATTGTAAGCGATACAACTGTTTACATCTTAAGCGACGCGCATTTGCTACTTGCGACCGACACAGCCATAATAAACACAAATTAAACTTTATTCACCTATAATAAAGTTGATATTTATTTATATTCACTAATTCTAATAATTAAAAAAAAACTAAATGATTCTTTATCTGGTTCCAATAGGGTTTAGTTTTTATTGTATCTGTGGAAATTCGCGGGCGACTAAGACAGCGCCACCGTGACGACAACGTTTGGCGCCAAATTCAGGCGCCATCTTGCTACATTCACATGATGGCCGACAATAAAACAATTTTGGTACGTTCCTCTAATAGTTGATATGTAAAATTTTTTGTTTAATATTAATGTAATTATTTGTGATTTGCTTTTTAATTTGAATTTTTGTAGTATCGTCCTTTCAAGTATTAAAAAATACTGTGACGTTTGACATTTGAAGTTGTTAAAAGTTTTGACCAAATATCAAAGCCTAAAATCTAATTATTCTTCATTATACTTAATATATTTTAATTTTCAGATTATAAGGTCTCATATGTTTTATTAACTAGTATTAATTTAATTTTCTTGAGAAGATTTTAATTTAAATGCCATTTCATGTATATCAATATCAATAATTATTTTTTTTTATTTTTTTCATAAAATCAATAATTATTTTTTTTACTATAATAAAATTACATAAAATCATCTGTTTCATCGTTTTATTTAGTCCCTATTTTAAAAACAAGATTCCTTATTTTAAAAAAAAACTTTAATTAAAATTAAACCAGAAAAAGATTTTATATATATATATATATATATATATATATATATATATATATATATATATATATATATATATATATATATATGAGCGTGGGTAAATTGTAATAAGTTAGTAATAACACTGCAAATATAGTTCAAAGTAGTTCCAGCATATATAATATAAGGAAAAAAAATAATATTTCAAATAAAAAAGCAATCGTTCGATCTACCATATCTTTTCTCCGGAAGTGGCAATAGACGAGATCAATATATCCCCTAATTTATATCAGCATCTCTGATGCTGTGCATCGCAATTCGCAAACACTTGCTCGGACACCCGTGTGGTCATTAGATGTTGTGGGTGACAGGTTTATATTGGAATAAATTTGAAAATTAATATATTTATGATTGGCTTAAAATTTCACTTCTAATTTATATTTATGTATGTTATAGTTATATTTAAAAACATATTTTGTATGAATAAATCAAAAAGCATTTTATCATTTCCTTGTAATTATTTGATTCAAATATACAAATAGAATATTATTTACTGTAAACTATATTAATAAAAACATATTTAACATGCATCTATTACTAAATTAATAATCATATATTTTTATAATTGATCGTTTAGATAATTTTAAAAGCTCATCTTAGTTCGGTTAGTGATGAAAGATATATACCGTAACAATGAGTTTAACGAGAGGTAGGGAAAGATTTCTCTTTAACTTCGAGAGGACCAAATGAAGTGGTTGATCAAGGTGGACGAGGCAACAGGAGTAAGTAGGGATCGTAATGTTTGGCGCCCCGTTCTCTCTCGACTTAGAGCTACTGCCTCGCTTGGGACGGTGTGACGCTAAAAAATATATTAAAACGTAATAGTTATTTATTTATGTAAAAGTATATAGATAGATATATTTAATTATTTTACAATTCACGTCATCTATGAATGTGTAAAGTTTTCTGAGCATAGTTCGCCGGTGAGCAGCCGCCCGCTGGTCGAGTGGCCGCGTCAGGGCGGGCGTCGCGGCGCGGTGGCGGGCGCTCGCGGCGCCGGCGCGACGTCACCGCGCTATAATTCCATCATTTTTTCAAAAACTATTCAATATATTATGTTATTTAGAAATGTTATATGTTAAAATATATTATTTTATATATTTGTGTTATTTTTATGTAATTTATTGATTAATTATGTGTTACAACACATACAGGATGGAAAGGAACAGTTACTATGGTAAGGTGCTTTATCTTTACGTTACTTTCTATCCACTCTTCCCAATTTATTCTCCATTTCCACCCAAATGCGCGAATCGTGTTGAGTGGCGGAACTCAACGCCGCGATTTTTTGATGTGCAAAATGCAATGTAATTCATGTCTTTTTATTTTTTTTTTAAATATCCTTTACTCCTCAGATTAGAAGGATTATGCCCAGTAGTTATTAGGTTAATGCAACTCAAATTACAAAAATATTAACGTTATTTATTTTGTTTGTTTATCTACTTTCCTTAATTGCGTCTCCCGAGTGTTCAATATTTAAAAAATAAAACTTATTTTTCTATTTTTAAAGTATTATTCCACACTTAGGATTAGAAATACTTGGAAACCGTCCAAGTATAGCGGGTTCAAATCCCACTGCGCGCAAAATTTTATACGTATTTTCAATAATGTAAAATAACACATAATAAACATAAATAGGCAATGTGCGGTCAGTGAATGAACTCAACGCCGAACTTTAACTTACTAGAGCGAGGAAGTGAAAATAATTTTAAATATGATCACTCACCCGAGTGGGGATCGAACCCACAACCGATCGCGTTGACATTTAGACGTTGTCCCACTGTGCCACGACCGGCCCTTAACTTAACTTATTCATATAAATATGAATATTCCTAACTTATATAAAATAATAAAAGGTATCTAAGAGTTATTTGTTTTGTTCAAGTATCTATATGACAATAATAAAGTGCGGGCAACTGACTCGCTTTACCCGCCGGCGCCTCTCGCCTGAGCTCGTCTGCCTTTCAGCTTATGTAAGCTAGTTTAATTAAATAAGTTTATTATATTATACTCGGAGTTAATATTAATGTTAATGTTTATTATTACAATAGGTATACTTCAGTTGTTTTATTAAGGTAATTTATTATTATATGTTTATATACGCGTGGTCCTGTTTTTTTTAATTTCACACTTTTATCCCGCAGAACAGGATAGACCTAGTGTCTAGACACTCCGTAAGTTGAGACATTGCGTGCTATGTGGTGGAACTCAACGCCGTGATTTATCTTATCAGAGCGAGAGAATGAAAATTAATTTAAATATAAACCTGCGTGGGAATCGAACCCACAACCGATCACGATTGTAGTCAGATGCTGTTCCACTGCTCCACGATCGGCCTCAAATTTTTTTAAGCTCTTAAAATTGCCCTAATGAATAAGTATTATTTAATATTGGAGTTTTTTACACAATTTATTCCAGAGTAGTCAGATACAATCTAGTGTCCATACGCTGTTTACTGCTTTCCATCCGAAATAGAGACATTATGTGTTGAGTGGCGAAGCTGAACGCCGTACTTTATTTTACCAGAGCGGAGAAATGATAGCAAATTTTGAATATAATGATTCCCTCGTGTGATAATCGAACCCACTACCTATTACACATACAATCTATTTTTTTCAACGATTTTTATTCGTAATACATAAATAAGGTCTCTGTCGATAATGGTTTTCAAATTTTAGCTTTTACAATAAATATTAAAATATTTAATATTAAAATATTCTCTAATGTGAGGCTTAATTAGAAAATTTAAAAAAAACATAACAGATTGTAGTTGTTTAATTTTTTTTTGGGACAAACAAGCAGGAGGACCCTGATGGTAAGTACCTCCCTCTATGAAGTTCTACAGCATCAGAGGAGTTATGGATGTTTTGTACTAGAGAGCCTTGGAGGCGAGTTCTATGTCCTCTTTGGATAACGTCTTTATAATATCGGATATATATATATATATATATATATATATATATATATATATATATATATATATTCTACTAATAATTTTTTTTGTAATATTTTATACTGCCCCAACATTTTAATTTAGTTATATTATCCATTAATAAACCATATAAATATGAGTATATACACTAAAACTCAGAATATTTATAATACACAAGTTAAATTCACAGCATTTAAAACTTTGTTTTTAGCTTCACGCTTTTATCCCGTATAGCAGGGTAAATAGAAAGTACCTAGTGTCAAGACACTCCGTACTTCGCTTCCCACCGAATTCGACACATTGCGTGTTGAGTGATGGAACTCAACGCCGCACTTTGTTTTTTACCAGAGCGAGGAAGTGAAAATAATTTAAATATAATCAATCCCCCGAGTGGGGATCGAATCCACTACCGATCGCGTTTACAGTCTGACGACGTCGACGACGAAAGATAATGATAACATCGCGACACGCGTCTACATCCGCCGCCCGCCCTCGCGCCGCCCTCGCGCCGCGCCGAGTCGCGCGCCGCCCTGACGCGAACTCTTGTTTACTATAATTTTACTACTGTACTATTCTTTCTCAATCATGTTCATTGTTCTTAAAGATACCTATTATTTTGATTGAGGTCGTAGGTTCGATGGAAGATTGATTTTATTTATACTTATAGTGCCATCTCGAAATCTACTCTGATAAGTATATAATTTAATATTTATAAATTATTTTTCGTTAAAAATGATGAAGAGAGTCGTTTTGATAAAAATTCATAATGTTATAATTATTATCGTGATCACAATGAGCCAGTGTACATAATATGGCAATTGCAGATTCGATTCCCAATTGAGGAATTGTAATCAGGAAAAGTATTGTAACCCACCCGCCCCCAAAGGTAAAAACTATTTTCACTTCCTCGCTCTGGTAAGACAAGTGCGGCGTTAAGTTCCGCTGCTCAACACGTAATGTCTTGAATTCGGTGAAAGGAAAGTACGGAGTGTCTTGACACTACGTTCTTCCTGTCTACCCTATTATACCTACCCTACCGTACCTACAGGTACAAGTTAGCTTGATCCTTTTTGGCAGATGTTAATTTTTCTGATCGATAAAACCATGGAATAATGGATATATTATTTTCTTAATTTAATGATTTTAAAAATTGTAAACATATTAAATAAAATAAATATAAAACAAAGCACTCTAAAAATTCAAGCGTTATACGAAAACATTTATATGACCAGCCAGTCTGTCAAAAAGATCAAGCTAACTTGTTTAGGGTATAGCGTGTGTAATAATCATTTTAATAATGTAAACGGCTTACAATTATAATCTATTCATATCACAATGGTTATGATTTCAACACTTTTGTATGATAAAAATTTAAAAATTATTAACATTTTAAATTCCACTTTTATTATGCGATTCACAATTTACCTTTTACCGTATGACTAACAAATAACTAATATATATTTACAATGTATTGTAATATAACAAAGGGGAAAGCTTCATGTTACGGTAATTTTTAATAGCCTTTTATGTCTCTTTTGCGTGATAAGTCAGTAATAAGTCAGTATTAAAAATAATACATTTTTTTTATTTTAGGGGTTCCGAATTATATGAGTTTTTCATAGTTTAAGAGAATATTCGCCAAATGAAATATTTATGAAGATAACGAAATGCAGGTCGTGGCGCTGTGGGATGGCGTCAGATTGTAAACGCAACCGGTTGTGTGTTCGATACCAGTTGGGGGAATTAATGAATTTATTTAAATTATTTACGTTTTATTCCTCTGGTAAGACAAAGTGCGGTGTTGAGTTCTGCAACTCAGCACGCAATGTCTCGATTTCGGAAGAATTGAAGTCAACGATGCCTCGACACAATGTTGTCTTTAACTACTCTGCTATAAGGGATAAAGTGTTAACTAGCATGAAAAAAATTTGCGGATCTAAGATCTAACCGCTCTTTGCTTGCTCGCCGGAATTAAAGATATTGCGTGTTATGAGGCGGAACTCAACGCTGCACTTTATCTTACTAGAGCGGAGAAATTAAAATAATATTTACCCTAATGGGGAATGAAACCACAACCTATCACGCTTACAGTCAGCCTCTCCACTGCGCCAGGACGGATACCTATTCTCAAAACATCTTTTTTAGTGACTATAAGTGAGTAACGACAGGGGAGTGTTTGCTGGTGACTGGTGACTGGGGGCTGGTGACAGGGAGCTGTAGAGACACTGTTGGCGCCTCTTTATACGCGCCGGTGCCGCGACGCCGCGCCCGGCCGCCGCCCGGCCGCCGCGCGCCGCCCGAGCGTGGCGCCCCGCGGTCCGATACTTGCGTGGGGTGCAAGTACACTTATATGTAATAAATATTTATAATATATCAAATATTATAAAATGAGGCCGGTGCAGTGGGACAGCGTGTATCTGTAAACGATATGTTGTGGGTTCGATCCCCACTCGGGGGAGTGATTATATTTAAATTATTTTCACTTCCTCGCTCAGGTAAAAGACACAGTGCGGCGTTGAGTTCCACCACTCAACACGCATGTCTCGAATTCTTGACACTAGGTGCTTTCTGTCTACCCTGCTATACGGGATAAAAAGCGTGAAACTAAAAAAAAAAGTAAATTAGTTAAAACCAGAATCAAAATCTAGACGTTATCTCATTGCGCCACGACCGGCCTCATTACTAAAAACATTGATAATTTTTTTTTTTTAGCTTCACGCTTTTTATCCCGCATAGCAGGGTAGACAAAAAGCACCTAGTGTTAAGACACTCTTTACTTCGCTTTCCACCGAATTCGAGTCATTGCGTGTTGAGTGGTGGGACTCAACGCCGCACTTTGTCATTACCAGAGAATTGTAAAGGATTTAAATCGCGTTTCGCTTGTGAACCAGGCGTTACCGCCACTAATGATTGCCCATGATTTATTTGGGAGCCGGTTTTTATTGCCCGATCCCGGAGATGGCGGAAAGGTGTCACTTTGTATACACCGGGCTCCAAAACAATGTGTTCTTCATACATTATATACATAAATAGTGAAGATATAGTTATTACCTATATTTGTTTTATAGACAGACAAGTTAATTAGACATTGCAAGTTGAGTGGCGGAACTCAACACCGCAATTTATCTTACTAGAAAGGGAAACTAAAATAAATTTAATACGTAATAATCGTTCTATCATCATTCCCCAGAATGGGAATGGAATCTATAACCAATAACGTTGACAGTCAAACTCCTATTGTACTGTGATACAGTGGTATACAATAATTAGAAGAATGAATATTTGTTAGTTTTTCACAAAAAAACTACTAAACAGATTTTGATAAAATTTTACAGCGATATACTTAAACATACGGTATATTTTAACAAGTAGTATCTAAACATTTTTGAAAAAACGTATAAAAATTTGAACGCAGCGGGATTCGAACTCGCGCCTCTTGGATACCGTCCAAGCGCTCTGACTAACTGGCTAAGCCATATGTTCTACTTCCAACTGCGTCGAAATTCTTATACGTTTTGTTACAACTTATTTATGTTGTTAGCACCTCTGTAGAGAGATTTTTACAAATTTCTACTACTTAAAGATTATTAAGAAATAATCGTTTAACAAGAGAGATTGCTATTTTATTTTAATATTTACTATTTTTAAAGTGTTATTCCACACTTAGGGTTATTGTTCAATAACACTTTAAAAATAGTAAATATTGAAGCAGTATCTAGTAAAAAATAAAATATTAACCACAGGCATTCCGGATATAGTTTATATAAAAAAAAAATTAATCGAGAACTAATTAAAAACTAATAAAAAACGACCATATCTGGACTTCGCGAGGCATACAGTCAACAGAGTGTCTTGACACTAGGTTGTCTCTGATTACTTTACTATGCGGGATGTAGTGTGAAGCTGCTTTTTTAAAATTGAGTAGGTTTATAGGTTTTTTTTTTGATTCTTCATAGATAGCAATAAACAACGGTAGGTCGGCAACGGCTTAATGATTATTAAATTTATAGTACAATTTTATAAAATCAAAAGGTTATATAATTTTATATATAACTTGAGGGAAGCTTTCAATCACACGGGGTCCATACAAAAAAAAAACATAATATATATAAAAAAATACATAATAATTAAAGAGCAAATAAAATCAATTCACAACAAAAAAATAAATACTCACTAATAATTGAAAATATTATTAATCAAATATAATTGGTAAATGTATGTAAATAATAACTAAATAAAAATTAATAATTAAGAAATCAAACAAAAACACCCTATAGATAGTGTCAAGTGTGTTAAAACTTATTACTTCAACAATGTTCTCACGCGCATGTATCACTGATCAATATGGAATTAAACAAAGATATTTTATCCCACATAACAAGGTAGACAGAAAGTACGACTTAGTGTCAAGACACTCCGTACTTCACTTTCCATCGAAATCGAGACATTGCGTGTTGACTAGTGGAACTCAATACCGCACTTTATCTCACCAGAGCGAGGAATTGTAAATAATTTAAATATAATCACTCCCCCGAGTGGGGATCGAACCCGTAACCGATCGACTATTATTTTACTTATATTATTATTTAATTTTATATTATACATGCACCGATTTCCATATAGTAACGGCATAACCTAACCTAACCTAACCTATACTAGGCATTAAAAACGACCAAGCTCTACATCTCTTCTTTTCTTTGCTTACGATATATTTTTCTATTTTTAGAAATAATTTAAAAAACTCACCAAACTTTGTATTTTCTATTTGTAACATCAAAATTTTACTAAATAAATATATACATATGTTTTGGTTAGTGTTAGAACACTGTGTCTGTTGGTTCCTGCTAGTATATGGAATGACTGTACCGATTTTGACAGGACTTCCGCTGATAGATAGCTGGTTTAATAAAGATGAACTTAATATTTACTATTTTTAAAGTGTTATTCCACACTTAGGATTAGAAAACATTTTTTGAAAAAACGTATAAAAATTTGAACGCAGCGGGATTCGAACCCGCGCCTCTTGGATTCCGTCCAAGCGCTCTGACCACTAAGCGATGCGTTCTACTACCAGCTGAGTCGAAATTCTTATACGTTTTTTTTACAACTTATTTATGTTGTTAGCATCTCTGTAGAGAGATTTTTACAAATTTCTACTACTTAAAGATTATTAAGAAACAATCGTTTAACAAGAGAGATTGCTATTTTATTTTAATATTTACTATAAAATTTTAATATTTACTATTAAATATTAAAATAAAATAGCAATCTCTCTTGTTAAACGATTATTTCTTAATAATCTTTAAGTAGTAGAAATTTGTAAAAATCTCTCTACAGAGATGCTGGGAACAGCTACAAAAGAATAAAATATATAAGTAGTATATAATATACAATATTTTTCTCGTAGTTATATACCATAGCTTGATAGAAATAGATATACCTATTTTTATCAACGGATAAGGCCGGTGGTAGCGCAGCGCGGCGTGTGACTGTAATCGTTATCAGTCGTGGATTCAATTCCCATACGGGGAAATCATTATATTGAAATATGTTTCCCTTCTTTGCTCTGATAAGACAGTTCCGCCACTCAACACGCAATGTCTCGAATTCAGTGGAAAGCCAAGTATGGAGTGACTTGACACTAAGTACTTTCTTATTACCCTGCATATATGAAGGTTAATGATTGTGGACGAGGCGAAAGAAGAGGAGAGGTACCTTAGCGTATGGCACTCCGTCCTCAGACTTCCCCGCAAGGGATAAAGTGTGAAGCTTAAAGAAAAATTTAAAATTTAAATCAATATATAAACCTAAAAATTGACTCCAGACAACCGATTCGGTTTATATATATGTAAAATATCTAACAAAAAAAAATTATATGGTGTAACTCAGGGTTCACTTTCCCACACAAAAAAAAAACCAAAAATACATTTACAATATTTTATTATATATAAAAAGCCTACAACTAAGTCCATTCAACAGAACGGACTGCGCCAAGTGTTTTTTGTTACTCGTTGTTTTAACAAACATTGATTAAACATCGAATCGCCTTATTGGAAACAAACAACTCAATACAAATCGTTATCTTCCATATATATAAAAAAAAAAACTAAACCTTATTTAATATTTAGACATACATAAAGAAAATCTTAATTTTTTAAGTAACTTAAAATTAATTGAAAAAAAAACCGTTAAACTAACATTCTATAATAATAAAACAATTTCAGAGAATTCATTACAACTATAATAAATCAATATACAATCAGAAATAAAATATCTAATATGTATATCTTAAGATTGCTGACAATTATACCTTAGTAGGCGGGAAATATAATAACATACATTTTAAACGCATAAATATATAGATAAATCAAACATTTCTCGTTTGTGAAACAGAATTCGAACCTGCGACTTATATACAACAAGTGTAAGAAAAATTATTATTAGAAAAAAAAACAATAAGGCGAATCTTTTGAAAATTACAATTAAATTACTTTAATATTTAATTAATGTATAAACAATTCATCCATTTCTTACATTATATAAATCTTAGAACCACCGCCAAAAAACAAACAAACAAAAAAAAACAAATTATTATTTCAGAAATCATTTAAAAAAAATACAACCTTAAAAAATACAAGAAAAATTAATAATACATTATGTATTAATTAAGAAAATAAAAAAAAATACAGATAATAAATCACATTCCCAATATACATCTAATATTACCTGTGCTAAAACAAAATGGCGGTGGCTTTTGTGCGGGGGGAAATATTGAAAACGGTAAAAATTTGTACAAATCAATTTTGGACCCAATTTTTACACAATATATCTAATTAATATTATTATAATTTTATCTTTATTTTATACATAGAGAAGTAATTGCTAGAAAATATCGTTTTAAATATAATAAAAATGTTTTACCAATTTACCATATTGTTGGTAAATTAAAAAAAGCCTGGTTTAAAATATTATGAAAAGGTATTTTTACCGAATAAAAAGTATGTACAAGTATTAGAGAAATATTTATATATATATATATATATATATATATATATATACATATATATATACATATATATATATATATAGCAAAGGTCTCTTGGTATTAAATTAATAATTTTATACATTTTTATGTATTTATGAATGAATATCAATTATTTTTTAATTTTTATTTATAAATAAAAGAATCTTAACGTTTAAATCTATTACAAAAATACATTATTAAATTTTTGGCGGAAATTATTAAGGTAGATGTAAAAATTATTATCATCAATCCCCCATGTGGGAATCGAACTCATAACCAATATATCAGAGACCTTCCAAATACGCTACATATAATTTGCTTAATCTATCAACGTAAATGGCTTTTTTCGTACAAATTAAAAAATAATACCTTTTTTTTTTATTAAAAAAAAAACAACAGAATACAGATCATAAATGCACTCATTGCTTCATTTTATAATCTACAATAAAATTACAGATAAAAAAACTAATTTTACTGTACAAATTACGACGAAAATTTTACGTTCCATTTATATCAAATAACATAAGACCCTACAGATAAAAAAATATTATATGATCTGCACTACATTTCATTGTTAAAAAAAACAAGCTACCTTTTGCTTCAAGACAAAAAAAATATAATTAATAAATTATACATTAAAAATGGCAAATTGACAATTAGAAAAAAAAGTTAGAACACTTTACTCTCCGTGTATATCACAAACACTTCATACTGCAGTAGAACCTCGATAAGTCAAACATGTCAAATCAAGCGAAAATCTTTTTATTCCCTGTAGACGGCAAAACCGCCATTATTAGAAATTTCATCCCTCTATTAGTCGAAATAATCAGCAAGCAACTATTGGTACATACTTTCCCTTTATAACGCGAAAAATGAAATTAAACCTCTCTATGTCGAACATAACGATAATATATTATGCAATATTTACAAGTGGATTATTCAAAACTTATTATTTCTATGAAGAAAAAATAAAGAAATAGTTAAAATGTATGTACACAATTCGTTACTTAGAATTCTATGTATTTAAACTCTCTAATTTAAAATTTATAAGAACGAACATCAACCTCGTTATACCGCATCAAAACCCGCTTAAGTCGACCCACGGAAAGCAGAAAACACTACAACTTGGCGTTTCAATTGATATTCGACTTATAGAGATTCTACTGTAAAAGAAAAATTATTATATTATTTATTTAGTTTGAACTATGTTTAAAAATAACAATATCTTTTACAATATAAAAATTATTACACCCGGGTCCCACAAGTGTAAACCTGCAAAGTAGATCAGTCGCCGCGGCTTTTACAAGCCGTGTGTAGTTGTACAGAGACACTCCACAGAGACAACCGGCAAGTGCGCGTGCGCGTGCGCGTGCACCGACACGTGCGCGTGCGCGTGCAGTGGCGGGGACTGGCTCTGGACGAACGTTATACAGTAAGAGTGATCCATACAATGTATGTATGTATGTTCAATAAATTTTCTTATATTTTTTTTGATATGAAAAAGGCAGGTTTAGATTTGTGAGATACAGTTTAATTTTATATATAATTTTGTATATCAATATGTTTCAACTTAGGACGGCATATTACACAAACTATTGTGTGTATGTTCGTTTTTTGTGTGCAATGTCACTTGTAGAATGTGTTTTCATACAAATTCAAATGAAACATCTACAGAAATCTAATTATTGCGTGTTGATATGGCGGAACTCAACGCCACGCTTTGTATTACCAGAGCGGTAATTATACAGATAAGTTAATAGTATTAAAAAAAGTTGTACACTTTATCAGATAACCTAGTATGAAGACACTCCATTAACCGTTTTAAAACTGGTATGAAAACACACAAAAAAGGAAATTCAATATAAAATATGTGGAAAAAAAATATAATATAATACTTGAAAAGGAAAGAAAACACCCAAGGAAAATATAAAATTCCAATGTATGACATACATACATACAAAATATATCATAGATATGTTTATTTATCGCGGCCTTAGTATCATGACCTAACTATAAAATTGACAATAAAAACAACTTATTCTAAATACTAAACGAATTTCATACAAATTTAAAAAAGAAATGTTTAAGTTAGATCATTTTACTTCCAGAGTGCGTTAAGTCAATGAATGTCCATTTTCCTCCAGTTATATTCGAACCCACTACTCTTCCCTTACAAACATATTCAATCAGTAGTTCCTGAAGCTTCTGGTAGGCTTAAAGCCACCGGGTGATGAATTCAGGAATAGCTCAATGTAACGGTGATCCATGTTATTTTTGTCTCTTCTCATGGCCTAAAATGAAACAATAAATAAAATATTATTTAAAAATAATTTACAAAAAAAAAGATATAAAATATAAGCAGTGGTGGTCGTGGCGCAGTGGGACAGCGTCTGACTGTAAACGCTACCGATTGTGGGTTCGATCCCCACTCGGGGGAGTGATTATATTTAATTTTTTTTGTTACTTCTCTTTTGATGGGTGTACTGTAAAGAATTATTATTATATTTATTAATGTTATTGGATCCTAAATAAAATTAAAAATTAGAAAATAGCGTGTGTACAATTGTTAATAAAGCAAAAGACAACCCTCACCCTCATGGCGTCTTCATGGCACTCAAATTCCACATCAGCTTCCCCTGAGGGCCGGCCGCTGTTGTCGTACAAGATGTTGATGTTCACGGGACGGATGGGCTTGAAGAACTATTTGGAAATTAGGACATACTTAGAGAATTGACAAAATACTACCAATTAAAATATTTTCAACTCATTTTTAAAATAACGTATAATAATTTTTGAACGCAGCTGGATTGGAACCTGCGCCTCTTGAAAGCCGTCCAAGCGCTATGACCGCTAAGCCATGCGCTCTACTACCAGCTGCATCGAAATTTTTATACGTTTTATTACAACTTATTTACGTTGTTAGCATCTCTGTAGAGAGATTTTACAAATTTTTGCTACTCAAAGATTATTAAGAAATAATTGTTTGATAAGAGAGAATGCTATTTTATTTTAATATTTACTATTGTTAAAGTGTTACTCCACACTTAGGATTATAAAAAATTAAAAAACAAACAATTTCGCAACGCAGCTAGTAGTAAATAGAACGCATGGCTTAGCGGTCAGAGCGCTTGGACGGTTTCCAACTGGCGCGGGTGCGAATCTCGCAGCGTTCAAATTTTTATACTTTTTTTAAAAAATGTTTCCTAGTCCTAAGTATGGAATAACACTTTAAAAGTAGTAAATATTTTCAACTTTAACTAGCTTCACCTGTATAGATATAGGATATCTATTAATATAAAAAAAATTGTAATGCCTACTCTAAAAATTACTTTGAAAATTGGCAAAATGTCTAAAGTATTGGATTTATACAGTGTTTCCCAATAGGGATGATAGGATTTTGATAGTTCACAGCCACCATCTTAGTTGTTTAACATTTGACATTTGTGTTGTTTTGTGTTCAGTAATGTTTGCCATTTAATCATAAACAAGTTCACGTTACCTCAACGTTTGGAAATTGTCCAAATTTTCTATCAAAATTCGAGAAGTATTGTCTCTACTCAAAGAGCATTTCGTACTAAATATGGTCGTCATGGTGCACCGTCTGAGCTCGCTATACGTCGCATAATCCAAAAACTGGAAAGTGAATATTCTTTCCACGATAGTAGACCACCAACACGACAACGGACAGGCCGTAGTGAAGAAAATATTGCTGCCGTATCAGCCAGTGTCGAAGAAAATCAAAATGTTTCCGTTCCACGACGTGCACAAGAATTGGGCTTATCCAGAATGACAACCTGGCGAATTTTACGTATGGATCTTGGCCTACATCCATACAAGATTGTGTTGGCACAAGAACTCAAGCCAGCAGACCATCGATTACGTCGGGAATTTGCTGATTGGGCGCTTGAAATGATGGAAACGGACACCGAATTTCATAGGAAAATCATCTTTTCAGATGAACTCACTTTTGGCTCAATGGTTATGTGAACAAACAAAATTGTCGTTACTGGAGTGAGCCAAATCCAAGAGTGGTTCATGAAACACCATTACATCCTGAAAAATTGTGTGTTTGGTGCGGATTATGGTACGGTGGAATTATTGGCCCGTACTTTTTCAAAAACGACGAAGGCCGTACTGTTACTGTCGAACTGAACGATTTTTTTTACTCAAGTGTATGAGATCGATGCGGACGACATTTATTTTCAACAAGATGGTGCAACATGCCACACTGCGACCGTCACAATAGATTTATTGCGTGATAAGTTTGGTGAGTCGGTTATTTCTCGCAACGGTCCTCACAATTGGCCACCAAGATCATGCGATTTAACGCCCTTGGACTATTTTTTGTGGGGGTATGATAAATCTCAAGTGTATACCAATAAACCAGCTACGATTCAAGGCCTTGAACACAACATTTGAGCGACTATAGCGGCCATACCGAAGCGACTTGAGCGACTATACCGGCCGAAATGCTGCACCGAGTCATCGAAAATTGGACCAATCGTATTTATCAGTGCAAAAAAGTCGTGGCGGTCATTTGAACGATATTTTGTTTAAATCATAAATAGCATAAAATTTCCTATCGAATAAAGCCATTGAGCACGAAATACAAACATATATTACATGTTTTATTTTAATTTCAAAACAATCATTCTTATTGGGAAACTCCATATAAATACAATATTTTCATATCTTAAACCTATCACTGTTAAGCGAAATAAAAATATTCAAAACAATCTGGTGCCCGAGATTTTTTTTTTAGCTTCACGCTTTTTGTCCCGCATATCATTGTATACAGAAAGTACCTACATAAGACTCAAGACACTCTGTACTTCATTTTCCACCAAATTCGAGACATTGCTTGTTAAGTGGAGGAACTCAACGCCGCACTTTGTCTTACCATAGCGAGGAAGTGAATGTTAATATCTAGGATTTTCGAAATAAATAATTTAGAATTTTTACATTTACAACATGATAAAACAAAACACAATAAACGTTAAATTTGCCACAGCTTGAAAATTTTCGAATTCAGCAAAGAGTTGCATGGAGTGTTTTAACACTAGGGTTTTTTCTACAAAAATTTCAAAGTGGAACGCAAATAATAACATAAAAAAAATAAGATCCAGACTTATTCATATATGATCCAGATTAGACTTACATATGCAATGTCCTGCGGAGTGGCCTTAAACGGTAGACCTCGCATGTGCACGCAGTAGCACGAGCTGCCGCGGCGCGTGCCTCCGCGAGGGTAAGTACTGCTACCCCCTGGGCAATTATATAAAAATAGTTATATATTTTATAAAAAACGTATAAAATTTTAAGCGCTGCCGGATTCGAACCCGCGCCTCTGATCTTTTTTTTTAATCTTTTAGCTTGACGCTTTCATTCCGCGTAGAATAGATAGGAAGTATCTAGTGTCAAGACACTCTGCTTCGCTTCGCTTACTTCGCTTTCCGCCGAATTCGAGACATTGTGTGTTGAGTGGCGGAACGTAACGCTGCATTTGGTATCGTGTATCAGAGCCAGGAAGTGAAGTCCCAAGCATGGGAATCGAACCCATAACCGCTCGCGTACACAGTCAGACGCTGTCCCATTGTGATTACGTGTGGAAAATATATTAAAAACATATATATATATATATATATATATTTAACATAATATGTAAAATATATTAGTACGGTAGAAACTCGATTAACCGGACAAATTTTTGTAGTTAGGTATTAAGATAAACTAATATCCGGATAAAGAAAAGGATTTTCGTATATTTAATAGCATAATACATAATGTCTAATGATAATAAAACAAAATAATAAACAAAAATGTTTTTTTTTTTTAGTTTTTCTTCAATTTCTAGAATACTGCTACTTTAATCATTAATGTGTGTATTAAGTTACTTTGTATAGAGTTTATAGTACGGATAATCGAGAAACCGTATAGCTGAGGGCCGGATAATCGAGTTCCTCTTGTAAATTTGTTGCAAAGCAGCACTTAGATTAGAATGTAAGGATTATGCAAAATCTGACAGCTCCAAAAGAGGGCTTCATTTTTTTTATCATTCTAAATATGTGAGTTTTAAAAATATTTACTATTTTTAAAATGTTATTCCACACTTAGGATAAGAAAATATTAAAAAATAATGAGAGGGAATAGCCACTAAATGTAAAAGGAGCCGGCTGTGGGTTCGATTCCTGCTCGGAGGAATGATTTTATTTAAAAAAACTATTATTTTCATTTCTCCATTCTTCTAAGACTTGACAATAATTACGAAACTCTGTAACGATCTCGACTCAGGGGTCTGGTGAAAATTATTTTTATTTCCTCCCTCTGGTAAAACAAAGCACGGTGTTGAATTCCGCCACTTAACACGCAATGTCTCGAATTTGGCGGAAAGTGTCTTGACAGTAGGTATTTTTTTTATAGATAAAGCGTGAAAATGAAAACAAAAAAAAATCTAATAAACTAACCTCTCGCAAATGAACCCCTGCCTCTTCCACTAAACCGTCCAGAGTATCTATCGTTCCTATCGTACGGGGTAGGCCTGTAACCCCTCGAGGATTTGAACCCGCCACCCTCCATCCGCGCACCGTACGCTCGCACTTCGTCCGCAGAGCTTAGGAACACTTCTATGTACCTGTAATAAGTATGAAATATTGTAGAATTCTGAATAAAAGTTGGTTTGTGTTGAAATTATACTTCTTATATGTAAAAATTGAATTTCAGAAACGAATTACTATAGAAAAGAAGAAAAGTAAAGTCAGGGGTCATCCGTATATTATTTCACATGTTAAAGATAAGGGTGGGGGTTGACAAAGTGTGACATTGCATGACAACGGTGGTCTCACAAATGCGACCGACTCTGACAAGAACGGGAAAGGGGTCAAAATATCAAGAAATTCATGGATCGCCCCAAAATTGACAAATATAAATTATTTTATAAAGAAGTATAATTGCTACTAAAAGATTATAAATTAATATAAAGACAAGTCGTTTCCAACGTGACATAATTTAGAATCCTACTCAAATTTTTTTTTAAATATGACAAAAAAAAAGTACTGTAATAGTAATCCTTATTGCCAAAAAAAAAAAAAACGAAAAAAGAAAATAAAATATATTTATGGCGTTTGTAAAACAACTGGTTGAAGATCGCCATTTTTATGTGCAATGAAGTATTTTTTTCCATAGTCATAAACTAGACATGAGCTGATATGATGATGAAAAGTGTGTAACTACATGCTTCATATTTAAACGTCAAATAATTTAACGCCGGTTCAATAAATTTAATAATATCTCAACGTGAATAATATTATTACTATACTCTCATAATATGCTGTAGTATTATTAATATTATATAATCTACACAGATAATAAATCAAAACATATGTATATATAATATCAAGTCCACCAGTCTTGCCGTCCTCTTCGCCCCGCCGCTCCCCGCGCCCTCCCGCCTCCCTCAACGCCCCTCGACTCCCACCTTTGACAACTCAACAACCAATCACGTATGCATTTTCCGAATGCGTTGACACATGACATTTTATATGACAATACCATAGACAAAAATAAAACTGTTGACAGCTGACAGTTGTAATCAATTGGATATAGCAACAATGTTTTGTTAAATCTGTATAAAATAAACAAGTTTGTTTTTTATCTTTTGCTTATCTTATGTTTGTTTTTTTTTATTTGCTAATATTTATGTTCATGATATCGTCACTAAAAATGTCACGCAAATTGGCACTCTAGAAATGCAATATTTATACGTTCAATTAGCCCTTATTTCACTAAGTTAACCCAATTTTTTTTCTAATATAAACACGTCCAATACATTTTAATAAACCATGATTTATAGAACAACGCCCAGTACCACTGTCGGACCACAGATAAAATATAATCCCAGATGTTAAATGCTCAGTTACTAAGACCTAAATGTCGATAATTAATTTAGCCTGTCCCATGATGTCGCTTCTATTTCTATAAATCACAGTAAAAACATAGTCGGGTCCCATAATAAACCCACTACACCAATATACTGAAGATTTGTGCGTTTTGTAAAAGATGTAGATATTATGCAATTTTGCTATTAATTTTTTTTTTAAAAAAAGAGAACTACAGAATTCAATGAAATTAAACAAATTACCTACATAAGAAAAGTAATATCAAATAAGAAAAATATAAAATAGAATTTATCTACAAATTATAACTTTTAACATACTTAATCAAATAATCTAAAAAAAAAGCAAATGTCACTTTGACATAAAACATTTAAAAACAATCTCGACCACAGTCCACTTAAACGCACAAAAAAATAAAAACAAAACAAACAAAATTGCAATAATATCCACATGTACAAAAAGAGAAACGCCCAAATGTAAACATTTATCCCCCGCACCTGTGTCCTATTTTCTCCCTGTCCCTCTCGAGAGCGTCCTGAGCGCTCTGCTTGTCAACGAAGTATACAAACGCCTCGCCGGAGGCACGCCCCGTGTGGTCCGATAGCAAGTGGACCCCGTCGGAAGCCACCGACAACCCTGCCCCAGTATAATATATGTTATAGATAGATGTTTGCTCTCTTGTTTTGTTCTTCAGATGTGAATATGTATAATATATTGGTTTTTTTTTCAGGAACTTGATAATTTGAAATAAGCAAAAAACATTTCTTTTAATTTGAAGTAAATCTAAATAAAGCTAAAATGCCGCATAGCATAAACACAAAACAAAATATTATCAATACATAGATAACATATAATTAATATAAAACATAAAATTACACATTTACTATTTATTTTTGAAATTAAACTTGGTGCTTATGTAAAATATTGTCTCAAATTGAATTAAATAAATAAATATTAATATTTTTACATAATAATAATTATTTATTGGTTTGATTACATCAACTTCATAAATAAGGAAAGAGAATGTATAAGAATGAATGTAATCAACTTTGAGCAAAAAGCAATAGAGCACCTTGATTCTAAGTTATCTCTGACTACTCCGCTATGGGGGATAAGGCAATTAAAGAGCAAAAGTCCATGTGAAGCCAAATTAAAAAAAATGTAACATTCAAACTATCAAGAACGGCAATAAAAATTTCAGGATATAATAAATATGACACATTCACATCAACCTACAAATTAGTATAATATTCAAATTGAATTGAATAAATTGTTTTACGAATCAATGTGTCTACTTTAGTAAGTGTATTTATGATATACCTAAACATCCCCAAGTGGTAAAAATAAATGTTCAGAGGAAATGCTTTAAAATATATATAGGATTTGCACTTACCATCAAAAAATTGTACAATTTCTTCCTTAGAGCAGCCAAAAGGCAAACCCCTCAGTTTGACAATGCCAACATCGTCAGACACATTCGGAATGCTATCAAATCCATTTTCACTTTGACGCATGGCATTGAGAGCCCATTCCATATCTTGACGGTCAGTTGAGAACACTGAATAAGAAAATTTAATTTAGAGTTGCAATTAAATGAGAGAATCCTGGAGGTAAGTATTTGTTATATTATTATTAATTAAAATATATATATTATAAATAAAAATAATTAGAAGCTATTACATAACAAGCTTCCCATACCTTCTATATATCTTTTGCCCATATTTTCTTTATCCTTTTTCAAGGCTTCCTCCACATCTTGTTGACTCTGCACTTCTACAAAACATTCTCCTGATGGCCTTCCAGGGCGAACCTCAGTTAAGTGCACGCCTATTGGCGTAAAAAAATACATAAAATTATAATGCTAGCGGTTACTCAGGTCCTTATATAGTCTCACAATTGAACCTTAAATTGTACGGTATGACGCAAAAGTAAAAATAATACCGGTAGACGATAGATAATAACATGTTAACGAATCAATCGATGAGCGTCGTGACGCCATCACACTTTATTTTAACATAGTCCAAAAGGAATAGAAATAGTAGACGCTTACCTTCTTTTCCGTTAATCACATTAACGCCACTCAGAAAGTCTAGAACGTCTTCGATACTCGTGGAGAAAGGCAAACCACGAAGTTTTACAATGTGGCTTCCGTCACCAGATCCCAACATTTTCTTAAAGATGTTTAATAAATAACAAAATTTGAATTGTTATTGAGTTCTTTAACCTTAATTACGAATTTTAAAATGACAAATTACAAGTTTAGGATAAAAATAGAAAGATTTCACTTTCCGCTTTGGAATTAGTGACGTCGTTTGTCTTTGACTCGCGTAACTTTAAAACTTTTTCTTTATTTGAAAAATAAAAGTATTTTTTCGTCAATGATTTCATATCATACAGCCTACATAGTTTCTTCTATAAAATTTTAATTATAAAAATACATTTTTTTAATTCATAACTATTCGATGAAGAAAAATTACTTAATTTATATACATTCTTAAATTAAAGTTAAAAAATGGATGAGATGAAGTCTTAAATACAATTAAAGTTACGAACTTATGACTTATAACTTTAATTTTTTATCTGTATTACAGTATCTCAGTTGTTTATATATTACACTATACTATCTGTGAGAGTTTCTAAATTCTATGGATAAGTCAAAATTCTAAGCTTAGAAGCCATCGTTCACTCTAAAGGATTTTGATTTTCTTTTATTATTTCACTTGTAATATGTTATCATGTATGTCGCGTTCTCTTAACAATAAGCAGTAGTTATTTTGGACGGCGAGTTCTGAGTAAGAAAACAAAAAAGCTTTGACTGACCGTGGATACATAATATAATAAAATGACGGTGGACGGTAATGAGAAACCCCAAAGGGACCGTGTTTTTATGGACATAACTATCGGCGGGTTGCCGTCAGGCCGAATAGTGTTTGAATTGTTCAATGATGTAGCTCCGAAGACCGCGGAAAATTTTCGAGCTTTATGTGCTGGTGACATGGGGATCGGTAAAGTTACTGGTAAACCTTTAACCTATAAGGTTAGTGTTCTTGTATCTAATAATAAAATAAATATGTTGCAAAGAATATAATCTACTATATCGATTGATATTGTAACTGTAGTGTGGAACAGTGTTGTTGCTGATTGCTATGATTGTGGTTCAATCCCAACCAAGAAACATTACACCACACTAGTTAGAAAAAAAGGCAGGCTGGAAATAAAGAATAGACTAAGTTTTCTCTGCCTAACCTACTATGTGGGAGATGAAACAAGAAATAGCTATTTCTTTAAAACATTATTTATTTAAAATATAACCTATATATTTATATTTGTTATTATATACATGTAAGACATGGTGGATAATTACTTAAAGTCAAAGTTATTGAGAACTCGCATATAATATCATATTTATATCCATGCAGGGTATGCTTTTCCATCGAGTGGTCAAGGATTTCATGATACAAGGTGGGGATTTTACTAATGCCAATGGAACTGGAGGGGAGTCAATCTATGGAGGCACTTTTGAAGGTAATAGTTTTCTTACACACATCTTTTAAGGCCCAATATGTATATGATACTATAATTATGCCTAGGCCTATGTTTTGTATATAATACTATAATTATTATTTTATTATATAAAACTCACTCACTCAATCTTCAAGTAGTAGAAATTTGTAAAAATCTCTCTACAGAGATGCTAACAACATAAATAAGTTGTAACAGAACATATAAGAATTTCAACGCAGCTGGTAGTAGAAAGCATGGCTTAGCGGTCAGAGTGCTTGGACGGTATCGAAAAGGTGCGGGTTTGTATCCCGCTGTGTTCAAAATTTTTATATGTTTTTTCAAAGATAGTTTACTCTATTTTTTTTAGCTTCATGCTTTTATCCCGCATAGGTAGCAGGCTAGACAGAAAATACCTAGATACTTTCTGTCTACCCTGCTAGCTATGCTATGTCAAGACACTCTGTACCTCACTTTTCTCCAAACTCGAGTATAATCACTCCCCCAAGTGGGGACCGAATCCACATCCAATCGCTATTACAGTCTGATGCTGTCCCACTGTGCCACAACCGGCCTACTTTTATTTAGTTTATTATATTGCCATTTATTTCCATCTAGATGAGACGTTTGAGATCAAGCACGATAGACCGTATTTACTGTCCATGGCTAACAGGGGCAAGGACACAAATGGGTCACAATTCTTTATGTAAGTTGTTCAACGTTCAGGGTAAGGATGCTTTATGATTTAATAGCCCTTTGGTTAGGTTTTATTCAATTTTGCCCCTTGTTTTAATTTTTTTCTATTAGTAAAACGAATGTGATTTTTAAAAAAAAACTCATTTCAAACTAATTTATTACAATAAAAATTATATGAATACAAAAAAAAAAGAAAAATTGTTACATGTATATATTTTTTTCATATATTCTTTATTAAAAAAAAAAACAGCTTCACTTTATCCCATTTAGCAGAATAGTCTGATACAATTTAGTGTCAAGACACTCAGTTCACTGGTATTGTTTGTTTTTGCTAAGAATACTTAGCGTTACTTGCAATGTAAATGTTCTTTTCCTTTCTTTTTAATATCAATAATTTCAGAAAACATTAAAAAATACCTCCTGTACAAAATGCTTACAAAAATTCAAGTATTAATTATCATAAAAAATTTTAATAATTAAGAATTAACTATTAAAATCTGGTAATATATAATATTTTAATGTTAAAAAAATTGGTACAATTATTACAAGTCTATCGAAGTATTTGATATAAATATTTTTGTGTCATCCAATTCTTACACAATTACCAAGTGACAAAGTAAACAGATGACATCTTAATGATAAATACTTTAATATATTGTTTTATGGAGAAACCCAACACCGCATAGAAATGAAAATATATATTTATATATTTTAAAATAAAAATATTATTAACTAGTAAACCCCAATCATCTCATATAAAGTTATTATTGATATAATTTTTAGAAAATTTATATACAAATATATAGTAAATAATAATAAATAAATAAATTTATAAATAAATTAATAAAGTCTTTGTTACCAAAACAAAAAAAAATAGTCCCCTTATAATTTTAATAATTGTAACACTGTACAATACAGTGAAAAAAAGCACACACATATTGTGCAATAAGTTTGCACAATAATATACAGTGTGCTTGTATTTATTACTGTTAGTAAAATATGCCTAAACATAAAAGCGTAAGGTCATTCCTCTCGAAATATTGAAAACTCTTTGCGTACTAAAATAAAACGTAGTTTATATGTAGTAGATATATGCTACAAAGTGATATTGCAACAGGGCCGGATAACCCGAATGGAGTCTAGAGGCTCTTGCAAGTTTGTATAAATCCTTTTCTTTAAGTTTATTATCCAGCGGTCTGCTGAGATTGAATTTAGTGACAGGGTCGGATCAAGGACATTAATAAAGCTTTCCCGACCTTCAGCTTTCTTAGCTTTACGCTTTTATTCCACATATCAGGGTAGACAGAAGGTACTTAGTGTTAATACACTGTACTCCGCTTTCCGACGAATTTGAGACATTGCGTGTTGGATGGCGGAACTTAACGCCGCGTTTTGTTTTATCAGAACGAGGAAATGAAAATACAATTTTACTGCTAACTATTATAAAAGTTTTAATGGCGATTAAGATTTTAATTTTTTTATATAAATCGTCATTGATAGAAAGAAAAATAGAGTAGGAGCAAATCATTTTATATAAATCGAACGGAGTTACGGGCATTGCTAGTATATATCTCAATAACACGAATTTGAAAGGATATTCTACAAAAAATCAAGTTACTCAATATCGTACTAACTAAATTTCGAGAGAAAAAAAAGGGCCATAAGAAGACTTTCTCCGCTCTCTGCATTTTGCCGTTTCGAGTATAAATATATACATACTATCAATGCCGCATAGGGTAATAAACCTTTTCTTAATAATTAAAAACTCAAAATAATTCAGAATATTGCGTCAGGGTTTCTGTGGAGGGGAAGGGTTTTTCCTTTCGAGTTATCAAGGAGGTTCGAATTGTAGAGATGTTATTTGTATAATATATATATATGTGTGTATTTATATCGATGTTGTTGCTTAGAAAGCGGCCGCGGCGGCGAGCGGTGCGCTCTCATACTGTTTCTGTTCTGTGTGTTGTAGAACAACACAGCCGGCGCCGCATCTCGACAAGTTAGTATATTATTATTATATATATTTTTTTATTTAGTAAACATTTTGAAAAAAAAAAACCTATATTTTTTTTTAAGCAATGGTTGTAGAACGTATGGCTTAACGGTCAGAGAGCTTGGACGGTATCCAAGAGCGCATGTTCAAATTCCGCTGCGTTCAAATTTTTATACGATTTTTTTTTTTCAAAAATGTTTTCTAATTCTTAATGTGGAATAACACTTTAAAATATTTTTTATTTAATATATTTTTTATATGTGAATACCAACTGTTGTATTAGTTTTTTTTGGATATTTTTTCGTTTGCTTCATTTTTTGACAAAAAGTTGATTATTTTTTATATGTTTGAATTTCAAATCTCACTCAATACTGATGTTTACAGTATGTTTTTTTTGCATTTTATAACACGTATTTGACAATATGACAAAAATATTGATAAAATTGATGATGTGACACAAAATTGATGACTGACTGACCTCAACGACGCTCTTTGTCTCACCAGAGCAGATAAATGGGAATAGATTTTAAATAATAATCACATTTCCCAGTGGAAATCGAACCCATAACTGAAGAAAATTATGACATAACACAAAATTGATGACACGTTTCATACTCGATGACGTGACACAAAATCGATAACACGCCAAATGTAATGACATGAGACGTGCAACAACGTGATACGTCTAACAACACATACGTAACGAGCCGCGCGCTCCCGCTCCCCAGTGTGCACTGCGTGTTCGGGCAGCTGGCGTCGGGCGCGGCGCTGGTGCGGCAGCTGGAGGCGCTGCCGGTGGACCGCAACGCGCGCCCGCTGCAGGACGTGCTGGTGGCCAACTGCGGACAACTCGTGAAGGTTGAACGTGAGTGGACGGCTTTTTTTCATTTTCGTTTTGAGGGTTTCTTTTTTACAGCTTCACACTTTATCGCGCATAGCGGGGTAGTGGAAGACAACTCGGTGTCAAGACTATATGTTGAGTGTTAATAGTATCTCAAGTGGCGAAACTGAACGCCGCGCTTTAGGTGAGTGAGATTCGAAATTGCAATGATCAGGCCCTGTTCCAAAGCGATGTGGTGGCCATTTAAGTTCTCACTCGATTTGTTTAATTGGTTCGCTTAGAAATAATATTTTACATTACTCTATTACATTGACGTTACTAACTTGTATTTACTGAACTTAATTTTTAAACTTGAAATTTAATTAAAATTAAACGAGCTGCGCCCTTGTATTTAACATCTCTGGATCTTTATTCAAAAATTCGAAAATTAAAGTAACCCAAGTTACTCCGGCCGGTCGTGGCGCAGTGGGACAGCGTCTGATTGTAACGCGATCGGTTGTGGGTTCGATCCCCACTCGGGGGAGTGATAATATTTAAATGATTTTCACTTTCTCACTCTGGTAAAAGTCAAAGTGCGGCGTTGAGTTCCACCACTCAACACGCAATGTCTCAAATTCGGTGGAAAGCGAAGTACGGAGTGTGTTGACACTAGGTACTTCCTGTCTACCCTGCTACGCGGGATAATAGCGTGAAGCTAAAAAAAAAAGTTACTCCGTATTATTAAATCGGCTAATCAAGAATTTGGGTAGAACAAACAGACAAACATACACATGACAAAAAATATTATTTAATCGTGCGTTTAGTAAAAAGAGATAATTTTAATATATAAAAACAGACAATCTAATATTATTTATTTGTATAGATAAATTGTTAACAATACAACAGGTAAGAAACACAAGAAGGAAAAAGAACAAGAGAAGGAGAGCGGCGAAGAATCCGATGAGTCCCACAAGAAAGAGAAGAAGAAGAAGAAGGATAAGAAAAAGAAAAGGTAAACAAATGATTTTTTTTATTATTTTAATAGTACTTAATGTACTAAAGTCCTCGATTTGATAATCAAATTAAGCTTTTTGAATCAGTTTTTTAAGTTGTTAATTGTATTGAATATCATATAAAATTAAGAATTGTTTTTTTTTTGACTGTCAGATATTACAAGCTTTTGATTAACTTGCTGTATAAGTTAGTGTGTATGAAATTTTGCATCTCTTCGTTTCACTTCTCAGTCTCTTTTTGTTGTTAATATAAAATGGCCGCCACTACAAAATGGCGTATAATAAATTTTTTGTACAACCCACAAAATAGGGCTTGATTTGTAGGAATACAGTAGAGTAAGAAAATAAGCTTGTTTTTAAAAAAGTATTTTTTAATATATACATTATTAGCTGTATACACTATAGCTGTCTGTATATGGAAGATGTGTGAGAAAAATCATTGCTAGGGATATTAATCAATGTAATAGTAATTTAAAATATCATCTGTTTGTATGTTCGTTTGTGCACGTTTATCTCGGAAACCGCTTAATCTATTTTAATAGATTTGAATAGAATTGTTTTTACTATTATATTTAATTAATCTTCCCCTTATATTGAGTGTTTATTTTGTTACAATCTATTCATAATTAAGTTAGTTATTTTATATCAATTTAAAATATTTTGTTAATTCTATAAGAATTTATGATATATTAAATGATATTATTTTAAATGGATAATAAGTATATAATAATAATAAGGAAATACATTTTTTAAAATCTAACGTTTCAAAAAGTATAGTAGTCCGTGGTTACAGTTAGACTAAGGTGGCATTTGTCGTTTGGTTGTTACAAAAATTAATTATATCAATCTACCGCCATCTGTTTCTTATTTGCCTCGCTCACTGGATATCCTGTACCCTGGATTCCTGCAGAATGAGCTGACTGTGCCTTTGTCTCTGATGTGGCAAAAATGGTTTTAAATATATAATTAAACAGTTGCATTAACATATGTAAAAATAGCATTAAAAAAGGTTTTATTAATGTATGATATAATCTATTTATAGCTAGCTGGTGGTAGTGGTTAGACCGCTTGGGTGCCTAATCATGGAGAGCGGGTTTGAATCCCGCTGCGTTCCAATTTTTACACTTGAAAAAAAAAATACAAAATATTACTAATTATTCGCTCTAGGCACAGATCTCGTTCATCCGAGGAGGAGCCTGAACCATCACACCCTCTCGTCTCCACATCCAAGATAGATCCAAGGGAGATACCGGAAGTCCCGGCGAACAGGTTTCTGATGCGAGGTGGGAATCAGGACAAGGATCGCGATCAGAGACGGGATAGAGAGAGGTGGGATGTGGTTTTCATTTTTTTATGGCTTCACGCTTTTATCCCGTATAGCAGGGTAGACAGAAAGCACCTAGTGTCAAGACACTCCGTACTCGGCTTTCCACTTTCGGCTTGAGTAGCGGAATTCAACGCCGCGCTTAGTCTTACCACAGCAAGGAAATTGACATAATTTAAATATAATCAGTCTCCAAATGGCAATCAAACCCACAGCCGATCGCGCAGTTAGAAGCTGAGACCAACGTGGCACTGTGGAACGGGGTGAAATTGTAAACGCGATTGGTTGTAGGTTCCGTTTCCACTCGGAATAATGATTATATTTCAAAAGTTATTTTTAAATCGCCGTTCTGGTAAGACAAAACGCGGCATTAAGTTCGCTATTCAACACGTCAAGAATAACCTCCAGTTGTTCAAATTTGAAAATATATTTACAGAAATGTTAACAAAAAAATAATTTGTAATGAGTATAATAATAATATAAGAATTTCGATTGTACAGATATAGACCACACGACTTAGTGGTCTGGGTGCTTAGGTGGGAAACTATACTTGTGGGTTCGAATTCCATACCGTTCAAGTTTTTATATGTTACCCAAATAATATTTGAATTCACAGAGTGAGGTATCGTGAACGTGAACGTCATTCGTACACGCGCAGTGGAAGGTCGATAAAAGGACGTGGAGTGTTTGTAAGTAAATGTTTTTACCTTTGTTAAAAAAATGTGCTTTTTTTTTAAATAATAGTTTGACGCTTTATCCCGTGTAGCAGGATAAGCAGAGAGAATCTAGTCTTAGGACCAGATGAGGTCGATTGGGAATCGAACCCATAACCAACGTTTTTACAAACAGACGCGACATTTGATGAAATAACTATATAATTTGTGTGTAAAAGTGCCTTTAAATTTAATTATTTTATTTTAATATTAATTTTAAATTAAGTTTCGCAAATATAAAATAATGCTTATACCTAATAAATCTATAATACTTTACTATATAAAAACAAAAATAAAAATCAACGTTCCCGTTCCCGTTCCCGTTCCCGTTCCCGTTCCCGTTCCCGTTCCCGTTCCCGTTCCCGTTCCCGTGTACAGCGTTACCGCACGCCGTCGCGTTCCCGCTCGCGCTCGCGGTCCGCCACGCCGCCGCACTGGAGGCAGGCGCAGCGCCGTATCGTCAAATTGGCGCATATTGAGGTGAGTGCGTGTCATGTGTATGTCATTTGTATGTCATGCTATGTCATATATGTTTAGTTTATGTATTTAATTGTATATATTAAAAAGTATTATCTTTTTATTAATAAATACTATTTTTTTTTTCTGAAACCAATAGTGATAATGTTGTAGAAGGAAATTCGAAGTTGTATAGGAGCTATATCCGTTATAGAAAAAAATAAAAATTAACATTTATTCTCTTATTTATATCTTATATATTTATCTTATTACGTAATATTGAAAAAATATATGAAAAGCCTATATATATATATATATATATATATATATATATATATATATATAAATATATATATATATATATATATATATATATATATATAAATATATATATATATATATATATATATATATATATATATATATATATATATATATATATATATATATTTGAACGCAGTAGGATTTGAATCGGCGCTTTTTGCAACCCATCCAAGCGCTCTAACCGCTGCGCCATTCGCTCTACAGCCTAACATCTTCTACTACTAAACTTATTTTTTATCTTTAAATATATCTACAGACATCTTTATTACATAAAAAACTAGCCAATTGTTAAACGCATGTCTTAGTGATAGTGCTTTGACGGTTTCCAAGAGGCGCGGGTTCGAATCCCGTTACGTTTAAAATTTTATACGTTATTTTAAAAAAAAATATAGTAACAATAGTAAAATACCTAATATTTTAAAAATTTTGTATTATGTTTATTATTATGAGATAACGTGTATATTTTATTCTTGTAAATGTTGTTTTAATGTGATAGCAAATGGAGCGTGAACAAGTGGAACAGGAGACGAGAGTCCGAGGTCTTGGTCATCAGCACAGCAGTAAGTGGATTTGGAGATCGAGAGAATTTATTATTTCACGCTTCACGCTTTTGTCCCAAATCAAAAAAAATATCCAATATCAAGACACTCCGTGCTTTGTTTTCCACCGAATTCGAGACATTGCGTGTTGAGTGGTGGAACTCAACGCCGCACTTTGTGTTACCAGAGTGAAAATAATTTAAATATAATCACTCCTCTGAGTAGGATCGAACCCACAACCGGTCGCGTTTACTCGGACGCTGTCACACTGCGCCAGGACCGGCCTCAGTTATTATTATTTTTTGAAGAAATTTGTATAAATAAGGTCTTAATTTTTACAATATTCAATCTAAATTGTAATTATTCAAGTAATTTAATACAATAGGAGCGCTATAATTCGAATATCGAGGAAAAGACCTGACTAATCGAGTTAAAGAGTTATCGACACATTGACAATTTCGATATACGCGGGTTTTAAATCGGTATAAAGAGGTTGAGGTTCAGTATTATAATTTTAGAGTTAGAAAAGTGAAATAAATAAACATGTTTTCTATGAAACAATCGGGAACTTACATAGGTCGGTAAAGTGTGTTGTAAAGATAATCGGCTTGTGTATAATCGGGTAAAATAAAACATTGGAATGTAATTTCTATTTTAAATTTTCTCGTTATATAGGAAAAATATATACCAAAATGATTATTTCGACTAATAGAGGATTGAGATGTCGAGTAATTAAGGTATTTATGTATGAAGGGAAGCTAACAAAACATTATTCGAATTGTATTTGGAGGTTTATCAACTTATCGTGATTCGTCTTAACGAGGTTGTATTTGATATAAAAATGAAAGTTTGAAATTATAGTATAAGGAACAAATTTGAAAATTATTTAATTAATTATATATAATATAGGTCTGAAGACCTATTCAATCTCTCCTTTCTCTCCTGCTTTGGTTAGGTCCCGGCTTGCAACATTCTCTGCGGCTTATCCAGTTTACGATTGTTGAATTAAACATAGTTTATATTTTATTATATTCTTTATTTCAACATACATTTAAAAAAACAAATGACAACACAGACAAACATTTTATACTATAAAGGTGGACTTATCTCTGAAAGAGACTTCTTCCAATCAACCTTTCAACCCGTCAACGTCGATATGTAAGAAGAGGCGGAATTAATTAAAAAGGAACAGATAGATATAGACTGATTAAGAACGATTGAATGATTTAGTTGATAAACAGTGTGTTTCAAAATTTGACATACTCTGTGTGTTCAATCGCGGAACTCAACGCCGCGTTCTGTATTATCAGATTATTTATCTTATTAATTGTTTAAATTTAATTAATTTATTTTTCTATTTTTGTGATCAGAGGAGGGCGAAGAAGGTACTCCGGAGAGGCCAAGGGATAAAGAAGAAGGTGAATGTGATACAACATTAGGTGCGTATTTACTTGTAATATATGTATGTATGTATGTTTGTTTGTTATTCTGTATGAAATCTTGTAACTTCATTTTTATTAAAGTAAACTTCATTAAAGTATATATATTTAATAGAATAATCTGACATTTTGTATATGTAAATTTAATTGATGTCTATTCAAAATGGCCGCCGCAACAAAATTAACGGATTTCATAACTTTTCACAATTAAATGAAAAATTGTATTGTAGAATATAATACAGTGTAAAAAAAATGAAAAATAAATCGTCTTTTTTTCAATGGCATGTTATAAAAAACATATAAAATTACTAAATAAATTTTAAATATGTTAATTTAGTAATTGAGTTGGCTGGTAACAGCCATATGTGTTTTTCGTAATAAATATTTTATTATAAATACGTTTGCATAGAAATGAAGACGGTAGCGTTTGAATTGTAAAGGATATTAATATTTTATAAATGAAACTATTTTAAACGGATCAATCGTATATACTTTATTTAAAAATACATTTAAAAAAAGCCCCGACGTTTCGAACACTTTGTAGTTAGTCCGTGCCAAAGGTAGACTATTTTATATATACTTAAAATATACACGAAAATTTCGTTTGCAATACTGTCATTTAAATTGTGTTAAAAATATCAAAAATCAAAGATCTTATATGATTACTAATATGTTTTTTTTCTTACATAGAGATACTTAGAAAGAACTTAGTGTTAAGACACTCTGTTTGCCTCTTATAGTCTGAATTGGAAACATTTTATCACTCAACACGCAATGTCTCGAATTCGGCGGAAAGCGAAGTGCGGAGTGTCTTGACACTAGGTGCTTTTTGTCTTTGTAATGCTAAAATATGAGCATTCCAACACGTGGTATTCAAATCTAAAACCAATCGCGTTTGCATTCAAACGGCATTGCGTCTGTGTGTAAATGGTATTATATGGCGTTTTTAATATGTTTATATATTTATTTGATTTTACATTATATTTTTTTATTATATAAAATTTATTTATTTATTTCTCAGACGAGACTCGCCATGAAAAAGTAGATTATAACGCTCTGGATTTCGAAGAAGACGTGGAACACGATGGTATGTTTAATATAATACAAATAATATTTAAAAAAATAATTAAAATACCTGCTTTTTTTCATTTTTTTTTAACTAGCTGTGCCTGCGGACATCATCATCTACGGATCTATATTTTATAATTTAGATATAAAATTAAGTCTTAAGTTGTTCTTTATTACATCAGCTATCTGCCAGTGAAAGTGTCATCAAAATTGATCCAGCCGTTCCAGAGATTACCGATAGACAAAAATTGTATAAAATATTATTTTGGTATGTGTATGTACGGTTGATTATATACATATGTATTTAGTAAAATGCGGTTATTTTAATATGACAAACAGACACTTCAATTTTATTTATTTGTATATATAAAATAATTAGTTTTGAAAATTTGACTTTGGATTTCTTTCATGGTATTTATAATATATATTTTTTGTTTTTACAATTTTTTTATATGTATTTTTTTTGTAGTGTATATATTGATTATTTATTTATTATTTAATAAGTCATATAAATATGTATTTATATATTATTAATGTATTTTTATTGGTTTTAATGATATTAAATGGAATGAAAAATGAGGTGTAGCATTTTTTTTTTAATTTCTCTTTTAGGTGCAGTACTCTAAACGCATAGAACAGAGAGTACAAACACATTAATTTATATATATTTATTTGCGAGTGTTAATTCATTATAAAGGGCCCCTCAAATCTACACATATAATACCATTCTGTATTGTTATATATTTTGTTTACAGAATCAGTTCAAAAGCGTCGCCCAGCTATAGCGAGTGCGAGCGCGCGCGCCGATATACTAGCGAGGGCGCTCGGTGTTAATCCCAAGCAGCGGTAATTGTTTAAAAAAATTATTAAATTAATAAAAAAAAATACTGCACTGTTATTAGAGACCACCTAGTGTCAAAACACACCGTACTCTGTTTTCCGCCAAATTCGAGACATTGCGTTTTGAGGGAACGGAGCTCAACACCACGCTTCATCTGAACCAGAGCGAAGAAATGAAAATATATTTTAAATATAATCTTTCCCCCATTAAGGAATCGAACCCATAACCAATCGACAATCAATGTCGATTACAATTAATAATTTTATATAAAATTTCAGCGAACAAAGGGACAAGAGAGATGATAAGCGCAAAGAAGGTTTACAATCAACAGTGAATTATGTCCAGCCGAAGCTGTCGTCCGCCATAGCGCCCGTGTGCCACGACGAGGGCGGAGCGCCCAGTGGCGGCAAGGAGTACGACCCGTTTGTGTTGCTGAGGAGCCAGTTCACTAAGAACAAGGATATGAATTACAGGTGAATTGAAAAAAAAAACACCTGGAATTGAACCCGCTACCCGTTGGTAAACTTCCGTGTGGTACAGATAGATAATTGTGCTGTTCGGTGTCGTGCTACGTCGAATTCAGTGTTATTTTCATATTTATAAAAGAAATATACTTACATACAAAAATTTGTAATATTAGTTAAAATCAATATGGCTGTGTTAATGTTTTTATTTTTATAGGTTTTATAGTTTAGAGATATCGTTTTATATTTGGCATGTTTAGAATTGTACTTTTTATTTTGTTGCCAAACACCAAAATATTTATTTAAAAATTTGCTATTTTTTGAATTTTCGACAAGAAAAAAAAAGGCAGAAATTGTACATTTTGAATTTTCTAGCTCATAAATGTTAATTTAGTTTAAATAAACTAATATAATATATATATTGTTGTGTTAAATTATTTTCATAAAATTTTTAGATAGGCCATTTTAGATTTTTTTACTTGCTTTTTTTTGTATGTTTTTTTTTGTAAATATTAAAAAGTTTCGTATTAATACTTTTTGTTGTAGGCGAGATGATCGCACAAGTAGATTTGAAAGGGAGAGACCTAGAGATGACAAAGAGAGAGACAAATATAGAAATGAGAGGGACCGCAGGTATTCTGAGAGGGATGACAGGAATAAAAATGTTGAACACGACAAAGACCCAAAACGTTATGCCGAAAAAGATAACGAAGCCGATAATAAAGATCGTAGAAAGGAGCGATCTAAGGATAGATCTGCAGATAGATCTAACGATATCAAAGAAAGGAAGTTATCCGAACGCGACAGGTCTAGAGATAAATCTAAAGATCATGATGATAAACGAGCTTCAGATAAAAATAGATCACCAGTAAGAGATGATAAACGAGTTGATTCTGAACGTAACAAATCGAAGGGCGAAGATGATAAGGTGGACGTTACTGAAAAAGATACGGCTAAAGATAAAGATGTTAGAAAAGATAGAGATACAAGAAGGATCTCCAGGGAGAGAGATGAGAGGAGAGAACGATCCAGAGGCAGGGAGGGTAGGCGAGAGAGATATCAGCGGGATAGATCTCGCGACAGACGTGATAGGTCTCGAGATAGACGTGACAGATCTCGAGATAGACGCGATAGATCTAAAGATAGGAGCGATAGACGTAATAAGGACGTTAGGCAAGACATGTCTAGAGATAGGGAATATAAGAAAGATAGGTCTCGTGATAGATCTAATGACGGCAGACGGGAAAGAGATGATAAGAGTAAAGATGGTAAAGCAGCTGCGGACAAAAGGTAGGTTTTAAATTATTTCTTTTAAGAATATTTATTTTATATTGCATGCCAAATATATATTTATTATAATTTTTTTTTTATTTTGGAAAACAGGAAGTATCTAGTATCAAGACACTCCTTACCTATCCGCCGATTTCGAGATATTGTATTGCTTGTTGAGTGGCGGAACTCAACGCCGCACTTTATCTTACCAGAGTGAACGAACTAAAATAATTTTAAATATAATCATTCCCCCAAATGAACTCGAGGACTCGAACCCACAACCGAACGCGTTTACAGTCAGACACTGTCCTACTGCGTAGTAATCTATACATATATTAAAGATGTAATTGATTGTTGTCTGTGCTCTTAAAATATTTGAGAGACACTATCATGATTAATCAATATATTTACACCCAAAAAATTTTTTTTTTTAATTTTTTAACTGTTTGTCTATATGTATGTTTGTTTGTGCGTTTGTGTACACCAATCTCGGTAATGGCTGAACCGATATTTCTACAATTTTCCCTATTTCACTTTGGTATACCTTTTTTAATATCACAAATGAAAAAAGTTATATGAATTTAAAATATTTTCGATTAGACAATATTTCTAGAAAATAATTGTTCAAAATTTATTACAAGACAGCTTGCTCCTTTCTTTATATATATATATATATATATATATATATATATATATATATATATATATATATATATATATATATATATATATATATATATATATATAATTTTTAATGCAAAGAAAGATATTCTATTACGTGGGAAACATTCGCTACAATCAAAAATGGATGGGTGTGCATTTGCAAATTAAATAATATTTCAATATAGAAAATCATATTAAAGTGTCAGTGTTTTGGCTGTCGTTCCAACATTAAGTATTAAATATATTTATTATGCGGGAATTGAACCCGTAGCCACTGAAATCTTGAAATATAATCATATATATTGTTCTTATTTATTTATATTTCTTGCTGTTATTTTTATTGTTTTATTTATTAATATTTAATTAATTGGGTGACAAGGTCGAAGAGTCGCAGTCGTGATGACAAGGCTGAACGTAAAAGTCCAGAGAAAGAAGGTGAAAAGAAAAAGGTACGTTACATACACTACCGGTCAAAGGTTTGAGACCACTATGAAAAATTATGAGAAAATATATAAAACTCATGATGTTTAAAAACGTTATGGGAAACTGGATATATTTTCATGTTACACATAAGATATAAAACTAATAAAAAAAACTTGACGTTAACTGTGGTTCTTAATAAAATACGCATAAAAGAAGATAAACAGATTTTTCGTCGAAATACCCTCCTACCCTCTTGCGAGATATTATTCCAGCTTCCCTCCAATGCATGCCACATGGTCTGCTATGAAGATGGAGCGAGCTCTTCCCGCAAAGGTTCAATGGGATTGCGCGGCTTTGAGGTGGTCAGGTCATGGCTTCTAATACTTTTTCCGAGTGTTTTTTTTTGTCTATATAGCCTCTACATCATTTCAAAATAAATCCTTGATTTGGACTTGATTTCCAATCCCATAGCCAGAGAAAAAGCCCCAGACCATACCTGATCCGCCGCCGTGCTTGACAGTCGGCACTACACACTGCGGCCTTATCATTTCTTTGGCGGAGCGTCGGACGAAAATTCTCCTTTTTGGACCTGAAGTCTTACTGAAGTGTCCTTTCGGTCCAGTCTCGATGGACTAGGGTCCATTGCATCCGTTTCTTTTTATTTTGCGGTTTTAACAGAGGTTGTTGCCTTTGGTCTACCAGAGCGCGGACGATCTTGATTATTGAAGGTTTGCTTGTAGCGCACTATAGTGCGATTATCTTGAGTTGACTCGCTCTCTGACACAAAGTATAGTGTTCCAACACTAATTTCCGATACTTATCCCATTTTAGAGATATCTTGATTTGTAGGAACTACAAAATGAGACTAACTGTGGATACTCGTAAATGTCAAGACAAATGCAAGGTTGAAAATAATAATTAAATATATTTTGAGAATTTTGAACGATTGTGTTGTAAGTTAATATAGAAAAATAGAAGCGCCAGTTGCGGTAGTGAGGTAATTAATTTTTGACAACTGGTCTGTCGGTGTACCGCCTCCGCCGCAGTCTGATTGTAAACGCGACCGGTTGTGGGTTCGATCCCCGCTCGGGGGAGGGATTATATTTTTTTGTCACTTCCTCGCTCTGGTAAGACAAAGTGCTGCATTGCGTTTCACCACTCAACAAGCAATGTCTCGAATTCGGTGGAAAGCGATGTACGTAGTGCTTTGGCACTGGCTGCTTTCCCGTAAGTAGGCTAGACAGCCTACTTACAGCCTATAAAAAGCATGAAGCTGAAAAAAACAATATGACAGTTTATATATGTAATAGTATTCTACTAATTAATTAATATATATTTTTTTTATTCTAAGGAGGAGGAAAGAAACGAAGCTCGCAAAGAGTTGATGGAGATAGTACGTCTGATCAAGTCCAGGCAAAAGGAGAGAGAGAATAAAGGTGGGTTTTGTATAGAGATAACAAGAGATTTGATAAGCAGAATAAAATAGAGTAAAATTCATATAGACATGATCTAAAATGTATCTAGCCAGTTGTTACAAAATTCGTTTTCTTGTATGTATCAATTCCGTACACACGTAAGCAAGTCGATATATCGACTGGCACACATATACATTAATATTAAGGAATATATATTGAGATAACTGTAAGTGGTGTAATAAACTTTATTATTATATAAGTAATTAGATTGACACCTTTAAATATTGTTTTTAATTCACTTTTACAATATAGAAGGTAAGAAAAGGCGACACTCGTCCAGCGATTCGTCGGACTCCGACGAGGGGCGGCGGCGGTCCACTGACAGGAGGGAGAAGAGCCACAGCAGGTGATATGTTTGTAGTGAAATGTGTACTGTTAGCTAACTTGGAGCTCTGGCAAAAGAAAGTGCGGCGTTGAGTTCCACCACTCAACACGCAATGTCTCGAATACGGTCTAAAGCGAAGTACGGAGTGTCTTCACATTCGTTACAGAGACAATAAAAACATAAATAACGTTGTAACAAACGTATAAGATTTTAGACGCAGCCGGTAGTAGAAAGCATGGTTTAGTGGTAGCGCTTGGACGGTTTCCAACAGGCGCGGGTTCGAATGCCGTTGAATTAATTTTCATATGTTTTAATATAGTATTTTTTAAATTATATATATATATATATATATATATATATATGTATGTATATATATTGTAATATTATTACAGGGGCGCCAGATCTCGTCGTTCCCGCAGTCCCCGTTCGAGACGCAACCGACGCTCGTCTTCGTCTAATTAGATTTCATTTAATATCATTGAGGAAGGTTTAATTTTTATTATTCATAATGGTTTTTTTTTCATTACATAATAATTGTATTCATATAAGGATGTATTTAATATTATAATATGGTATATTTTTTTTAGTGACAACCGAGTTAACCACGGGTCGTGGATTCGATTTTCAATTGTATATTGATGATGTATGCATTAAGATATGTTTCGTTCTTTTTTAATATAATATAGTTCTTTTTTAATATACTAGATATATATTATTATTATTATTAATTCTCCTTCATATATGTGTATGTTTTATTATAAAATATATTATATATATATATATATATATATATATATATATATATATATATATATATATATATATATTACAATATTTTTTCTCATGCTCAGTTTAATATAATATAATACAATACACATCTTTGCATTGCTTTTTATTAAAAAAAACCTTTATTGTATTTTTTTTTTATTTTTGAATGAAATGTTGGTATAGAATAGATGTATGTAGTTGTAATTTTTTTTAATTAGACTACTTTCTACTAGACGACTTCATGTATAATAAAATGTCAACAATTATAAGTTGTAACAGCCAGGGAACGTATGGCTTAATATTCTACTCCGTTTGGTTACCCAGTGGCGTGGGTTCGAATCCGCTGCGTTAGAATTTTTAATACGTTTAAAATAATGTGGTTAGTTTAGGTTATACATGGTGTTTCTAGATAATTGAATAGTATATAAATATTTTTTTGCGTATAATAGTGTGTTTGATTTTTAATTACTATTAACTAATTATGATTTGATTAACATGAAGGTGGTTTCTTTGAGAGCAGTTTCAAAAAACCTAGTTCAAAGATTCTATGTTATTAGCTTTTTTTTTAATTTTAATTGTAATTTAATTGGAATTAAATGTCATTATAAAATAATACAGATTGTATTTTTTAAAATAATTTTTAATATCTGTAAACCAGATAATCCTGGGTTCGATTCCCACTTGTATGTTTATAATTAATTAGATTCTATACTCCACTTGGGTGGATAAGACAAAGCGTGGTGATTAATTTCAATGGAACGTAGTGTCTTGACACTAGGTTGTATCTGAAGCTGCTTTCTTATATTTTCATTTTTTTTTTGAATATTTAACATCGTACATTGAATATATGTGTAGTTTAGTTTTAGTAATAATTGAATTGTGTTACGTGTTTTATTAATAAATAGTTTTAATAGAATTTAGTTTTGTTTTTATTTTGGTGTTTGAGTTTAAGTGTAGGTTCGATTTCTGTGTTCAGTAAATATATGTATTGTCTGCCTTGACTCCTTTTTTCATTCTCAGGGTACCGCTTGGTAGGCCTTACCTGCTTTGTGTTAGTATAACCTGCCCATTGGTTGATTTATTGTAATTGAAAAGAAATGTGTCCAGTTCGGACTCGAGAGACGTAATGGTTTACACAAAAGAATTGCTACTAATATTTTTGGCATTTCGTTTGGTATCTTGATAAAGATGAGCGATGGGATAAAAGTGTAACGTATAAAAATTTGAACGTAGCAGGATTCGAACCCGCGCCTCCTGGATACCGTCCAAGCACTCTGACCGCTAAGCTTGGACGGTATCCAAGAGTATCCAATTTTTATACGTTTTTTTAAAAAATATTTCCTAATCCTAAGTGTGGAATAACACTTTAAAAATAGTAAATATGTAAAAGATCATTATTGTAGAGAGTAAAAAGACGAACAATTTTTTTTCAAGATGGCGAAAATACAGTAAAGTAATTTTGGTCGAATATTAGAAGTTGAGCTCGTCTAGGCTTTCTTCATGTGATATTCAATATTTAGCGTTTTCGGATCACATGCGTTTTGAAATTATTATAATGACTGCAATATACAGTACCCGTTCATTGTGTCTGGCATGGTGAAAAAAATCACCCTAATCCCGTAAGTATTATCTATACAAACGAGACCCTCTGGGTCTAAGCTACGTTCAGCGTGGCCATGACCAGCGCTTGGCAACCATCTGTGATACCCTGAAACATAGGATATCAAATATAGACTTACCTTGGACTCCCACTGCCCCACCTGCCTAGGGGTCTGTCTGGACTGACGTCACAACATGGCCACACAAGCCAAGAAGTCCTCGAACGCAGCCAGGGTTGTCTTATTCAAGCTGCGTCCGCTATTCAGCTCGGCTTTGCCTCTTCGTACCAAGCTGGGAGATCAGATGTGGTCTGGCATAAAGAGGCAACCCTCACCAGCACGTGGCAGCGCATTTGCGTACATAATGTGAAAAATATAGCCATGCGGCGCGGTATACAGGCCCTTCGATGCATGAGGAAAGTGACTGGCCATAACATGCATGCGTCGCTGATGGCTTAGCTGGGTCTCGCTCCGAGGGTCTCCCGGGCAGCTATAGCTCATACACGTTGCCAAGCAACGCGTTGTTTACGCGTCAACGTGATATCTAGTATATAAAGATCAGCTTTTATTTAACAACAAAATTCACAATTGATAATAAAATAAGTAAAATAAATACTTTATGTTATATAATCTTAATATAAAATTAAAAATTAATCAAAGAACTCATTTCTTTAATATTTTCCTTTGTTTCTAAGTGTGGCATAATTCTAATGATTGTGATAGAAAATATTAAAAATATTTAATACATGGAAAAGGAGTGCAGAATGTTGATATAATTTTAAAAATATATAAAATTAATAAAATAAATATAATACACGCAGTGAGTGATTGACATACACGTATACATACACGTATATATATATATATATATATATATATATATATATATATATATATATATATATATATATATATATATATATATATATATATATATATAATTATTAAATAACAGTCACTATACATATAACCGAGCAACATTGAGACAATAACAAAAGTGTTATCATTATGTTATCAAACTTCAAAATTCAGTCAAAATTTTCCTTGTTTTGTGACGCAACGCGCCTGTATTGAATTTAATCAACATTTATATTTAAATAAGCTTTATGTTACAAGCACATTTGAATCGTAAATCAATATAAGTGTCAGTATTGTCAGTCCTACAATAACTTACTGACGGCAGGCAGTTCTGCTGTGAAGAGTTGTCTTTTCAAATATAATTTTAGGTAATATAATAGGTAAGTAAGACCATGATGGCGCAGTGGAGAAGCGTCTGACTGTAAACGCGATGGGTTGTTAGTTCGATTCCTACATACGGGATTGGAAATAATAAAATATTATTATCATTTTTTTTGCGCTTAGTTCGCCACTCAACACGCAATGTCTTGATTTGCGATTTACGTAACGTAGTGTCTTGACATTAGGTTGTTTCTGACTACCCTGCTACGCGGGTTAAAGCGTGATGCTGAATGCTTATACAGTGGATCTTAAATCCACATATTAACATCAATATAGTAATCTTGGATAGAATAATATATTTAGAGGCCGTTCGTGGCGCAGTGGGACAGCGTTTGACTGTAAATGCGATCGGTTGTAGGCTCAATCCCCACTCGGGGGAGTGATTATATTTCAATTATTTTCACTTCCTCTCTCTAGTAAGACAAAGTGCGGCATTGAGTTCCTCCACTAAACCCGCATTTCGTTGGAAAGTGAAGTACGGAGTGTCTTCACATTAGGTAATTTCTGTCTACCAGGGTACCAGACAGAAAGAAAGTATGTAACGTAATATCTTGACATTGGGTTGTCTTTGACTACCCCGCTACATGGGATAAAATGAAGCTAAATATATATATATATATATATATATATATATATATATATATATATATATATATATCTATATATGTATATACTTTCCCTAATAAAATGTTTTTAATTTTAAATTGAAATTGTTCAACTGGTAAGTCTTTAAGTGTTGTGGAATTATATTATACATGCGTATATCTCAAAGGAAGGCGAAGCAAAGGCGAAAATTGGGAGTAATCTTATTTTTACTTATAATATAACCTTTCTCGTAATAGATATTATTATATTTATACCATATATTATGATGCAGACGTAAGAATACCGCCTTTTTTAGAAACCTCTCATAGAGAATCCAGAGCTCCCATTGGTCTTTTTTAAATTACATATATTGATTAAATATCGGTACCGTTGCTCCATAGCCCTTATTACCCCGCCCAGCAGGTTAAATAGAAGGTAAATAGTGTCAAGACACTCCGTACTCCGCTTTCCGCCGAATTCGAGCCATTGTGTGTTGAGTTGCAGAACTTAACGCCGCGATTTGTCTTACCAGAGCGATGAAATGTAATCGTTTTAAATATAATCATTTTCTCGATTCAGAGTTAAACCCACAACCGTTAGTTTTTACAGTCGGACCATGTTCCACTGGTCCACGACTGGTCTCAAAAAATATACTATAATAATCACTAAATCTAGTCTCCCTTATCTAACAGGGTAAGCAGCGTAGCTTAAGAAATCTACTCGCAAAGGAAGATAGATGGTTGTCCCATTGAAATCGAATCCAAGTCCCTGAAAATACTGCGAGTCGGTAAAATTAATCATTTCATTATTGAGTCTTTAGTTAGGTTTATGTCTCTTCATGTTGGACATAATAAAGTTAAAAATTTTTAATAAGATCTTTAAATTTCGCGATTTTTATACATTTTAAATGAAACTATTTTAACTGGATTAATCGCGCATATTTTGGTATTCGAAAATACATTTTGGACACCTGACGTTTCGAATACTTTACAGTAGTCCGTGGTCACAGGTAGACTGAGGTGGCATTCGTCTGTCAGTTGATAAAAAAATTAATTATACTAAACTACCGCCGACTGTTTCTTAATCGCCTCGCGTACTGCCCTGGATTCTTGCAGAATGAGCTGACTGTATCTTTGTCTCTGGTGTGGTGGATTTGAGACTTTAAATTTTATATAACCTGGGACCCTCAGGTGGTAGAGAGCTTCCAACCATCTTCTCTATTGAAATTTGGATGTTTTTGAATTTCAATAGCTTCGCGAATCATTCTACAAATATATCTACTTTCCCTAGCGAGGATATGTGGCTTATCAAACTTGAAGTAGTGGTTGTACTTATTCATTGTATGTTCACACACAGCTGACTGCAATACACGCTCACTCTTGACATCGAATATGTGTTCTTTCACCCTAACCCCGAAGCTCCTATTCGTTTGGCCAATGTATGACAAGCCACAGTCACAGTCTAGTTTATATACGTCTGCACACTGCAAAGGAATATTAGATTTCACGGGTCTCAAGCATTGGCTCACTTTTTTATTAGGCTTAAATATGGTTTTGATAGAAGCTCTTCTTAAGATGTTGCCAATCCTGTCTGTAAATCCCTTCACAAATGGTAGAAGTGCTGGCTGTCTCTCCACTGTGGGTGGCTTGTTGGTCTTCATACAACGCTGGCGGGGAACTGGCAGCTTGTTTTGATGAAGGGCACCCTTTTCCTGCCGAAGCTCATCCCCTAGGTGTTCAGCGTTGTTAAGGCGGTAAGCTCTCTGAAACAAAGATTTGCCAACGGTAGATAACTGTGTAGGGTGATAGTAGGATTCGCCATTGAGATACCTGTTGGTATGGGTAGGTTTCCTATACACTGTGTGGCCTAATATGCCGTTAGGATTCTTTATTACTAATACATCAAGAAAAGCTAAAGTGCAATTGTATTGCAATCAGCTGTGTGTGAACATACAATGACTAAGTACAACCGCTACTTCAGGTTTGATATGCCACATATCCTCACTAAGGAAAGTAGATATATACATAGAATAATCCGCGAGACTATTGAAATTCAAAAACATCCAAATTTCAATTGAGAAGATAGTTGGAAACTCTCTACCACCTGAGATCCACTTGTAAAAAATGTAAAGCTTATTCTGCAAGAATCCAGGGCAGTACGTAAGGCAATTAAGAAACAGATGGCGGTAGATTGATATTATTAATTTTTGTATCAACTGACAGACGAATGCCACCTCAGTCTACTTGTCCACGGACTACTGTAACGTGTTCGAAACGTCAGGTGTCCAAAATATATTTTCGAATACCAAAATATACGCTATTAATCTGGTTAAAAGAGTTTCATTAAAATGATTTTTTTTTGCGTTCAATACTAAATTATCAGTAGTAAATTAGTAAAGAATTTGCTTCAGAGCACTGTTCATCTCGTAATTATCATTTTATTATTAAGCACGGGGCAGTTGGTATAGTAGGCGGAGACAAGCTCGCGTCAAAATACTTTCTACATGAATTCTAGGTTTTGCTTGTCAAGGGGCAAAAGCTTAAATATTAATCATTTTTGAAAGGGAATCGAACCCACAACCAATCGATTTTACAGTCAGACACTGTTCTACTGGTTTGCGATTTTAATAAGTATTAGAGAATAAGCGGAAATTATGCTATAAACTTATTTTGTATCTGAGGGATTATTATAAGTAGCTCTTACTCTAGTTTTTTTTTCACGGATTTTCCCGCAAAAGCGACTTCACCAGGGCTGTGGAAATAAGTAGTGTCAAGTCATTCTGGTCTACGCTAGGATTCGAGACATTGCATATTGAGTGACGGAACTCCTCATGTTTATAATGCTAGGGCGGGGGAAATAAAATGTTTTTTTTTAAGCTTCCCGCTTTATCTCATATAGTCAGAGAGAACGGAATGACAAAGGCTACGTCTCCGCATACTTCTTTTACTTCGTCCATAGTCATTAACCTTCTTATTCATGCCCTTCGGGAGGTCCTCACGCTTTTCATGTGACCTTGCTCCAGTATCATCGATACTGTCGACAAGGTCAACCGGGGGAGACCCCGAACTCTCGTATCACTCACCTTTGCTTCACATATCTATGTACCCTTATTTCTTAAAGTGGTAAAATACGTATTTAAGTAACTAATAATTACCTAATAAATAAGATTCATATTATAGAAATATTGTATTCTAGACAGTTTACTAGAATCGCAGGTTTCAAACTTCAAATATTGATATTTTAAAGTCTTGCTAAAATATTTCTCATGTTTATATATTGTTCAGGTACTTAGTACATTAATAATATAAAGAATATTGAAAGTATTCCTTCATTTCTATAGTTGTTTTGTTTTTGGGCGGTTTTGGTTACGGCAAGTGCATCAGCTCCTCTGCAGATGTTGGCGTCCATGTGCTCGCATGTTATTTGTATATTGACGCCGGTCTTGGTGATGTGGATTCGATTCCCACTCGATTCACGAGGGAGTGATTATATTTCAATTATTTTCCTCGCTCCGGTGAGACAGAGTGCGGCATTGAGTTTCGCCACTCAACACGCGAAAATTCGGATTCGGTAGAAAGCGAAGTATGGAGTGGCACTGTGTACTTTCTGTCTACCTTGCTATGCAGGAGGAAAAAAAACAATGTTGTTTAAATAAATGATCTCACCTCAAGTCGGACTTTCAGTTTGTCGAGCTTGGAGTCAAGTTAAGTTAAGAGCGCTGCTGTTTTTTGAACTCATAACTCTGATCGTTGAGCAGAATGCTGGTCGAGTGTCTCTATACTAGTACGTTAAGAAACAACACTATCTGCATACTTTTTTTGTTGAAGTCAAATTCAATTTTAAACCCTCAGAGACCTGAGAAGAACCGACGCTAGAAACTAAGCGGGATTTTCTCGTTCGTTGTTTTCGCGTCTCTCGCTTTAAGCTGTATAAAATTTACTTCTTGTATGCAAATGTGTATATAGCGATACTCTGCCTTCCGAATTTGTTTATAATAGAATTATTGAGTGTGCCGACACTATTGTAAATATAATTTCCACCTGCCCTTCCCTTTCACACCTGGTCTTGTTGGAAATCCAAATATACATATATATTTTGTTATTTTTGAAGAATTATTCCACACTTAGATTTATAGACTTATATCTTGTTTAGATATAATTTTAAAACGTTTAAATGTCCAGGCCGGTTGTGGCACAATGGGACAGCATCACATTATAAACACGATAGGTTGTGGGTTCGATTCCCATTCGGGGGAACGATTATATTTAAATAATTTCATTCTTTCGCTCTGGTAAGATAAAGAGCAACCTTGAATTCCACCACTTAACACGCAATGTCTCGAATTCGGTGGAAAGCGGAGTACAGAGTGTCTTGACACTATGTTCTTCCTGTCTATCCTGCTATGCGGGATGAAAGCGTGAAGCTAACAAAAAATATTTTTTTAGTTTGCTACTTCACGCTTTTTTCCGCATTTAATAAGAGAGGTAAAAAGAACTTACAATGAAGATATTCTGATCTCCGCTCACTGAAGATTCTTAATAAATTGGCATGTTAAGTGCACGGTTCTCAACGCCGCGATTTGCCCTGTAAGGCCTGTAAAATGAAAGTAACTTTAAAAGAGTTTACGTCAAGTTCTAGATGTAGTTTAGTATATATAGATCGATCTTCATCTTAAAAGTAGAGCTGAGTTGAAATATATATTATAAGAAACCTCTAAGTTCCTTACAATACAAACAAACAAACCTTAAATTTAATAACAAAACTTAATATTAAAATTAAAGCTTAATTTTAAAATGAATTTTAAAATTATAAGTGTAAATAAAAAACTAATATATAAAAAATGTTAATTAAATAAAATATTTAATAATAGTAATAAAAATAGTGTAATATTCTGGAGAGACAGGCGTTGAGTTGGCCACCCAATACGCATTGTCTCAATTTTGGGTGGAAAACAGTATTCCCTGTAACCCGTACCAGTAACCGTACGTCATAGCGTCCTGTAAGAGGGAGGTACCCCAGTAATTTGGTGGTAGCGAGGTTAATCCTCGCTCAAGTCTCGCGATCACTATCATGGCAAAAATCCGCCAAATAACCGATGATGTGTTCCGGTTCGATGTCACGTAAGCCATCCTTCCCTATACCCACCCATCCTCTCCGTCAAGAATGTGGTAGTTCCGACAGTTCTGGCTTCATCCCAACGCGTCCACAACGCTAATGTTGTGGGTGTCCGTGGCCCAAGGTGACCCACTTACCATAAGGTGGCCCTTCTGTTCGTTTGCCAAATTTTTAAGCGTCAAAATATAAAAAACAACGAAAGCGACTATACACACAACTATATATATATATATATATATATATATATATATATATATATATATATATATATATATATATATATATATATATATATATATATATATATATATATATATATATATATATATATATATATATATATATATATATATATATATACATATATTTGTTGCTGTATATAAAAGTATAAAAATAAAAATAATATTTTACTATTTTTAAAGTGTAATTCCACACTTAGGATTATTAAATATGTTTCCTAAAGAACATAAATATAACTTAAAAAAAGTTACTTGAATCTCGTAAGTAAAAAAAATAAACTATTCCATTTCAGGGAGAGTCGACATATTCAGACAGACATCATTGGTACATAATATAGTTGGAAGATTTTGACTTTGTTTACTTAATATTAATACTTCATATATCACAAATAATTGTAACAAAAGCTGTTTCAATACTGTTATTTCAGTTATATATATATATATATATATATATATATATATATATATATATATATATATATATATATATATATATATATATATATATATATATATATATCGATTTTTAATTTTTTATATAACATATATATGTATTGTTAGTGACCGTAAGAAATGAGGAATTTTTTTGATAAAAGGAATATTTTCAGTTGTCGCTAGTGACTATATATACTCTATAATTATGTATTTTTATTTACATATTCTATTTACTTATTTAACACTGGAATAGGCAAAGAGAACGTACTATTAAAATATTACTTTAGATTTGTTCTCTACTCTACATCATAATTTCATAGGTTCGACTTAGTTCATATCTTCGAGTCTCTTAAGAGTGAATATACTAGAAACTTAATTCCCATTATATGTAACACGAAGCACTGTGTTTAGATCCGTCCCTGCACCCGAGAAATCCTGTAGAACCGTTCAGTTTGACATAGGATTCTCTCCATCTAGTACTCTATGGAATTTATGGAATGGAAAATATGGTATGGTATATAATTAGTACAATATGGAAATTTCATAAGAAGCTGACATAATAAACCGCCAGTTCACGCAACGCTATCTATTCTAGAGGCACTGCTCCGTGTGTAATTTAGGCGCGTTGCGTCACACTGCACCGCCATCTTGCTACTTGACCTACCCTCACCAGAAAAATTTTGACTGAATTTACACGTTTGATTACTCAATTTGTAATGATAACTTTTGTTATTGTCTCAATGTTACTTGGTTAATATTGTTTATAGGTATAGTGATAAGTATTATTAATATAAAAGTATATTTAAATATTTTGTGTGTAGAGTTTTGTAATGTATTATCATATTTAATGAAACAATTCGATTTGTTAACTAAAGTATAAATTAAAAAAAAAATTACAATTAGAAATCAATAACATTAGAAAGACCGGCATCCATGTGACAAACGAAAGCTACTAAATAATTAAGCCCGCGCCACAACTCTTAACACGACTCTACCAAAATACGTATAAGCGTCGGTTTTTCAAAACTTTTTACGTTACCAACTTAAAATTAAAGTTTCAAGTTCACATTATCACCTTACGTAGAGCTTTTGGAGTCGCGTGGGAAAGGGCTCTACCTCGTGACATAGTTTGGATGCAGCGCGCGTGCTTACGGCGGAAGTATAATGCGATTATCGATTTGCTTATGACAGAAAATGCGTTGAATGGACAAGGTTTGCGGGGCGCGGCGGGGGGTGAGGCGGGGGCGCCGCGGGGGGCGCGGCGGGGGGTGCTCAGCGGACATGCGGTGCGATGTAGAGACGCCCGGTACTAACATCGATAGTAAACAACTTAGATAATGTCATGTAACACCCTGTATATATTGAAAATTAGGTAAAATGTAAAAATGTATCATGATTTTTTTAATTATTTAAATATATATTGTGTATTTTAAAGCGTAGAGTCGAAATGTTCAATGAAATTAATGTCTACTTAATTCGTTCAAAATGAATTTATTTAGTCTAATTAAATCATTAGGAGATTAATTATATTTAAAACAAAAGTATAATAAAAAAATAACAAGAAAATATTAATAAATCATTAAAATAATAATAAAATACGATATACATATAACTTCATCAGACATAACAAAACAAAATAAACATATAGAACTATAAAATAATGCGTTTATTGCAAGTAACATGTTAAAACAACATATTTTAGAAGACATTAAAACGTTGCATCGCCGCGTATCGACAGGCGGCGGCCGGTCCTCGGGCCGTGCCTAGCCGTAAAGCGGCGTCAGTGCGCCGGAGGCAGCGGGCTGCGACGCTCGTTCCCGCAGCCCGCCTAGATACGCGAATGTGCAAATGATTTTGTTTTTATGGCGTTAATATATCAGGTACTACGAGTGATCGTGCTCGGGGTTATCGCCGCGGCTGTCGATGGTTTGTGCTTTTCATGTTACCACGTGGTCAGCCCGCTGTGTTTACGGCGGCAGACGCATGCGCTTGTTTGCCTCGGGTCAAACACCGGCCTAACCTACGAAGCCTCACGTAATTATGACCGCCAAGACGGTAAGTTTTTGAACGTGCAGTCGCCGAATCGCTAATGGGTGTCTCCTCTGCGAACTCTGCGTAAGTAGAGCCTGCCGTCAGGTTGGCTCGCCTTGGCAATGTTTACTATTAAATTTATATAAACTCTAAGTAAAACGAACGATTCCATTCATATGGTAGAGTCGCCAAATGTTAAAACAAAGCAAAAAAATGTATACATAATCAATGAACACGGCTGGCTCTGTGTAAAATTAATGTGATACGCAATCAAAATATGAAATGTGTCCTTGTGGACGTATTGAGCGGATATGATCGGTGTTTAGAGCCGCTCAGTTTACTATACGAGTGTACGCGCGGTATGTTCCACGCTAGACAGACTACAGGCGCAAACTTACTCGCACCTCGCGAAGCGGTTTCTTATAAGAAATTGAATAAGCCAATATTATTATTACGCAATACGAATATCATTCATAAATATGTAAAACACACTTTGTATTTTGTAGAGAAATATCAATATACTGATTGTGTTGTATATATATATATATATATATATATATATATATATATATATATATATATATACTTATTTTAGGTTACATATTAAAGACTAATATAAAATGGCAAAGAAATAATATGAAACAGGTTAAGTTATCAAGTATTGCAATTAAAAACCTACCGTGAATATATTTTAATGTCGTTCGAGCGTTATCAATTTAAATTGCTCCGTACTTATAGAGTTAGATTACTTTGGAATTATAGCATTCTGTACTAAGTAAAAAATAAGGAGAATAAATTAAATTTTCTATAAAGAAATAATATAATTGTTTATTGTCTTAACTATGGTAAGATAATTATATTAAAAAATGTTTTTGATGGGCTTAAGAGAAATTGTTCCGCTAAAAGCCTTTGGAAGGGCTTTATAACTAATGTACTTGTACTCGTCGGATCAACGCCTTATAAGTATCGTAATTTGTTAATAATATATTATTTTATACCAGATTAGCCCTTTAAATATCTAAAATATTTTTTTTATTTCTCTGCTCTAGTAAGACAAAGTAGGGCGTTTAGTTGCACCAATACGCAAAGTCTCGATTTCGCACAAAAAGCAATCAAAGGAGTGTCTGGTCACTATGTTGTCGCTTGCAGAACATTATATTGTTTGCTTTTTTTATTTTAATAAATAAATTACGCTTATTTGTATGTCCTTACATCATTTTAAATGATTAAAACACATATATAGAGTTCTGTAATAAGTAAACGCTTTTCAAAACTAAATGTAACATATTGTTTTAAAGAGAAATAATTATTTAAGTCACGTTTGGGGATAATTAAATCCCAATGGAATTGTAAAATGAAACTCATAGACATTTTAATAAAAGAGAACGAAATTGAATTAGGACTAAATAAAACTTGCTGGGCATTTTTAATTCTGGTAGAATTTAAAAGAAAATAGAGCCTTCGTACTCTATACTCTAAGCTATGCGTGGTTAAATATTGCAATTGTGGGTTTCAATCCCATTTAGGGCATTTTAATTTAGTTTAATTAGACAATCCACGACGTTAAATTCTGCACTAAGCACGCGGTGTATAAAAATTGACTAGCAGAAACAGTGAGAAAATTATCGTGTTAATTAATATTCTCATTAAAATACTTCAAAATCACTTATTTGTAATATAATAACCTGGCAACTTATTTGCCGTTTATACCTTCATATTAATTCCACAAACTCTACCCAGAAGAGGCAGTGTGAAATTTATATTAAAATTCCATTTAATCAAGCTCTAATTAAGTCAATATCAAGAACTATATGTTTATATCCGAAGAGTGATTTATTTAGGACAAACAAACAGTAATAATTTCAAGGTTCTTCACTCAATATAGATAATATTATCCAAAATTTTCCTTGTATAAAACGAGATTTTCCATTGAAATCTAGAAAATAGGCTTTTGGAATAGATTTCTAGACTTATTTAATGATATTTGATTTTAGCAATAGATGATAGGTAATTGTAGAGAAACGTCGTAGATTATATACTTAGAAAGTAAATCACCTTGGGGTTTATAATGTTTATGTGTAACTAGGTCATGTGTATGTACATATATATACACAAGTGTGTAAATTTATGAATCTGAATTTATTTGGCATATAGTTAATGTTTTTGTATTAATTTGTGATGTTTTAAAGGTAATAATAGTATGTATCTTATAAAATTTAATTTGCTGTCCATATTTAGTATCTATATAGGCATTTATAACGCTCATTGCAAAATATTGTAAGCATTATTTTTAGAATTGTCATCGTATTTAGTTCAAAATTAATAAGAATTATGTAAATATTGAACAAAAATGAATTTATGAATTAGTGTGTAATGTGAACATTACATATTAATATAAATATTACACATGTTCATACGTACAAATGTGTTTAAAGTTCACTTAGAATTATAGTAACAGATACTGTAGTCTACATTGTATTATCTTCAAGAGAAGGAGAGATGAGTGACGTATCACAAATAAAAACAAAAAAGGCCATAAAAATGTATGAAACGTAAAATAAATCATAAACCATCCAAATGCGTGGTACATGCGAAGATTGGCAATGGTCGATGACAGGATAAATAAACGAATGCTCACACGAGACAGCTAATTATTACAAGTTTGAAGTAAAGACTCTATCAACATACAAGAGTGCTGTATGAATGAATTACGAATATTACATATAATTTTAACGATCTTAAAAAATTATGAAGACGATGTTTTTTGTATTGGGGTATGTGAATTTCGTGTGTAAGTAGAAATACGTATTAGAATTTAAGTGTTTTATATATTATCTTACTCTAGTCTTAAAGTATATAAGCATATCTAAGTTAGTAATATATTATAATATAATAGCGTGAAGCTATATTTTTACTTTCGTCTGAATCTTTTATTTGAAATTTGTTTGGAGTAAAGCTTATTAACGTCACATTTTATTTAATCAGATTAAAAATTACATTACACATCGATTTCAATGCACTTTTCATTGTTGTTAAATTCTTTTCCAATAATATTTATAAAAAATATATTGTAAAGTGGATTGGATAAATAAAGAATTCGGAAACAAACTCTACATTAGTATACAAATAACACAACACATGAAAACCAAAGTACATCAACTAATTATCACAAAACTCCACGCTGCTCTACAACTGGTACGATAACATTCCAAAGATAGTTTGCACGAAGATTCCTTTAACAGGAGGTTGTTAATTTAATTACTATAGCCTTTGGTTCCACGTGTCCACTTAGGAGTGAGCGTTTTGTATTGATTCTCTACTAAACAGTGTAAGCTTATCTTGACGATAATCATATAATGTTTTAAGGTATTTAACAATCTTTGTAGAGATATCTCTATGAGATTTTTAACATCATATTTTTAAACATTCTTGGATTGTTTTATAATTAATTTATGATCTTGTCTTATGAAATAGGAAGGGAAACCTTAGGTATGTACTTTTTTAAATATGATTTATCAGCATAGCTTATAGTAGAATATCTAAAAATACGGTTAGGTCCAGAATACTATTTTAAAATTATTTAAAAAAGGCAACAATTTACATGTAATAATAACTTTTTCATGTTATTATTATATTTATTTGTGAGGGCAATATTATTTTAAACAACGTCTCACAGCGTGCCATATCAATGACATAGTATTGTGTGAAACAATTATTCAAATAATTTGATATATATCCTTAAGATCTTGGTATTTCGCGATTTTTAAATATTTTAAATTATACTAATGCAGTGAATTAACTGCGTTTATTTTAACATGGTAACATCGAATTTTCAAAAATATATCCCTTTAAAATGGTTTAAAATGGATCAATAATTTATATTTCGTGCATTAAAATAACAAAATAACCTCTCAATACAAACTTTAACTATGCCTTATTTCATACTTCTCTGTATCAGAATCTAAAGTTGTTTTCAAGTATTAGTAAAAGACACAATAAACATAGTAATGATACGGAAATCGAATAAACTTTATATTAAAAGAAAAGTTTAGCGAAAGTACCGAACGTACCGTACTCCACAGGATCTACGGTGGATGCGTGCATAAAACAATTTGGGCTTAGCAAACCATAAAAACCATCCTTGGATAAGCAATAAATATTTAATGCCCTCTACGGAATGCATCAACGTTAATAGTCACCCATTAATATTTATTAGCAATTCTACAATAACTGTTTTGTAAGCGAACTTTGTAAGGTATCTCAATCTGTCGCATTGAAAATAATTTGAACTTTTGACCGTCATCATGATTGAGGACTTGTGAACTATATTGATGGACTGTCCAAGGAATAATGTTACTCGGAATTTATTTGCGCCATCTAGGCTCAGTTGACGAGTGTCTTGCAATGGTTACGAGTTCAATTCTCATATAAATAATGGTATATACGAAATATTTTGATTTGATAAAGAAAAATTGGATAGTTTTTAGACAAGTGAAGAGAAAATCGTTCTGCTAATTTAACATGATGCTCATAACAAAAGAAAATAACAATAAATTGAATAAAGCTAGAAAAAACTGGCTATAAGCATATTTAAAACTGGGCGGAAAGAATTTGTTTTCATCAAAGAGTTATCAGTTCCGGTCCAGTTAAGGCAAATTGCGGTGTTGGACACGACTGATCAAAATGTAGAGTTCGTTGTAAGAAAAATGTTTGTTAGGCATTTAAGATGTCTGAAACCAATGTACAATCATTACTTTGATGATTCATACATTGATTTATATTAAAATGTATGATCTACCTACTTTGCTTGAAACGAAATATATTGTTTTGTCCTATAATATTATAACTATGTTATAAGCAATAGAATTAAGAAAAGATCCCATATTCAGACCAAAGCTGACTTATTTTAAGTAAAAATATACCAAAAAATAAATAACAGAAAGGAATATTTGATAAGATTATTCTTTGAAGCATATCAAAATAGGATATAACGTTCATATTACGTAGCCGAGTCACGCTACGCCCGACCGGAAGAATACTTTGTTTTGAGGTATTCTAGCGAAGCCTTCTAAGGGGAATAAGAAAATAAACGACAAAGCCTTTAGAGATGAGAACTTGCCATTATTATCACGATCTTCGTTCAAATTTCAAATATTTGAAGAGTAATTTACTTTTAATTGTGAATTCTTATTGGATTTTAAGAAATGTCTTATAAATTAATTGAATGATTCATTAACTAGTGTTCGTGGGTTTGATTCTTGCTATGATTCATCCAATGCAATCATAATAAACAGGTTTTTGTTACACTAAATGTTCTTGGAATGGCGTCGTTCGTCTCTACATCGTCTCTACGTATTAATATTAACTTCAAACCGGAACGGAACCCGCACTAAGCTGTACATAATATATACTAAAATAAAATGCAAAATGTGAAATCTCTTTTAACACAATTCATTAGGTTTAAAGTAATGGCCTTGATTATCGCTACTACGCCACAAACATTTTTAGCAAAACCCAGTAAAAAATATTCGCGGCCTCTTTAGGGCATATACACTCGTATTGTCGTGGTTTCACTCATCTCTATCAAAAAGCTTGTACGTTGCTCCAACTTTGTCTAAGTCTAAACGCGTTTTAATTGAATGTTTTAAGCTGAGATTTTCTTTGTCTTTGCCTTTTCGTGCTTTTGGATGCCATCGTTCATGAAAACATGAAAACATATTTTCTATGCATATATTTAATTAGGTTTGATAGGTTAAAATGACTGTACATAATAGTACTGCCTTCCAAGTCGGTGGTAGTTTCCTACAGAACTGACAATACTGACATTTTTATATTAACTAACAATTGAAAGCGACTGTAATAAACTATTTGAATAAAGATTTTGAATTCTATTCTTAATTCTTAGTATACGTTTAGCCTTAATATAGAGATATATGATACATGAAAATACTATTTTATATTTAATATTTAATAATACTTTTTTTATATGAAATAAGACTAAACATGTATCGTTCAACTAATTATGCATTACAGTAATTACATTATATGCCATTGTTCAGATGGTTTTAAAAGCGAGCTAATTAAAGCTTGAACTTATTAATAGGATTTATATTACATATATTGAGGCTATGGTGGAGTATTGGGCCAGCGTCTTACTGTAAATGCGATTGGTTGCGAGTTCAATTCCCAGTTGGGATTGGAGTTATTAATTATATTTAAAATTTAGTTTCATTTCTTCGCTCTGGTAATAAAAAACACGCAATGTCTTGATTTCGTGCGGACATGCGTATGGAATAAAGCGTGAAGCTAAAAAAAAAATGTCCTGTATGTTATGTATAATTAGATTTTTCTTTGTAAAAACTGCTTTTGAAAAGATTCTGCTTCGTTAGTTGTGAGTTAGAATCTTGTTAGGGAAAATGGTTTAGTTTTAAGTAAGTAATAGTTCTTTCTTATTTGTCAAATTTTCAAATAAGCGGACGATTAGTTTAGTTGATTGTGTCAGTTTTTCGTTCTTCATATAATTTTCCGCATAGCAAGGTAGTCAAACAAAGAATCAATGTTCTAGTGTTAAGACATTCCTTTCTCTACTTTCATCTGAATTCGGACCAGTACAAGTAAAGTGGCTTCTCTGAACCTCTGTCTTTCAACAGAATGGCGAAATTTAAATAATTTTTAAGAAGAAATCAAGATTATATTTCTCAGAGCAAGAATTGAACCTACATTCAATCGCATAAGAGTCGTTGTCTCACTGTGCCACGATGTCTTCAATATAATGTGTATATCATAAAATTATCTACTTAATTTCCATTCAACGAACACAGGCAAATTAAATCTAGCTCCAAACATCCTTCCGCCGCTCAAGGACCCGTGCAGGATACGTTTATGCTTTACAATTTACGTAAGCTACATTTCAATTATAGCCCTCTGAATAAGCAAACACTTGATATGGTACCGCTGACGAGATAATAGGTAGAGTATGGAAATAGTTTGTTTGTTTGTTTTTACTATATTTTGTTAATTAGATAATTGGGCGAGCAAGGGAACATGAAGTCCATTACACTCTTAAGTGGTAAAGAGAATTGAAATAATTAAAATTATCATTAACTGTAAGAAATATCATTAATTACTTAAATTTAATTATTTTTTCCAAATTTTATTGAGGTTATTTATAAAAAATAGACTAGAATAAGTTAACCATTGATTTATACTATTCACATAATTATGTAGATTAAAAATATTTATTGCAAAGCCTTTTTCCTTAAATTTCCATTAATTTTTCTTATGACCGATTGAGATTAGAATTAGTAAAGAATACAATAGAGCTATATATTATAATAAAATATATAATAACACATACAAATGACTCATACAATTTTATACTTATGTAGAGTTCTTTTCAATATTGATTTATAGTTGATAGTCAAACTCTACAATTAATTACATGTTTCAGCTTCTGATGATGGATGTAACGATACATCTTATGGCGTAAGATTTTCTTATTTAAATATGTGGGCACATGGCCAATATATACAGTATTTAGGAAATAAAAGCCGTTGTGAATAGAATTGTATTCAAATAGAGACGATGACTTCAGTCCCATGACGCCTATTCTAATAAGTGTTTGAAAGTAAAGGCTGGAGTTGTGATTAATAATATACTTTGAAATGTGTTATCAATGGGGAAAATGTTATTTTCTTTTATGTTAATGACATCTTTTTGCCAGTTAGTTGCTTAAGTTGTTGATAACACGTCATCCTGTATATGTTTTTGGTGATTTAGGGCGCTGGGCAACGAAATTAGTGCAACGTTTTGTACTAAACATCCTAAAAAGAATATCTATAAAGATATATTAAAAACTTAAAAAGAATATCATTTATGAAGAAATCGTAAAATATTAAAAACACTTCTTAAGTACGTAAGGACGATGTTAATGAGAAAAAATATCGTATTTGAAAGCATATTTTTAGAGAAAGTATTTTAAGTAAGTTAGTATTTCTTTAATTATAATTTATAGCTGATATCTTGAACTCTTATGATTGACACCGTCACCTTAATTTCGTATATTAGAGATAAGGCATTCCTGCATGATCATCAAAAATATTTAAACTGATTAAATGTCACATATATTATTATAGTAAGTAAGCTCTACATAAGCAAATATATATATTCTATTGTTGTTATTTCTAAACGTAGATTTTCGTACAAACGCCAAATATTTATAATAATTTGTTATTAACGTTTAAGAAAATATATAACGTAAAAATTTACTATTACGCAGTTCATGAATTCACCTACGACTACAATAATAACTCTCATCGTGATAAAAGAATAAATTTATTATTTTCAACAATATATAATTGTATTTAGTATAATATTGTATAATGATTGCAAATTGAAAAGGGATAAAGACCTTTTCCCACTAGTAGAGCGAGTGGCGTGGCTAGGGGCCGCGGTGGAGGCGCGCGGGGAGCGGCCGCGCAAGGTCAGGGGCCCCACTCACGCGCATATTAGCGCAACCCGTCGCAGTGCCGTTTACTAGTTTGCTCAGTTATTTACCAAAATTGGATGAGATATGGCTTTAGAATGTTAATTGTTACGTGTGGCACTACGGTGCTTGTAACTGAACAATATCTACTGGCATGGTGTGTCATGGGACAGGCTCCATTGATATACGCGCATGTCCACTTTGTGTGAAGATAAGCCTTGTCTTGTTAAGTATAGTAGAGTTCGATGGCGCTTCACAATTGTAGAGTTTGACGGTCACATATTTTATTGCGAATGAATGATAGCTGGCGTCTAGATGAATTAATCAGTATTTTTAGCTGCGTATGGGCTTTTATTACATGTTTAAGTTACGTTTGTTATTGTATACTCAAGTGCAGCGAGTAAAAGCTAATCCTTAATGAGATACAGATTCGATTTCTACTTAATATAAATACAGATTTTTATGTTATTTTTTTAACTTATAACATTTTGTATTATTATAATACTAACAGTGTTATTTATGACAACGACTAACGTTAGATAAATTATAGAGCATTGAACCTAAAAGGTTTTTCATTCAGCCATTGTATGTACTTAATAATGTCGTTACATTTTAGAGCATTTTTTAGTTGTAGAAAAGAGAGCTAGTAATCTCTATTCTATAGTAAAGTATATACTATAAGTTCATTTCACACCTATCAAGTTATCAATTGAGGATACTGAAATTGTATTCACAAAAAACGTTGCTGGTCCCAGCGAGTCTAGTTTGAACGTTGAAAAAAATGGCATAAAAACAACGTTTGAATGATAGAGAAACGTGCGAGATGTTTGTAGCGTGGCTAAAGCTGTACACATATGGATTTTATTATTATTTTCTTATTCATCGTCACAGATGGACGTGTGGATGGAGTGTTTTGATACTAGATTCTTTCCACCTATCCTGCTAGAAGAATATTCTCAAACACTTTCGTTAACTTTCTTAATGAAGGATACAATACAAACATTAAGTTAAGTATTGTGATCGGGGTAGTTGAACACAATGTGGCATTTTATATAATTAGGCTGGAGGTCGTCTCTGTCTTATATAATTATAGCTATCAACTTAGAGGATATTTATAAAAAAATGTTCTTCCAATCAGTGTGATATATGAGTAAATTTTCTTTATTTACTTTGTTATATATGAAGTGAACGCATTATGCTGGTAAAAAATTATATAGCTAATCTTTTCATGATATAGTGTGAAAAAGCCTAACATTTCAATCGCTAGCGACGCTCCCACGATTTTAAATGGACAAACATTCCGTTATATGGATTTTCAGCTATTCATACTTGAAATATGTTTAATTAATTCTCTTTGTAATTATTGACTTTACTTAAATGTAAGACATTATAGATAATGACTAGAGCTAGAGCTTTAAAATTTTATTAACTCATTATATAGAGTATCTAATAATTTTTATATTTGTGACTATAATATGAATGGAAGCCATCGTGGCGTAATAGAAATTATCTGACTCCAAGCAAGATGATTAAGAGTTTAATTTCCTTTCGAGATAACGAAAAATAACGATTTAATTTTCCCAGTTGAGTTCCCAGAGAGAACACAATCCGTGGCGTTGAGTTTCGCCACTCAACACGTAATGTCACGAATTGGGACGGACAGCGGTGAATGGATTTTTTCTTTCTGCCCACTGCTTGACAAGAAAAAGCGAGATGCTGTAAAAATTGGTATTCTTTGCTTTCACATTACTAGTATTGATTAATGATATAGATTCTTCTTGGCCTAATATAAAATATCTGGACTAGTTATCAAAGTACGCAAACCTAATAGGAGATATAGAGGTGAAAGGATTAATCATATATTTTGACTTTTTTTCATAACAATAACGGAAATCTTTGAAATATTGTTACTAATTATTCTTCTTTTGAGAGGAATTTTTCATTTAGCTTTTTTTGTTGGTAGACCTAATAGCTATTTTACTATAAAATATAATAAATGTCAGACTGTCCAGTACTCTGACCTATATGTATGTATCGAATAAATATCGATAAAGGTATCGAAATAAACACCTTATATATCAAATAATCGTTTGACATTGTTAATTGACACTATCCCAGATTTGAGATAGGTATTTAGTTCGAAAACTACGAAATATTCAGTTTGAGTATAATTTATGCTGGCAAATGTAATATCGTTAGGTTTCGATATTTGTACGCTTGCGATGAATAAGCTGAAATTTCATGTTTTTGCTTACTATCTGCAAATTGTTGTCTATTGACGTTAATAGTAAATTGATTTAATTCTGTTAGAGCTCTACATTTTATTTTGCTAGGTTATATATTTATTTTCTTTAATCATTATATGTTTCTTGTTATAATGTATGTTTATATATTATACGTATATTACGTGACCCTATCGTGTTGTAGCAGGAGTAGCAGGAGGAGCTTAGGGCAGTTCCTGGGATTTGTGACATATGTGAAGGCTTAAAGGTCTCCCCTTTAAAATGTACATTAACACTCAGTCTCCTGGTCGGGATCCTCTCTCTACTTAATCAAATTTTAAAAAGGCTCCTACTAATATCGCCTTATAATTTATTAATTTAGACATATGTAGGGCGAATCGTGATAAAATTCGTCAAACGGAGTAAGCGATATATATGACCAAGAGTTGTGGGCTTATATCTTCCTATTTAAAAGCATTTTCGTATATAATAAAATAAACAAAATTATATTGCAGATAAATCAAAACCGATGGATCTAAGACATATTTCTTACTCTAATGAATCATTCATATTTATATTTAGACAGATATATACAATACTTCAAAATGAAACACTCTGTATACATCATGTTTGGATAAAATATGTATATATTTTTATTGATATGCCTTTATAAATTACCTTGAATTATCTACATAATTTCTAAATATAACTTTTTAAAAATAGGTGGCAGTTATAGAACTGGACGAATGAAAATGATTAAATATAATCATTTCCTAAATTGGAATCGAATCTACAATCAATAACGTCAGACATTGGTAGAGTCATGGTGGTGTTAGACAATTTAAATAAAATGCTATTTTTAGCTATCTAATGTAATAAAAATAAAACAAATTATTTGAATGATTTATCTGCATATTTTCTGTTCAGGGACGAGTTTGAAAAGGTAAGTTTCTCACGAGTTGTATACAAAATATTATAGACTATAGTAGAATTGAACTGAGAACCATCGCGTACTATGATACATTTAAGTGATGAGCCACTATAGCGTTAGATAAGTATAATATAAATTAAATTATGATTTAATTAAATTAAATTAGCTAAAGTAAAAAAAAACCAAGGTTAATTACCTACTCCAATTCGGAAATACGATTAAAATAAAATATTAACGAACAGGGGGAACGTCCACTTGGCACAATAATCATTGTTCTAAGAACATCATTTATTCAATTAATTAATATAAATAAATATTAAATTATTTTAACCATTACGCTTATATAGACTTATATATATAATTGGATGTATGTGACTTTTAAGTCGAAGATCAGGGGTTCGATTTTCATATACATACACTGGTTTGATGTGTGTGTAACACGCTGTTGACCACATAAATTAATTATGTTTGTGTGTTTAAAAAAATATGTAATTAATAAATATAGTATAATTGTAGCAATAATTAAAATATAAAAAAATCTCGTTTAAACATCTTCTCAAAGTAAAAAAATATATATAAAAATGATTAAAATTACTTTGTCTGTTTCTAATTTAAGAACTGCATAGTTAAGTTAATATATGTATAAAAATTTGGACGTAATTGTTAAGATCGTACATCTTACTGTCTATCGCTTGATTGGTTAACAAGAGGTGTGGGTTCGAAGCCTTTCAATTTGCAAATTTTAAATTTCTAAGTTCTATTTTTTACCTCAGTATACACTGAGTGTAATATTTAAATGTATAATATATTCACTAATATGGTTGTTATAAAACATATAAGTAAATATGTTTTATACAATTAGACTACGGTTGACTTGCGGGAAAAGAGCATAGCACGATGTCCAATAGGAGTTAAAAATATATGGTCAGTGACTGCCGTTTCCCCTTTGTTCAACATTTTCATTGCTTAAAACTGGGCTTATAAGGCTCATAGGGCTTAGGGCTCTGTATATTCCCTGCGAGAGTCATTTGTTGGGTTCATTACATATTTAAGACTAGTAGAGTTCGCGACTTTGTCCGCGTAAAATGTAACACCTCTGAGTGTTTATTTTATAATTGAAAAATAAAAATATTTTAAGTTACCCCTTATTGTATCAAAATTAGCTAAATTCGTCGGAACAAACAGATAGACCAAAATTATAAAAAATATATATTTGGTATGGTTGGTTATAGATAATGAATAATTTGTATTCGCAAATTCGCCTTATTTTAATTTTATTTATTATCGGTAAAGGATTTTAGGAATTTGATTCTATTTATGTAAGTAAAAATGATAGAGTATATTAAAGATGTTAAAGTTATTAAGGACGAATATAAGTTTGTTACTCTTTCACGCGCGGTTTTAGATGTAATCTATAGAAAAACTATAAAGGTAATATATATTCTAACGAAATTTTCTCACGAAATATACATATGTTTAGTATGTACGTAGGAATTCCATAGCATGATGTAATAAAAGGGAACGGCGACTTATTAACAAACTGATTTATTTCAACTGGTTATTGGCTTTAATCAGAGGCGCTACTTTATGTTTAATTGTTTCTTAGAAAACTATAACGACTTGTTTGATGTTTTTGTTTACAATCAATAATATCTCACGCCTATTTACAAATTATGTTACATCTTGCCTTCTTGTATTGACTTAGAGACTTGAGAAAAAATTAACGGTACTCTACCTAGTGAGAAAGCATCTAGAGTCAAGAGTATTGTCACTCTGTTTTCCATTTTCCTCTCTAAATGATCTTCTACGTGTTGAATTGCGTAATTTAATGCCGTGCTTTGCCTTACCGCAGTGAATAGATCAATATATGGGTATATTAAGAAGGAATCGAACCTACAACAGATCACTTTTCCAGTGACATTCAAATTACACGTCAAACATCATTTGTCAAGATAGAGACTAAATTTAATATTTAGCCCTTTCTTTATAATATTATTTATTATTGTTGATATTTAGTTATGTTAATCAAAGATCGTTATATGTTCAAATTTCATTTATTTAAATTATATATATTTTTTATGACAATAACTTACCGAGACATTGTAAATGGCATTGAAAAGTAAATAAAAAAGAGCGCTCTCTACGCTATCAACTGTATTAAATGTAGAGATGAGTATGTAAATTCTCTTTTGTCGAAATCATGATTTTCTACTAACAGTGCAACCCTTGAATTTCATTCTATACATATATAAATATAATGGATAAATGAGCAACGCCGGGTGTCTGTCTGTTGAAGACAAGTTATTAAAGTAATACGTAATATTGAAGTGTGTAATAAAATTTGTTTAGGGTAGGATTTCGGTGTTAGTGAACCATTCAGTATTGCAAAATCGTTTTCATTTCGGACCTTGGCAACGCGAAGTAAAACAGGCTTTGTGAGTCCCCTCTGATGGGGGATTAAATGAAGGTAGAGTCTGTCTGAGCATGCAATTTAGATAAAAATGTAAACATTAAATTGGAATACGTTTTAGTTAAATTTGTATTTATAATTCTGGTGTTGTAGATTTCAGATAGATTTTTCATTTCTTTGTGAAAATGTAGAGTCTAGTTGAGTAATTAAAATTGAACTATATGTGCTTAAAAAATATTAGATTTTCATTAGTGACATC